>CM069458.1:54071182-54414214 GCA_035610835.1 Ophiura sarsii | reverse complement strand
TATATTTATTTATCGATTTGATTTATGTAATTATCTGCTCATCTGGTTGTTTCTTTATTTATCTATATATCTATCTATTTACTCCTTATAATATTAATTAATTCAATGTTTCTTTCTTACTGCCTTTATTTATTATTAATTCAAGTGGGTTTTTTAATTACTTTTATTTTAGACAAAAAATAAATAACCGAAGTACTTTAATTATATATAATATAGTATGCGTACTTTAATATCGACGGTCTAGGTACTTTCCGCACATAAAAATCCCCAGATGATGAAACACTTCACAAACTTATTGTCATGTCGACGAGGAATCGTGTGCATTGTATACTTCCAACTGATATACGCCGGAATAATAAATGGAAAACCCCCGAAATAATCGTAAATTCAATTCTAGTAGATTAGATTCTTTCTCAATAGGGGAGGGGGGGGCACCAAAGCGGGTGTCAAGGGGGCGGCAGCCCCTTGCGGGGGTCAAGGGGGAAGAAGCCCTTGCGGGGGTTGAAAGGGGCAGAGTCCCCTTGGCGATTTTTGTACACATTTTCGCACGTTTTTACACGTTATTACACGTTTGTACACACCCCTACACGTTTTGTTTACACATTTTACACGTTTTTACACTTTTCGCCCTGTCAAAAAGACCCTGTCATAAAAAAAGGGGTTGGGGGTCGCAGTTGCCCTGTCAAAATGAGGGGTGGGGCGCAGGTATGTATGTATACAAAAGGTCGATGATGGTCGATATTTTTTTATTTATTGTGGTGACCGCTTCCAAAGGGATAACATATTTCAAGGTGTTGGATGAAGTATTTGGTTGTCGTGATTGTAAAGCTACAGGATCAGCCCTATTCATATAATTATAAAGCCACACAATCATGAAGCATATGATTATGGAGCGCACATAATAACATCTATAAAAGGGTGAATTGCCATTAGGTCTAAAACCATTTGGTCTAATACCCATGTAGTCTAATAGTAGGCCTATACCAATTGGTCTAAGACCAGTTGGGCTAAATGTCAGTTGGTCTAACATCCAATTGGTCTAATAACCATTTAGTCTTTGTCTAAATTTACTAAACACGGTTGATATGTAAGCGTTTCTGATCGGGACATTACCTTGTCTTCACATACTTTTAATTTTAATAAGTTGTGCTGAGACATAATGATTCATTCGGTATTCCCCCTCAAATGGAAATATCTTCTCATAATACGTAATCTGACATGAACGTACCTCAACCGCCGGAAAATCCCCATTGCGTTGCAACATAGTGTAGTGTAGATATGGCCCAGGGACATGTAATCACGCAATCCATGATAGGACGGTTTTCTCATTTGTTTGGGCGCTTTGGGCGCATTTGTAAACATACGCATATTCAGGGAACGTGTCACTAGTTACTTTGTACACGTAGGGCGGTATACAACACTACATCCCCTCTCAACCTTGAATGGAACATATGGCGGCCATTTTGTATTTTGGGCCCCCACTTTTAAGAGGGACTCCCATCCCTACTAAAAAAAATATATAAATCTTCCTAGAAGAAAATGCGAAACGATTTTCGAATCAAAAGCAATATCAGTTTTAATATTGGTTTATTCACCATAAAACGATATGATTTCCAAGGTTCTTGGGGCAAGTTTACATGGAAATGGACGGTTTTTTCGTCATTGCCTCTTCTTTTAGGCCTTTACACCCTAGGGTGTATAAAAAGGGCTCTATTCAAGAATGGATTTAAAACCACTGGACCATGACCAATTTACCCTCAATGCCAAGCTCAATTAAAAATATGATAATATTCTGAACATTTGAGATTAATCCAATGAAAAATAAAAGACTGCTATACTCTATTTGGCTTCCTCTGGACAGAGACGTAACTTAACATGCGCATGTATATTCCGTCTTTAAACGCTCGCGTGTATACGCCAGCGCCACAAGTAGGCGCGCGCGTTATGTGCTGCAATTTGTAACGGATACGTCACTGTCTCGAGATAGCCAAATAGACTATCTATATACTAATTTTCGGTCCCTCGCCTGATTAGATAGTTCAATAATTATTTTGCACTCGCGTCCCTCTTCAACTGAAAAAGCGTGGTAATTGCGCCTCTAATACACGAGCTAATTAGATAGTTCAATACCCGTTTTTCCCCGTTTTCAGACATGCGCAGAAAGATCACATGTGAAAATCCAAAATGTTGAATTTATTTTACTCGGGTAGCTACTGTTCGGACACAAATTGTGGTTTTCGGAGTGAGTGATGACATATGGTCTTCACCCAAAATATTTTCTTCAGGGATATAGCTACATTTCTGTATATGTGGCTGTTTGTTATTCTTAAAGATCGCATAGTAACAAGCATTTATACGTCCGACAAATACAAATATTTCACGGCATTTTCTAAATGTAAACAAAAACTCTTACACAGATCTTAAAGTGACACTTTCACATTAGTAACATAGATGAATGCGACGTTTGCTAACGATAAAGAAACTGGCAGTACCATGTCAACCGTTTCTATGTTGTGCTGCGCGGCCGCGTTTAACATGGCGAACGCGGTTCGGCGCACACGTAATGACGCAGCACAAAAAGTGTACGCGTTTGTGGCGCAAACCGTGCACATTGTAACGGAGCAGAGTGAAAGCAGGCAGTCCGTAACTCTTCATGCTCTTAGAAAAAGGATGCTTCAGGCTTCAGGGGTTCTTGGCTGTCCCGCGGCCGTATGGAACCCTTTATATCACCTTAAAAGGTTCCAAAAAGAACCATTTTAAGGTTCAAAATAGGCAAAATATGGGCAAACATTGGTCTTTAGAACCTCTAAAGGTTCTCTACAGAACCTTTTGGGGGCCTTTCAAATCAAAACCTTTAAACCATATACGGGACAGCCAAGAACCCCTCTGCACCTTTTTCTAATAGTGTACTCTAAACAGCTGAAGCCACCTCCTCCTCTCCGCACTTGGATATAAGGGCACATGGGGCATCTGGATAAACGGAACGTGTTTTTTGTTTGGTACATTATCATGATTATTATAGAGTGTCTGGAATATTAAGGGCATCCGTGGTATCTGGATTACAGGGTTCACTATAATAAAACGAGTCTCAAATTACCTGGATATACTATGCGCAGGTGGGCCACGTTTGATAACTGGATTTAAGGGTGTACACTCAGATAGTATCTCGGAGGCTTTATAGAACACAGCAAACCTGACAAAGGGACTACATACTATACGTAAGGCCCCACATGCCTATTGAAGGAATAATGTATTTAATGTAAATAGGCCAAACAAAACCCGGATGGCATACATTGTGCTCAAGTACAAGCGTGGAATGGTACAAGTGATCTTGATGATAGACTCCGCCGACCATAAAACTAAACGACCGACTATAAAACTATAACGCTCAGAACGTAGGCCTATACTGAATTACCTGGATACAGTATGTGCATAATGGGCAGTGGCGACACCAGCACCAAAATGTTAACACTTTCCACGCGGCTATTAGTTTTACCATATACAAAACAGATTTTTCAGAAACCTTTCACAATTTTCAAGCTTATCTCAAGGATTACTGACCCAATACTAGGCATGTTTGTACTTATGTCAATGCATTTCTCATGGTGATTCCAAATATGGTAATGAAAGTCAATAATTTTGACATTTTTTAAACATTTTGTGAAATTTTGGAATGTCGTCTGCAGCCGCCTGCCGCGTGAAAGTGTTAAAGGAGGAAAACGGGGTGGAGGGGTAATAAAAGAATCGGGGAGACATTAAAATCTAAATTTTAAGTAACTTTCAATTTTGACATAAAAATTCAACTTTTATTATTTGGGGTACAAAATAGGTAGAAACATGCGCTGACAGGAGGTAATAACTGGGGGTATTAAAAACACGTTGATGGAGTAGGCCTTCTTGGATTAGAAACATGGGTATCTGTATTATTTAAGAGCACATTGGGCCTAGGCTCATGGTGTATTAAGGGCACCATGTCACTTACATTATATCAAGGGCACTTTAGTACCTGAATTATTTAAGGACATACTCTTGATATTTATATAAACATTTATAACGCTTTGACCTCTGCCTATTGTGATAGGACTTTTACTGCCCGCTATCTTCGGCACCCGCGTTAATTTACTTGAATATGATAAAGTAAGGGCACCTGGGTATCTCGAGATAACGGCACACTGCAGTGGGCCTACCTTGATTATGTGGTATCCTGTGCATTATTAAGAGCACCTGGGGCAACTGGATTAGGGGTAGGGCTTAGGCCTATGGGGTCCCTGGATATTATGGGACAACGGGTACCCGCATTTCAGGTCTCATGGGAGGCCTACATAGGTATCGGGAAACACAAACGTAGGCCTACCTAGATTAAGGCACATGTATACCTGGATTATCAAAAGCACCTGCGCTATTCGGATTGTTTTAATAGGGCCCTGTCTGGATTATGTATACATGTAGGACATGTTCTTGATATTATTGTATCACATTTTCTTACGCTTTGTTTACTTATTTCCCGTGAAATCTTCTAGCGGGTCCAGCGCGAAGCGCTGGTGCCCGCTAGTAGCATATAATTTGTGCAAACCATGTCATGCGCACACCACATGCTTTATGTGTACAATGGGATTTACACATAAATCACTGACAATAACCATTGTTCAAGATGCTTAGCTGCTGAACTTTGGGACAAATTACCCCAAATTACCATATCATATTAAATCAGCCAAAAGTCTTGAACAGTTCAAATCATTGCTAAACACTTACCTATTTAATGTTTATGCTAGATTTCCTTTTTGTTTCGTCTTTATTACTATTCGTTTTGTATCATCTGCTTTCTGTTTTGTTCGTTATTGCGCATGCGCTCAATAAGCATGGTTTTATTATCATTATTACTAGCGGCGTAACCACATAAACCCCCTACAACCCCCCCCCCCCCAAACCAGATTGATTTATAACCATATCCCTCCTAAAGCCCCCTACAACGCCCCCCCCCCCCCCGCCCCCCCCCCCCCCCCCCCCCCCCCCCCCCCCCTCCCACCAGGTTGATTTATAACCATATCCTCCTAAACCATTTACCGTGGCTACTTATTAACACCTACCTCTCAAACCGCATCAAGTTAACCCTCGGTACTTTTAAAACCACATAAACCCCCTACAACCGCCCCCACACTGCAACTACACCAACCAGGTGGATTTATAATCATAACCCTCCTAACCATTTCCCGTGGCTACTTCATTAACTCTTAACTCTATCCTATAAAACATTTCCCGTGGTTTACCTCCCCCAACCAATACACACACCCAAACCAGTTTGATTTATAATCACAACCCTCCCTAAACCATTTCCCGTGGCTACTTCATTAACCCTCACCAAATCTGAGAGGTTTTTTGCTGATTTTGAGCCAATTGATAACCAATTCAGTGGAATAAAATTTAACACACTTCCCGTTATTTCCTCGATATTTCATGCAAATTATGCGCCACTTTGATTAAAACTAACGGAGAAATATGGACAACAAACACACAAACAAACAAACAAACACCGTTTCCATATTTATAGTAAGATGATAACATGGTGTACAATTCAATACGTTGCATTCATAAACATTGTAATTCGTCTGCAATAGCAATAATACTAATAGCAAAGATCAGTTCGAGGGATTTAGTGCAACAAAGGCTATCTGCATTTTGAGGGAAAAAAAGTTAATTAAAGATGTGTACCCAAAAGAATTAAAGAAAAAGAAAAAAACAATTAATTTAAGATTATAATTGTTATATGTTTGACTGAAATGAATTTACTTTTTTCTCACAATGTAAATATTTATAACATTTGTAGAAAAACCTTTTTCTCATAATATTTGAAATGCAGATAGCTCTTTGTTGCACTAAACCCACGAGTTTGGTTTTCCTTTAATCTAGCACAAATCAATAGCTACATAAATTAGTTCACAAATCAGACACATGCGTATTTCTGTGGAATGTTGCTCGCTCAATGTTCTCACTGACAAAGTCTCAGTAGAAAATGTTGGAAATCCTGCAGGAAAGTTGTGTTAGGAAAGCACCAATCATATTAATTGTGCATTTAAATACACAAATGGACCAATGAGGGAATATACCATTCCTAGACAGGTGAAATTGGACTTGTAAATCAACATCAATTTCTGCCATCAAGCATGATAAGAAGTAATTCAGTATGTTATATAGTAGAATGTCATAATACACTTTCATGTAGCTCTATACTGCGTGAATTACCATACTAAAAATGGATTGACTTGTCTATAATAAATTGGTCATGTTTTCCTTAATTGATATGGATTTCCCCCATCTTTGTTGGTTGTACTTTTCACTGTGTGTATGTAAAGCACCATGCACACGCAGCGCCTTGGATCACGCAATCCGTTTGAGACGGGGTTTTCCAGATGAAGACTACTGTATAACATATATTTACACGTACATAATTACGACATACGGGGAAAACCATAATTACGCTCCCAGTTGTTATTTCACCATAAAAAGTGATCAATGACCTTCTTCCCCCGTTGAACAATTCTGAGTCCAAACACTTCGGCTACGAGGTTCCCTGCATTCATTGACGAAGTTCGGTAAAATTCACCAACATCTGGCCATGGAGGCCTTACAGAGAATAAAAAGGGTAAGTTTGCTTCTTTAGTAAGTTTACTATTTTCCTACCGGTACTGATAAAAATGTGACGTGTGCGTGTGATTTATAATATGGGAGTCTTTCGGTCAAAGAATAATAATATTTGCGCAAAAGAAGTAACAATAAGTAGTAAGAGGAAGATTTAATTAATTTCGTAAACTTGCATGTGATCAGGAGATATGTTAGTGGAGTAGCTAAGGGTCAAGGGTTGTGGACTGGACGCAGTGGCGTAGTTCGTATTTTTCATATGGGGGTGGGGGGGGGGGGTGGAGGGGGGGGGGGAAATAAAACGAACCGACAATCGAAAAATAGCGCGCGAAATTGCAGTCATAATTTCTTGATGACCCTTGTCAAACTAACCGACAGAGCGAATCTCAAGTTCCTAATCTTAACCGACACGACAGTCAATATTGGAGCGATCGCCTCACCCTTCGCCCCTCGCCCCCCTCGCCCCCTCTGGCTACGCCACTGACTGGACGCCACTCACAGAAGGAGGATGCGTCAAATGCTGCGCACACAATGGGGAAAAATCGATTCATTTCACGTATATTAATTATTTATAGGTCAATGAATGTTTTGTTTCGAGAGAAATTAGACAAATCAATGCACGCGCGCGGATGTTGATGTGTGACTAATAACACGACCCCGCAGGGGGGAGTGCTATTGTAAGCATCAACATTTGCGCGAGTGCAATTCATTCCCCTGAAGAGCCTCTCCGGGCGAAAACATGTTTGTGAATAAAATGACAACTTAAAAAACTTGAAATCTTATCCTGTTGAAACTGTTTTTTTTCTTCTTATTATTATTTAAGGGATATCCCCAACCGCTCCAGCCTTTGACGTTTGTACATTTTACCAAAACACACACAGCAGCCCTCTTTTGGTAACCCCAACTTTTCAGTCTTTCATTGCGCAATCATGATCAGTTATATTTGGTAACGAAAAACTGTTTTTATGGAGCAGATCTGACGTGGTCTGTAGCCTAAAGGCTCGTTTCCAAACCATAGTATCCTCGTTTTGGATCAGTATTATGGCTTTTCCTTGATTGTTGTATTGCCACAAACGCCCTGGGGTGTTAGAGTTAAAGGTATATTATGTGATCTTTCCAGGGAACGCCCTCAACATCGAAAAAAAAATAGAAAGCAGATTTTCTTGCAGATTTACATTTCTGATCATAAATCATGCATACATTCCAAGTTACAGGGCGATACGATTCTTAATTACTTCAAAATCATGGTTTTAGAGTGAAAATAAACTGTCAGAATCCTGACACTTTATATTTTTCACTCTAAATTCACTCTAAAACCATGATTTTGAGGTAATTAGGAATCGTATCGCTCTGTAACTTGGAATGTATGTATGATTTATGATCGGAAATGTAAATCTGTAAGAAAATCTACTTTCTAAAAAAAATAATGAATAGAGGGCGCCCTCTGGAAAAGATCACATAATATGCCTTTAATTGTTACGTATTTCCTTACTTATACAGGAACTAAAAGAGCTTAGCCGAGACCCCCCTGCACAATGCTCAGCAGGCCCAATAGGTGATAATAGTAAGTATTATTGAATTAATCTATATAAATTTAATTATTCTCGCGAGTAGTAGAACAGAGTAGAGAACTGTGCGGTAGGCCCGGGTGCCAGTCGAAGTATCAGTGGAGCCTTTCGATTTGGACAAGTAACCTACACAACGCTCTTTACTTACCGCTTAGGCAGCGACTATGGGTAGGCCTACATGTATATAAGGCCAAGTAACAAAAAATAATATGTTTCTCGTCCGGACTTTTTAAAAATTTGGTGAGGGGGAGGCCCTTATTATTTGTTATTTGTCACACATTTGTTATTAATTTCTGTGCTAAGTTCCCATTGTTGAAGCTTTGTCGTCAATCATAAAAACGGGGAGGCTCTCATTATTTTTTGTTTTTTCCTTCTTGCTCTACCCCTAGCCTGGAAATCTTGTGTGGACTGTGTTTATAAATGATACCAAAGCACTTCTTATCGTCTCTTTTCATCACAACAATTGAGGAAACAAAGTTAAAGAGGAAATAACAAAAATAACAAAAATATTTTGACAATCTCAAAAAGAATGGTGAGGGCGGGGACGGGAAACACGTTTATTATTTTACTTGCCCTAATAGCTCTGGTACAGAGACTAGATCTTCCCATTTTACCTGCCTAGTTTTCCCCATGTTTTTAACCTGATGAAATTTACATGTACAGAGATGACTTGGTGCGAGGTCATTAAGTGCTAAGGATATGATGGTGAGCTTGAACACCGCATTCGGAAGCTGTGATGAAACGGCTCTGTGCCCTGTGTCCGGCGTCAAAATAAGATTAAACATCTGCGATGAAAAAATAATCAAAATCATTTTTATTTTTATTTTCAGTGTACAAATGGCAAGCCACAATTATCGGTCCAGTAAGTATAAAACTCTTATCGATGGTTTTGTGCAACAAAGTCCTATCTGCAATGGCTGCCCGTTAATGATGGTGTTTTCACAAGGGCGTATCTAAAGCACCCTTAACATGTGGCAGCTATTGTAGATATTGCCTTTTCACTAACAATATCCTATCTGCTATAGCTGCCCTTTGTTACAGGTATAATATAGGGGGGTAGCTAAATGGCAAGTGAGTGAGTCGGCGGGGTGTGTGTGAGTTATGGACTTAGTTTGAGTGTAGATGAGAGTTTGAGCGGTCATGTAGATAGCAAAATTATGTGTTTTAAAAGGATGAGCTGATTATATTTTATGGGTTTATTTGTTCAGGTAACTTAATTATAACCATAATTATGTTGGATGATTTTGAGAGTCATACCGCCTGTGACCACTTCACCAAGCGAGATATATAGTAGGAGCCCCAGGCCTCAAATTTGACCACTGACCTCCGAACATACTCTTAAATTTACATTTTTATGATAGATACATATCTTATCTACAAGAATAAAGAGTCCTGCTATAAGGATTCTCTTGCGAAATTTTGCTATGGCGATAATCATATTCCCCATGTATTCACATAGCTGAAATGAAGTAATAGAATTTTTCGTAAGGGTTTGAGTAGTATATTGACCATGATAACACTGAAAGGAGATCTATATAAAAACTACATAAAATCATGTTTATGAATTGAAAGAAAGAACTACTTGAAAAATTATATAAGCTTTTTCTCATTTTGATGTCATTGATATCGGTCCAAAATGTTATGGAACAATTGAAAAAGTTAGAAAGATAAGCATATTTTACCCTTTTCTGACTTTTAATGTTCTATTTAGCTATGTTAGCTGTAACATTGACATAACTATAAATAACTATCTCAACTTGTGAAGCAGTTATTCCTCATAGATATGATGTATAGTTATACATACTTTAACATTTATTTCAACTTTTTATGATCATAATACTAACCCTACCCCTAACACGAGTTGTTTTATGTCATTTTGTCTATGCGAATATGTAGGGGAATACAGGTATTGCTAGTAACATGAATTCGCAAGAGAATCATAAGAGCATGACAATTTATTATTGTAGACAAGATATGAATCTATCATAAAAGTATTTCTTTTGGAGTATGTTCGGAGGTCAGGGGTCAAACCATTTAAAAGCCGAATTTAGAGCTCTGGGGCTCCTACTAGGAGCCCCATGCCTCAAATTTAGGAGTTGACCACTGACCTCCGAACATACTCTCAAATTTACATTTTATGATAGATACATATCTTATCTACAAGAATAAAGAGTCCTGCTCTAATTTGAAGAAAGAACTACTTGAAAAATTATATAAGCTTTTTTTCATTTTGATGTCATTGATATCGGTCCAAAATGTTATGGAACAATTGAAAAAGTTAGAAAGATAAGCATATTTTACCCTTTTCTGACTTTTCTAATGTTCTATTTAGCTATGTTAGCTGTAACATTGACATTATAACTATAAATAAGTATCTCAACTTGTGAAGCAGTGATTCCTCATAGATATGATGTATAGTTACATACTTTAACATTTATTTCAACTTTTTATGATCATAATACTAACCCTACCCCTAACACGAGTTGTTTTTTGTCATTTTGTCTATGCGAATATATAGGGGAATACAGGTATTGCTAGTAACATGAATTCGCAAGAGAATCATAAGAGCATGACAATTTATTATTGTAGACAAGATATGAATCTATCATAAAAGTATTAGGAGCTAGTAGGAGCCCCAGGCCTCAAATTTACTTTAACATTTATTTCAACTTTTTATGATCACAATACTACCCCTACCCCTAACACGAGTTGTTTTATGTCATTTTGTCTATGCGAATATATAGGGGAATGCAGGTATTGCTTTGTGGTTAGTTGTGGATGTTTGAGTTTCGGGTTATATATATAATACTAATTCCTGGGTTGATTTAATGAAATGTCAATAATTCAATATGGATAACCATGATCGCGGAATGACATATACCTAGATTGTTCTTCAGACGGTATCCCCCCCCCCCCCCCCCCCCCCCCCCTGCACACAAATCAACTTTATTGGTTTCTGTACTATTTTTATACTGCGGTGTTTTGATTTGTTTTTTGGTTTGAATTATGGAAAATACATACACCATTTCCCTGGTATTTTGGTTTGCAACAGATGCTTCAGAAAATGGTTACAAAACATGCTTCTTTCTTTTGGATCGCCCCCATTCCATTTCAATGGAATTTTTATTCTTAACTCTGCTATAAAGCCCGGTTAAGAAGAATATTTTAAGAACTCCTCATGAGCGTCATGAGGAAGGACCAAGTTTCCAAGTTTTATCTGGGGTCTTCATGAAGATCCGATATCACAGATTCTTAGGCCATCTTCCTAAGAAGAGTTAAAAACTTAAGCTTTCTTAACACTTTCCACGCGGCTATTAGTTTTACCATTTCAAAACAGATTTTTCGGAAACTTTTTCAACTTTCAAAGCCTATCTCACGAATTACTGAGCCAAATACCAGGAATGTTTGTGCTTAATATTCTAATGCATTTAACATGTGATTTTAGATATGGTAATGAAATTTAATTACCGTATTTTGACATTTTTGAAACATTTGGTGAACATTTGTAATGTCGTCTGCAGACGCCTGCCGCTTAGAAAATGTTAAGATGAATCTTAAAGGCATATTATGTGATCTTTTCCAGGCCTGCAGGGAGCGCCCTCTATTCATGATTTTTTTTAAAAAGTAGATTATTTTTCTTGCAGATTTACATTTCTGAGTGAAAAATAAGTTGTCGCGCAGACCTGACAGTGTATTTTCACTATATTTCACAGAAGTAATTAGGAATCGTATCGCTCTGTAACTCAGAATATATTTATGATTTTTCATCAGAAATGTAAATCTTAGAGAAAATCTACTTTCCAGAAGATCACATAATATGCCCTTTAAGTGTTACGCAATAGGACCCTGAATAGCATCATATTCGTAGACTAATTGCCAACATAACAGTAACAGTAATAAGCACCACAGTAAATTATGTTTATGGGGTTTCTGATAACTATAATCTAATGGAAAATGTTGTTACAATATGTTACAGACGGATAGTCCCTACGAAGGAGGGGTGTTTTCACTTTCCATAGACTTTCCAAAGGATTATCCTTTCAAAGTACCTGTGGTAAGTAAGTCAATCTCTATGTTAAATTAGTAAGTTCTATCAAACATTCCTAAACAAATGGATCAGTATTTTCATTTAGTCATATTTAGGTTTATAATTAAGCACGATAAAAACTGTTACCAATAATCTAATGCACCACATTCTTTATATACTTTCATTAATGAGTAATAATAATAATAATAATCTGGATTTATATAGAGCCTTTCCAAGATTGATCAAAGCGCTGTACACGGTCACTTGTGAATCATCAGAATCAGATCGCATCAACTAGGGTGCTGCCTTAATTCAAGCGCAAACCTATCTGCACTTAGCATGCTTAGATTGTAGTAACATCCACCATTTTTCCATGCAGCTCCCAAAATTCCTTTGGGTGAAGGAAGTTTTTCATAACCGAAACAACTGAACACCGATTTTGGAAGCAGGAGGAAATATCCAGGAGAACGTGCATGGATTGTGATAAACCAAATGCACATAAACAGCCCGGTCGTGCACGGAATCGAACCCGGACTTTATTGGTGCAAGGCAAGGGAACTACCGCTGCACCAACACACTCCGCTAAACCTTTTTTAAGGGTTAAACACATGTAAATAGAATAATTAACATGGGTTTCATCCATAACATTCTTTCGAACTTAGAATATAGTATTACAACTAGTATCTAATATAACCTTTTTGCAAATGAAAATTTGAAAAAAGTTAAAGTGAATATTTTAAACATTTATCACGTAATTAAATTATCTTTTTTTTTACAGGTGAAATTCACGACAAAGATTTATCACCCAAACATTGCAGAAAGGGGCGATATTTGTTTGGACATTTTGGATAGTGAATGGTCCCCGGGATTAACCATATCAAAAGGTAGGCATCCATCCAAGTTAACCAACATACTATTAGTAAAAGACGTCGCCCAACAATATTACAACTAACCTTTTTGCAGTGTAACACACTTTTTGACTTTTTTTATTTCTCCTTTCTTTGCATGTGAAGTGCTTCTCTCCATTGTCGCTCTGCTTGACGATCCTAACCCTCACTCACCGATGGAGCCGACTATTGCCAGGGAGTTTAAAAAGGACATCAACTCATTCAATAAGTCTGCTAAAAAGCATACGGAAGAACATGCAATGGCTTAAACTGGAAACCGCCCACCATTTTCTATCTGTAGTATATGGATAGGCCTACCGTAACACTTTTAAGTGTTTTAACCCCAGTTGTAACACTTCAAAAGTCAAAGAGACTGTTGAAAAACAAGACAATCGCCATCGGGGATGAAGGTTGGATACATCATTTCAAATTTGGTCCATACATCAGTCAAAGAAGATTGCTTGTGCAGTCCGGCATGCTTAGTACACTCTAATTTGCTAATTGTATAAGAGTGAAAAACCACTCAAAAAGAGTTCACTCTTCCAAAAGAGTGAATTTGCTTGCTCTTTTGGGAGAGTGAACTTTACTCTAAGCGAGTCCTTGCGGCTCTCTAGATTTTGTCTGTACGAGCTATGAGATATGACCTACACTAGCCTACACATACAACTCACCGTTAAATATTTCGTCTATTTCTTAAACAAATCCTCTTTGTTTTGGCACTCCACACACGCCATCTTTGTGCGATTTGCCGGGTTGCTGATTGGCTAATAGTTCACTCCAAAAGAGCGATAACGGGTTATTAGCCACTCGGCACGCTAGCCATCACTCTATGAAAGAGCGATGTTTTCGTGCCACCTGTAGCGAGCGGACATCACTCTGATGTGAGAGTGAATAGTTGGAACGTTTTTCGCTCTTATAGAGCTAAAACCCACTCGATTAGAGTATCATTCACTCGAAATTTAGAGTGATTTTTCACTCTTTCACATTTAGAGTGTAATCAACGGCGGCAGGCCTCGATGCTGTAATGGATACCCTAAAGTGTGACACCTCCTAAAAAGTACCCCTTTTTCAGAAAGACGCCGACGACGTCGTGTGGTGAAATCTGGACCCTTTTCGTCGTTTTTTTGGACGCGGATGTGTACCCGGTTGGTATGTTCACTGACCCCCCGGGGCATAAATCAGAGATAATTGCTCGTAAACATAACTTAGATGTACATACATACGCCGATGAACCCAACTTTATAATGGATGTCAAAAAACAAACTGAAATTGAATGTTAACAAAACGGAACTGCTTATTATATCTTCAAAAAATGCTCAAAATGTCAGTCAGTATATTACCAAATTAGAAACCTCAGTTAGGGGAATATGGGGCAACTGGACCGTGGGGCAAGTGGACCGAAATGAAGGATTTTGTAATTGTATGGGCATACTGCTTTCTTTTGAACAATACGACTTTTGTTGATACTTGACATATATCTTTACCTTCTACAATCCAAAGCATTTGGAACTTTAGGGTATTTACACATGTGATTTTTCTCCATATCTTTGAAGCTAACTCCTTGAGTGACTGATTGAAAATTCACAGATAGTATGGGCGATATATGAAGATGGGTTTAGATCATGTTTAATGTACTTTATATGATTGACAGATATGCAACAGTAAATATATACATGCAGTACAGTCGTCTTAAGATACTAGGTGCATATTGCATTTGATGGGTGCTATATTGTAGTGTGCTTAGGGACTTTCCGAAATATGATTAAAACCATACACTGCAAAAACTCCGGTGTTAAACTGCAACACTGAGCCGGTGTTACGCTCCTGGTGTTAATGTTGGTGTTAGGTCAACACCATAGGAATAACTGATGTAACACTTCTCATGGTGTTAAATTTCTTGTGTTAAACTTGGTGTAAGAATAACTCCCATGGGTGTCACTATTCCACACATGCGCACGGGGGTGGGTTATATTGGTTTTTTAACACTTTGGATTGTATATTTATACATTTGATCTAGTGATTCGATCTGCAACATGCACCATTCCATAATTAAATAGCAAGTAAGAACATTAATTCACAAAAACGTTCAAGTTTTAATAAATTTGAACTGTTGAACAGTGAAATATGTTATTTGCAAGTATTTTATTGTTAAAGTACTTCAACTTATCTAACATTAATATTTTAACACCAGAAGGTGTAAAGTTTTTAATGTTTTAACACCAGAAGGTGTAAAATTGTTACTGGTGTTGTCATATTGCAACACCCATTGGTGTTATATTTAACACCAACGTTGTAACACTAGTGATGGTGTCATTTTAACACCAGGTGGTGTGGTCCTATAGTGAATCCGTACTGGTGTTAAATTTAACACCCGTGGTGTTAAATTTAACACCACAGTTTTTGCAGTGTAGGTAGTGGTTGAAATGACCGTAAAATGGCGCATATTGCTAATTTGGGACATTGGTGGTTTGGATTTCCGATCAATATTATCATTTAAAGAATGCTTCAACATAAATCATTATCACGGGTATTCATTTGGTAGAGTTATTAGTTCATGAATTTGCAAATAACAAAGTACACCATTTCTTACTTATCTAAAGACACTCGTCTACTTGTAGGACCCGAACGCCGTAATATTTGCGAATTCAAAGATACTCACTGGCTACAGAAATCTGTGTAATGGCTAAAAACAAAAATGCAGTTTTGCCTTTTTTTCTGAAATGTATTGGAGTTATTGATTATTATGACAAATGGTGGTATGTTTTAAAACATTTTGGCGTAAAGTGTATTACGTCACAGGCGTGTTTTAATAACGTTTCATATCGACAAAGTGCTACGTCATTTGTTGGGGTAAGTGGTCCGAAGGGGTGTGGGGCAACTGGACCGCCTGCAAAAACTTAATCAAAATTGTAAAATTCATTTTGAAAATGAGTTGTTAGTGTCAATAAAACATGACTCGGTATTGAAATGTGAATAGAATATGAAATAATTCACATTCTTTCAAGTTCTTAGACATTTTGGGGCATTTCGGGTCTAATACCACTATTTCTGATATTGAAGGATTACAATATGACATGAAATTGCTTTAGAATGGTTTAAAACCTCGGTATTATGAATTACATCTTTATTATATTTTGAATGGTGTCTGTAAAGGTATTTGCTATGACGAAATATCATGATTTATGTATTTTATCCACTGCTTTTTGTGTATATCAACCGTTGGGTCATCATTGTCATATTGACTAACTTCCCCTGTAACATGAAAAGCTGGCTAAATATCAAGATGGTTTATTATAAGTACTAAATGATGATTATATGAAGTAGAAAGAAAGGGGTATATATAGACAAATGTATGGGGCGTCTGAATATCACAACCATGTAACCATTTAACTAGGTTCATACCGTTTTATCTATAATAAACGTGCAGTCGAAAATTGCGCTTGCTTTGTACACCATTAGTATTACTGCTTTTTACACGTTAACCACGAAAACTGTATAAAACATGGGTTTCATGAGACCTGTATCATTTTTACACGTTAAATAATATGGAAATGAGTTTGTAAAGAAAATACTGCTTAATTACCGTGTTGCCAATCAATGATTTCTGTGTATTCTAACCGTTGGAACATATACTGTAGGTCCAGTTGCCCCAACGATGGGGTAACTGGACCGTGCCAAGTAAAGTTTTTAGTTAGTGGTAATTGGCCTTTTGTTTGGATATTTTTAAACATTGATTATATGTTATATGTAAACAGTTACATGGGTGATATTTTCATAGCAATTCCATAAATATTTACACGAGCTTTAAGCTTTTATATCATGAAATATGCTTAACCGGTCCAGTTGCCCCATCCTCCCCTATATAAGAAAACTTCTCTCTAAGGATACAGCAGAAATACTATTGCAATCTTTTGCAACATCACGCTTAGATAACGGGAATGCTTTACTAAACGGAATAACTGAACACAATTTGAAACTTCAACGTATACAGAACTTAGCTGCTCGCATTCTGACAAAGACAATTACAATTAAGTACAATTACCTTTGATTACTGGACTAAAGTTTTAAAAAGTAGACAAAAAGAAGCCGAATATAATAAATGCTTGCCTTTCAATAATATGAGACGTATTAGTATGATTAGTGTGTCTTCCGGAGCCTTACGGGGCTCTATAAGGGGGTCCTCTGCACCTTGGACAGCTTTTAAAGAACGGCCCCTCATTGGGCATCTTTGGGCATTGAAATGCATTATATAAAAGTAGCCAAAAGAGTCTATTTAATACTGGCCTTTTGACATGTGACGTATTGGTATGATTTTGATTAGTGTGTCTTCCGGAACAGGACTAATCACATCGGACCGCTTTTAAAGAACGACCCATCATGAGACGTATTAGTATGAGTGTGTCTTCCGGAGCCCTGCGGGGCTCTATATAAACATGCTCCGCTCTGGGCGGTTACGCACAAGGGGGTCCTCTGCACCTTGGACAGCTTTTAAAGAACGGCCCATCATTGGCATTGAAATGCATTATGCAAAAGTGGCCAAAAAGAGTCTATTTAATACACAGTAAAAAAAAAAGTGAACAACATGTTTAAAAAATTGAACAACTGCTGTTTAACGGGTGAGCTGAGCAACTTGTTGCTCAAAATATTAAACATCTGGGGTTGTTTAAAGTTTTAAACACCTAGTTGTTTAACTTTTTAAACAACATGTTTAAAATCAGATTTTACACATTGGTGTTGTTTAAAAATTGTTGTTCAATTTTCAAGGGTTGTTTAAAGAAAGTTGTTCAATCCTCATGGGTTGTTCAAAGAAAGTTGTTCAATCATCTTGGGTTGTTCAAAGAAAGTTGTTCAATCATCTTGGGTTGTTCAAAGAAAGTTGTTCAATCATCTTGGGTTGTTCAAAGAAAGTTGTTCAATCCTCATGGATGAAATTGGCCTGTTTAAATAACCAGGGTTGTGTAATGGTGGTTGTTTAAAACTGCAGGGTTGTTTAAATGATGGTTGTTAAAAAAACAGGGTTGTTTAATGGTAGTTGTTTAAAATTCCAGCACGATTTGAAGACTTGAATTTCTTGTGTTGAAGTACACAGACAGAACGGCAGAACTGTCGAATTCGGATGCCTTCTGTCTGTGGAGCAAAATCGCGAAATTAAAATTATATTTGTGCACAAAATATCCATCTTCGCCGTCTATCATCAAACTATATCGGTTCTTTGGTCATCATATTTCATTATTTTCTTGATTGTATTTCCCCATCTTGTCAGCAAAATCTTTAAAATTATGATTTAAAATCGAAATTTGTTTACCGAATGAAATACGGCGGCCATTAATTTGAAGCATATCGCAAACGAATCATTGTGACACGTGACTTGTGACGTCACAAGTAAACAACGTTGTTCAAGATCACTTTGTATTGATGTGAACGGCGTTCTTTATACTGTAAACAACACCTGTTTAAAAAAATGTTGTCTTCTTTAAACAACGATGTATAACTTTTACACATCTGTTGTTTGAAAAAGTGTACAACCGAAATTGAACAGCGATATTTTGTACATCGTTTTCTCTGTGTACTTACCTTTGAAATGTGACGTATTGGTATGATTTTGATTAGTGTGTGTTCCGGAACAGGACTAATCACCTCGGACCGCTTTTAAAGAACGACCCATCATTGGGCATTGACATGCATTATCTTTTATTACTGGACGAAAGTATATAAAAGTCGACAAAAAGAAGCCGATTATAATAAATGCTTGCCTTTAAATAGTAAGAGACGTATTGGTATGATTTTGATTAGTGTGCCTTCCGGAGC
The DNA here is from genome assembly GCA_035610835.1 of Ophiura sarsii. Classification (NCBI taxonomy): domain Eukaryota; kingdom Metazoa; phylum Echinodermata; class Ophiuroidea; order Amphilepidida; family Ophiuridae; genus Ophiura; species Ophiura sarsii. Next base: position 54,395,288 of record CM069458.1, on the reverse strand, counting down.
CCTGCGGGGCTCTATATAAATATCTTTGGAAATTGAAATGCATTATATAAAAGTGGCCAAAAAGAGTATATTTAATAGGCCTTCGAGCCTTTAAATGTGACGTATTAGTATCGCCCGGTTAACGATGAAAATAATTTAGAAAATAGCATTTACAATTAAGTTGGCAAACTCCATCGGTTTTAACATTCGCGATTACGTGTTATTCCAATACGAATTCAATATTTAGGTTTCGCGTTATCTGTCCTCTCTAAAAGAAGGGGGTCCCTGCACCACGGACCGCATATTTAAACATATTCAATGAAAATGCTAATTGTTATTGAACCGATTTGACAGGAAATAACGGTTTTACTGTACTGATTATATAAAAGTGGCCAACAAGAGTTCTAGATAAACGCATAATTGCGCTAATAGATAGCGAGCATCGTGTGCTAACGAAGAAACACAATCCCTTTAACCAGGATGGCGCCGCCGTATTATCTGCTGTAAGCCATTTCCCCGGCCATTTTCATAAACGCATAATTGCGCTAGTAGCAACAATAGCATGCATTCGAAAGAAAAAATAGGATAGATAATAAGTACTTCTTGATAAATGATGGAATGAAGTGAAGGAGCTGGAACAAAAAGAACGACATCTCATCCTTAATGAAATCGGCAGAGGTCAGACTGACAAAGCAGGCTTGGGGTTCAAGAAGAATCAGAAGTTAATTAAAGACATGACCCTGAAAGAATACAGGCAGTGCCTGACCAGTTTGGTTAAAGAAGTTGACGAGTATGAGATGCTGATCTACCTTTATGAATGCGCGAAACAAGGACAGTGGCTGCGATGGGACTCTGCCATGCAAGTGGACACATCATGGAAGAAACTCCTGTATGTCTGTCGTTCCAGATAAATGCCATCCATGACCAACTCCCAACACCAACTAACCCGAGACTCTGGGGCAAGACAAATATGGGATTGTGCCAGTTATGTCACCACCAAAATTGTACCCTGCTCCACATCCTGAACTGTTGCAGCTTTTCCTTAGAAAATGGAAGGTACAATTGGCGCCATGACCAAACATTCAGAGCAATTGTATCAGGACTTATACCATATGTCGATGAAGCAAACAACAACAGACCATCAACATTCCAGTCTCAAAGTTTCAGTCCTACCATAGCATTCCAAAAAGCAGATGGCACAAAATACCGTAATCCAGTCTTGCCGTACAGAAAACCAAAAGAGACAGACATCCTGAAAAATGCCAGTGACTGGAAACCCCTGGTGGATGAAGAGCACTCGCAGATAGTATTTCCTCCAGAAATTGTTGAGACGGCCAAAAGACCTGACATTACTATTTTCTCAACTCTTCTCAAAAGACTAAAATGTCATCATCATTGAATTGACAGTCCCAGCAGAGGAAAACTTTGCAAATGCTTTCGCCAGGAAGAAATGTAAATACCAAGACCTTGTAGCAGAATGTGAAAATAATGGATGGTCTGTAAACTACTTTCCCGTTGAAGTCGGAAGCAGGGGGGTTTATAGTACCACGATCAGCAAATGTCTGGCCTCGCTAGGAAACCCCAGCGTGAAAAGAAAACCAATCTTAGACACAGCAGCCAAAACAGCCTTGCGAGCAAGCTACATTATCTGGCTTTGCAGAAGCACGAAGGCGTTCAGACAAGCGGAGTTGATTCCACCTCTAACCATATGCCATGAGGGAAAGGGGACGGTTGAGCGCTCACAAAACCGGTTTAACCCGCCAAAGTCTGGTCCGCAGCCCAGAGACCTCAGAGCATAAAATTATCTACACAGATGAAGATGATGAAGAAAAGCTAGTCATTTTCAACGAGAACTACATCAGGAGTGCTCATCTTAATAAGGGTGAAATTACGGCTCCGAAGGTAACTACACTGGTAATCTACCAATGAATTATTCTTCTTAATTGCGCTAATAGCGAGCATGGTGTGCTAACGAAGAAACATGAAATATCTCGAGACCCGCGGGGCCTTTTTTTTCATAAACGCACGCATAATTGCGCTAATAGCATCTGCAGCATGCAATTTGCAACCAGAAGTATGATGTTGCTATTTTGGTGCTAATATGCCCTAATTTAAAAACTTACACAAAAGCACCTCTTTGCAATGTTCAAAATGTTTTCTAGTTTGCGCTATTTAGCATTATAATAGCATTGATATAAACGAGGAATTTTGAAAAATGCGCGTTTTTGCAAGTCATTGGCAACAAAAAGAAATGTTGCAATTTTGATTCTAATATGCACTAATTTCAAAACTTATACATGTATACAATAGCACCACTTTGCAATTTTCAGAATGTTTCATATTCGCGCTATTTAGCATCATATAGCAACTATATATTCGACTTGCTACTTTGATGCTAATATGCGCTAATTTCAAAACTTATACAATAGCACCTTTTTGCAATTTTCGAAATGTTTTCAAATTCGCGCTATTTAGCATCATAATAGCAACTATATAAACGATACATTTTGATAAATGCGCATTTTTGCAAGTCATTAGCAATAAAATTCATACTAGCAGTCAAGTTGCTATTTATTGCTATTTGCGTAATTGTCAGATTGAGCACCTTTATGCAAATTTGACCTGATCAAAATCTGTGCTGAATACGTCGGATTACGAGACGGATAATTGTCATCATCAAAGAATACAGTTGACTAATTTGATTTTACATGATTTACACGGTTTCAGATGGTATATGCCTAAGTATTACTTTTGTGCAAAAAAACTAATTTCCAGGAAAATTGAGGGCGCACTTCCATGTGTATCTCTCAATGCCCCTTTAAGGTAAACGGTTTCAGATGGTTGCCTATAAGTATATTAATTTAGTGCAAAAATTGTGCGCCTTGAATGACTACTCAACCGGGCCCGGTGCAAGCTGACGTGTACACTGCAAAAAAACCTGGTGTTAAAAGTAACACCAGGGTGTTAATTTTAACATCGAGAAAGTGTTCTGAGAGGACGACACCCGCGGGTGTTGATTAACACCTGTCTGTGGTGTTAATCAACTAACACCCATCCGGGTGTTAGTTATATAACACCCTCATGGGTGTTCATTTAACACCTTGGTGTTCTGAGAGGACCACACCCAGGGTTGTTTAACACCAGACTCCAGTTTTGATTTGGAGATAGGTTGAAGTACTTGAATTAATGTTCTTAATTGCCATTTAATCATGCAATGGTGCATGTTGCAGATCGAATCATTAGATGAAATGTATCAATATACAATCCAAAGTGTTACGAAACAAATATAACCAACCTTAGTGCGCATGTGTGGAATAATGACACCCATGGGAGTTATTCTTACACCAGGATTAACACCAGAAACCCAACTCCATGTTCAGTGTTACATTTTTAAAACTCAATGAGTTTTTGCACTGACACCAAGTGCAGGTGTTAATTTAACACCAAGACGCTTTACACCAACTAAGTTTAGCGGCTCATTTAACACCAGAGTTTTTGCAGCGAAGATCGAGTAGTCTCAATACACATTCGAAGAATTCGGTCGATATCTATTGTAACCCATTTCAAATTTGGGCCACAATAAATTAAATCAACAGGTATGAACGTACACGAGTTTAGTTAGACACGTACGGTTTTAGGCTAAAACCGTGTGTAATACGAGATTACGGCCCATGTATTTACTGTGTGTGACTAATTCAGATATATTCTTTATTGCATATTAAAAAAGAACACAATTCCCCAAATGATAAAGCTGTCGAAAAACAACAATATTGCGGTTCTTAAAAGAAAAATGAAAATTGAAATGTTCGGTTCTGGAATTATTTTGATTCAATAATAATTAATCAGCATTTTATAATTTTACCATTGGACTCTCTAGCTCTTTTCCCATCGCGAAGTACTCAACGATCATTTGGTATAGATTTACATTACATTGACGCCTGGGGGATCCGGGAATTGAAGAAATGCATAATTTTGGATCTAGAATATCTCGATTCTGATTCATTTAATAGGGGCATTTAGGGGGGGGGGCGAAACTTACGGTAGGGGGATGCCCCCTGCCCTCTCGTTACGCCCTGTCATTAAGTTATAATATATAATATCATGGCTACATGGCAACTGTACAGTTCTAGATCATGTGTATACGCGGTGTTTATCATTCAAGGTTAAAAATTGGTAAAATTAACATATGAAAACTAGGTACGCTGTCGCTTGAAATACCCCAGCTCGAGTATTTTCCGGTTAGTGTCTTGCTATTGCGACATAGTGTTAAACTGTAATGATATTATTCGGTAATTCCCCACTATGGGAATACCCAGACGTGTTATTACGGAACTGCAGGTAAATCCCCACATTACTGCAATTTTCCGTCTGCTTCGGGTGATAATAATCACGTATAGGTCAATTTGAATATGTTTTAGTGTACCCATATATTTACTTATCCGTGGAGTATACAGCACTGAATGGAGATTGCTGTCAAGTCGGAAGTTCCTGAGAGCAGCCACACAGTACACATTTTTGTTATCGGTAAGTGCCTGTATTTTTCTCATAATTGCAACAACAAAATACAATTTTAGAATAAAAGATAAAAATAGGCCTGACAGATGTTTTCGATACAAGTAAGCGGACAAGTAAAGTCTATGATATCATCCCCAAATGTGCTACTGATAAACATTATATAGTACGCCTAAGTTTATATTATGAGGGGCATTGAGAGATTCCCGAGACAAATGAAATTTGGGAAAAAAGGAATAGTTTCAATAGATACGTAGATACGCAATCCAAAATGGCGACCATTTTAGAATCTGGTAAATATCATCTGAAGATTCACTCCTGGAGATGGGTTTGCTTGCGTTCTGGGAGTGAATTGATTATCTAAGGTGAGTAATTTCCAATTCTGATCCCCCCAACTGCATACACTGATTCACAAACCGATTAAACGTGTTAACGCTTTCCATGCGGCAGGCAGCAAATGTTGACAAAATGTTTCAGAAATATAAGTACAAACGTGCCTAGTATTGGTTCAGTAATTCTTGAGATAAGATGAGATATTGTATTTTTGCATATTAATTAGCTCATTTGCATATCTTGCACGTGACCACTGTGGCCAAAATTTCTCTAATTTCCGCGAAACATCAACATTAAAACATGAATGGCCGTATTCTAGTACTACATGTACGCGTGTCTATAACTTATACCATTTTATACCGCTAGAGGGCTCACTCACAGTGACTGCTCACTACAGACGACGCTGGACACGGGCGTATTCACGAATATTCAGGTTAAAATATGCGAACGAGGTTACGTGATCGAGTGAATGGGACGAACGCTTAACAACGGTTTAAATTCAAAAAATGATACTGACACTGGAGTTAATCCAACTGAAACCAGCGGAAATTCAAAATTAACGGCCGTTCGTGTCCACCGTCGTCTGGCTCACTAGTGACGTACCCATCTTTTGGAAACTGGGGAAGGGGGGGGGGGAGGGCGGGGGGGGGGGGGGGGGGGGGGTAGCGATGAGGTTGTCCACAAAAACAGGCCGAAAAATCGCATGGTCAAAATCACAAATCTACCCACGGATGCTCGTGTTTACCGACGGGGTTATTTCAGGGGGGCAGGGGGGGGGGCATCAGACTGCTCCCCATCATCTGATCTTACCCCGGAGAAAAAGGGTCTACTTGCATTGGATTTGACCTTTTGACCTCCGTATACTTACACTGAGCTACATCCAAAAACTGGATGAATACGTGAGCAAATTGTACGTGTGGGGTTTTGCGGGGGATCAAAGTGGCAGACGCGATAAATACGAAGTATATGAATATTTATATACCGTCTTCGCAGGAAGATGAATCTTGTCTGGTTTACAACTTTTGATAAATTCAAAATAGCAATTTTTTTAGCACTGGATAGCCGCCGTTCGGTCTAAAATTGCAGCTTTAGGAGTAAGCTTTGACATTGGTCCACGCCCAAAATATTTTCCTCAGAGATATAGCTACATTTCCGCATATGTGGCTTTTCCCATGCAATTTCCCATCTTTCAATATCGTGTAGTAAAAAGCCTTTATACGTCCGCCGAACAGGCGCAGATAATCGTTTTTGATCGATCGTTTTTACGATAAACTATGAACTCTTACACAGCCATAGAAATATCGCCTTCACGTCTTTCAATATTAGCGCGTTATGAAGGGGTGTGATTACTATCGTGACGTGAATTATGCATCAAAAGCAGTTCTTTGGTCGACCCAATGTCAGTAACCGTGTATGGGGCGGATGGCGAAGTATCAGAGGGTGTTTGTTCGATTGTATGACAGTGACATTACACGCGGTCTACACAGCAGACTATGTCTAACTATACTCGTGTCTAAATTGAACGCGAGTTTATCATTTAAACGACGTGTTTAACAAAACCCGATTTTAAACTTCGCAAATCTCGTCCCCATATTGTATACGGATATTCAATTTGATTTCGTCCAAATTCCTCAAATGCACGTGTATTTTTAAGACTACATGATCTGCACGTCAGCTTGCACCGGGCATGGTTGAGTAATCATTCAAGGCGTACAATTGTGCACAAGTTTAGTGAAAGACGTGTTAAACTTCACCCATAGGGGAGAGCGGGTATTCTTCGCCCCACTTTCATTTGAAGATGTCTAGAGACGCCAATTTTAAACATTGAATGGACCTATTGATATCATGTGAAAGATTGATAGTATTAGCTACATACGACCATGATCTCAGTACTCTAGGCCTTAATGTAAAGTCAAGAGTAACTGATAAAGACAAGTGTCTCAAAAGGGCGAACTTGCCCGACGCCGGGGTAGGTTCGCCCATAGGCCGGGCGCAATTTCTTTTTTACTACTAATCAACATTTGTAAAATCAGTTGACTTTTTTTATTTGTAAAATCAGTTGACTTTTTTTTTTTTTTAAATCATTTTATTCAGTGAATTTTGCTTTATTCCGTATAAAAACGAAATAAATAATGCTAAGAGTAAAAGCAAGATATACCAACAGGGTGTGGGGAAACAGGTAATAACAAGGGAGAATAACGCGATAAAACAGATAAATAACAAAAAAAACAAAAACAAACGGAAATGCACTGGGACTGTGCAATAAAACAACAAAGATATATCTGAGACTACTCAGGATATATGGTAACAATAAAGACCGACGTTTCAAGTGGATATACCACCCTTCATCAGGGACAAAATATAAACAACAAAGTGTTAAGAACTATAAATAAGATAATGAACTAGACAAGCCCACCACTGTAATTATAGCACAATGCCAGTGATAGATGTTGACTACTAGGCATCCTAGTTAACACCAAACACAAACTAGCAAGTTCACTATAGAATACAGATCCATGTTGCTAGGCAAACTAACAAAACATGTACAATAAATCAATAGACAACACATCATGCATATGCATGAGTGATGTTAAGAAGACAATAGACAGGAAGTTGCGAACAATGGATGAATATAAGCGACAGAAATAGTAAATTAACTAGGCCTAATGTGAATGAAATGAGTGGGCGTCATAAATAATATAAATTAATAATAAATAAGTAGAAGAAGAAAAAAAACCAAATTAATCAAAAATTACATGAATTAATGAGGAAATAAATGAATCATATAAGCAAATTAAGAGAAAAATAATATTGAGAAAAAAAAAATAATAAACTTAAAATAAACTTACAAGAATAAAAAGGGGGGGGAAGAAGACACAAGAAACTTGAGCCCCAGTGAGGGCACTCAAGTTGTGGGAAATAAAAAGAGGGGGGTTACAAACTTAAGCCCCAGTGAGGGCACTCAAGTTATAGGAAACAAATAGGCCTGTGGGTGTATGGACTGTAAAATGACAAGCTGGAACATAGGCCTATGATAATTAATCTTTAATATTAAAGGGACATTAAGTGGTGTTGAAAAGTTTAAATGTTTAAAAATTTACTTCAGAATTCAAGATTAAAACAATATCATCGCTATTTATTGAAAAACGCCCTCTATGCAAATATGGTTCGCGTTATGTATCACGCGTACTGCAGGGGGATACTGTCGGACGTAAAATGTTCGTCCCGCGGTACGAGCATTTTTTGAATCGACGTTTTCTTGTACAAAGAGAGCTGATTTTTCTTAATCCTTAGAGGTGTAAGTTCATACATGTAGTACAATTATAAAAATAAACTAATCTCAGTTTTTATCATAATTGAGGACGCTGCCTCCAACACATCTCTTAGTGTCCCTTTAAGACCATTGGGCTCTGTTGTGTCAAGCTTCATGATCCATTCCTTCTCCAAGATCCTTCTCATGATAATGTCGTTCTTTGGAGGCCTATCAATGCATGTAACGGAGAGGTTACAAGCGTTGTGGTTCGGTAAGTTGAAATGACGACCAACTTGTTTGTCCCTGTTGTGTCTGGCGTCAGCGCAATGCTCACCTACTCGACATTCCAGAGTGCGACCAGTCTCTCCAACATACTGCTTCTCACACGTTGCGCAGGTAATGAGATATATGACATTGTCCGATTGGCAAGACAAATGTTTGCGTATGGGAAACGTCTCACCAGTAGAAGAGCTGGTGAAAGTTGTGTTCTCAGAGGTATGAGAAATAGAAACTCTACCAACATCGGAGTGTGCCCCTTTGTGGTTGCAGGATTTGCACTTGGAGCCACCACAAGGATATGAACCTCGAAGAAGAGGTGTGATCCGGGGAAGAGTAGATCTAACTAGAAGGTCTTTCAGGTTTGCACTTCTACGGTAAGCCACAATGGGAGGGTTGGGGATAGCATTCCTACACTTATTGGAAGAGTGGAGAATGGGAAGATGACGGCGTATGATCTTGGAAATACCCGGAAGCGATGGATGGTACGTAACCACAAGAGCACCCCGGTCAATTATGTTATCACTGCCACCAGTGGGTTTAAGGGCTTCATACCTGGGGATAGACAAAGCTTTGCTGATCTGCGTGGTTACCAACCGACTGGAATACCCTCGATCCCTGAGAAAACCTGTGAGTTCAGAAACTCTAAGCTGGAGGTTTTCAGGTGTGGAACATATTCTATTCAGTCTGAAAGCCAAACCGTAAGGAAGACTGCGCTTGGTATGTTTGGGGTGACAAGAAGTCCAATGAAGAAATTGGTGGGAGTCTGTAGGCTTAGAATACAAGTCTGTTTGAAGACCACCATCTGAAATAGACACCATGACATCCAAGAAAGTACCTCTTTGGTAGAAGATTCGGAAGTGAACTTGATGGAGAATGGAAGTTGTTACACATTTGAAGAAAACTGTCAAGTTCCTCTGAGCCATGAGTCCATATAAAGAAGATATCATCAATGTACCGTGTCCACATAAGGGGAGCTTTTGGAGAAGATAAGAGGAGTCTGCTTTCCAATAAACCCATGAAAAGACAAGCCATAGAAGGAGCCATCTTAGTGCTTCTAGAAATGAACGGCAAGCAGCAATACCTTCTTCTGTAGGGATATTGGTGTACAGTGCAGACACGTCCATAGCACACAGGATAGCATTAGGAGGAAGAGTGCCATTGCGCTTGATGGTCTCAAGTTTACGAAGAAAGTCCATGTCGTCCTGCACATAAGAATCCAGCTTAGACACCAGGGGTTTTAGATGATAGTCAATGAACAAGGAAACCTTTTCAGTAACAGTGCCATTACCGCTGATGATGGGACGACCGGGGTATGCTGTCGTATTATTTGTGAATTTTGGGAAGAGTGTAGAATCTACCCGGCTTGGGGTTTCTAGGCCTAAGTGCTGTTTTCATCTCCTTATCAATTAGGCCTATGGTGGCAGCTTTGTTAAGAGCTTTGTCAACATCCTTGGTGAATGTAGGAGTGGGATCATGGTCAAGCTTAGTGTAGTACTTGGTGTCATTGAGTTGCCGGGAACATTCTTGGATATACTGCTCACGATCTTGTATGACCACCGCTGAACCTTTGTCTGCCTCCTTGATGATAATATGCCTATTACTTTTCAAGTCATGAAGAGCTTTATCTTCATGGGGTTTAATGTTGCGATAGGTCTTGGGAGTTATATCATTCATGATGTCAGCATCAACAGCAGTTATATAAGCGTCAAGAAAAAGATCATTGCCGGGAGAAGGAGTGAAAGTGCTCTGCTTTCTAAGAAGAGGGTGATTGAGAAGCTGATGAGTGTGAGTATCAGGTCTAGTCTCATCATCGGAGTTATCGTTGGGATGGAAATGTTTAAGGCGAAGACGACGAGCGAATTTATCTAGATCCGTGCGAAGTTGATGGCGGTCAAGAGAAGCAGGAGTAGAGCAGAATTTTAAACCACGCGAGAGAATGGATTGTTCGTGATCAGAAAGGTTGTACGATGTTTTTGGTATTTGTGATCGGTTTAGTCCTAGATCTATGTTGAGATCTCCGTCGATACCACCGACGTCGTCTCCTGGTCCTAGTGTGAGCAATTGTAGGCCTATTAGTGTCTATAATCAGTGTTCATAGTCCTAGTGGGAGTAGGCCTAGTGATATCAGTGGTTGTAGACCTATCCGAGTTGATCTTATTAGGCCTAATAGTGTCTAAAGTAGTAGGCCTATAATCAGTGTTCATAGTCCTAGTGGAAGTAGGCCTAGTGATATCAGTGGTTGTAGACCTATCCGTGTTGCTCTTAGTAGGCCTAGGAGGGGTGGGCATAGTAGTCCTACAAGAAGCCTGACGGGAGATGGCGTGAAGTTTGCGGGACTTCTGCCAATGCAGCGAGGATTGGAGCTTCAATGCCATTTCTTGAAGTTTGGAAAGAATAAAAGTGTAGGTGGGAAGATCCACGAGGGAACCAAGAATGTGGCAGAGTTTCACAAAATCTAAGGAATAGTTGCGTACTGAAAAACAGGAATCCAAAACCATGATATCAAGAAGATCATGGGAAGTCCTCTGTAAAGTCTGCTGAACAAGATGCGAGCAAACATCATCATGGGTGTTGACTTGCTGTCTCAAAACGAGGCCTCGAGGGATTAAGGCAGAAGTTTTAAGGGCCAAAAGAAACTCAAGGTGAGAAGAGAACCTCAGCACCTTTTCCTGAATACGGCGAAGGCAATTAAAAACAAATGTTGATTATTAAAAAAAAAATCGCGGCCGGGGCAAGTTCGTCCTAGGCTCAGAATTAGGCTACACAAATTACCATAATATCCAATACATACTAGTGTTACTCCATTATTCACTAATGCGCAAGCTTAACCGTGAATAAACTATTTTCTATTGCGCCCTTCCTCCCTGTCTTAGCTGTAATAGAAACAATTATATGCGACATAAAATTGGGGTACGTCGTTCATCTGCTACGAACTGCGGCCGGACAGGGACTACAGGATCGGTGACGGTCAAAGGCCTAATGCTAGGCCGAATTAAAAAGACACATACCTCAGAACTTGATAGTAGTCAAATGTATGATGCGCCACCGAATTCCTAAATAATACCTCTCTTTCTCTCTCCTATACCAACTGAGACACCTTTCCAAAACACTTTTCTTGGTCCACCATCAGATGAAGCACAATCTACTCTAACTGTCACTTCTCTGAGTGAATGCAGATTTACTCATCTAATAAAAAGAAAACACTTGCATTAATTCTATACGGAAAAGATATGCTAAACAGCATATAATAATAAAATCTAAACGAACCGCGTCCGATGGAGACGAAACGATCACTGATATGATCACCCCCCCCCCCCCCCCCCCCCCCCCCCCCCTGTGACCTATTCAAGCCACCCGCTTGAATAGCTAACCATGCATAACAACAAACCTAATCCAGGGATTCTGGCTAACAATAGAAAATGCTATTATTCACATGTAAAGGTAGGCATTATCCCAGTGCCGAGGAGCCGAAAATTACCTTTTTTCAGCACCCATGGGTGTTGGAGCATCCATGAGTGTTGGATTATTCCCAAGTGGGTATTTTTTCCCCATTTGGGTGCTCCTACTCTACTCTTACTCTTATTTCACCTTTCACCCTTTCTACTACCTTCTCTAGCTTATGTACTTCCTTTCGCATCCCAGTTGGCTAGGATAGGTGAGCCAAGTTAACTGGCTAGTTAGTTCGCCTTTCTGGTTTGTCTAGGATAGTGGTTCTATTCCTATGTGTAGGTTATAGGCGCCTAATCCCTGGAAAGATCGAGACTTAACTGATATCTTTCTGAGGTACAGGATACAGATCCTCAGTTTGATGGTGACGGCGCAACACCACACGGTGTTAGTGTGGGTGCCAACTGGTGATGTTACTATCCCTCTCTCTTTTCTTCTTCCTCTCCCAATCATAGAGTAAGAATAGGTGTTGCATTTAAGGTGTGGGTACCCTTCACGAGGAAGGATCTGGGCGCCCACCTCGTTGTATGTATTTCCATCAGTACACGCCCATGGAAACCTTATAGATAACCTATGATGACGAAACTTAGTAATGGGGCAGCCATCAGCCTAGCATACCAAGGTGGTACCTCCGGACCCAGAGGGGAAAGTAATGGGCAACAAAACCAATCCCGACCCTTGTCCTGTGATGACGCACCGAATGGAGCCGAAGGAAGGACTATGGGAAAGGATCTTAAGTTAAGAAAAGTCATACGATTTGGTACATGGAATGTGAGAACGCTATCACAGCCTGGCACTCTGGAGCTTCTGACCAGACAGATGGACAGATGCAAAGTGAACATCCTAAGTATTGCTGAAGTACGCTGGTCAGGAAAAGGCCACTTCTCCACAGATGACCACACCATATACTACTCAGGAAATGAGAAAGGAGGGAGCAAATGTGTAGCTTTCATCACCAGTAAAATCATCTCAAAATATGTCTTGGGCTACAACCCAGTCAGTGACAGGATCATCTCCATCAGATTCCAAGCTCGACCTATTGACCTCTCAGTCATTCAAATATATGCACCAACCTCCGCAGCCTCTGATGAAGATCTGGAATGTTTTTACAGCCAACTGCAGGAAACCCTTGATGGCATTCCGAAGAGAGATATCATCATGATAACAGGTGATTTCAACGCAAAAGTTGGAGAAGGCATTCAAAGCGAAGACGAAACCATGGCCTTGGGCCAGCATGGCTTGGGAAGCAGAAACGAAAGAGGTAGTACACTCGTGGATTTCTGTGTAGCAAACAGACTTACTATCACAAACACAATCTTCCAACAACACCCGAGGCGGAAGTACACTTGGATATCACCAAACGGCATCACAAGAAACCAGATTGACTACATCCTCATTAGCAGTAGGTGGAAGTCTTCTATCAAGATAGCAAAAACCCTGCCAGGGGCAGATATAGGTAGTGACCATCAACTTCTGATTGCTGATTTTCGAATCAAGTTGAAGATGACCAAAGGTGCTCCCAAACCCTGCAGATTTGATTTGCAGCATCTTGATGACAAATACAGAGTGGAGACCAGAAATCTGTTTCAAGAACTGATGGTTAGAGATGAGGAAACAACTCCTGATGAACTCTGGCTGGACATCAAAAACTCTATTCTCAGCGCAGCCAAAAACATGTTCCTAAGAAACATAAGAGAAAGACCACATCATGGCTGTCACATGAAACCATCAACTTAGCAGATGAAAGACGCCAATTGAAGGAAGCTGGTCTGCAAGGCAGTAACCTATACAGAAGACTTTCAAGTGAGGTTCAATTGAATTCTAGGAGAGATAAAAATAAGCATATCCGACAGCAATGCCAAGAACTTGAGGATCACAGTTTTCACAAAAACAGCAGAGAGCTCTTTAGATGTATAAAAAACATCACCTCAAAAACGACAACTAGATTGGCTATCATCAAGGATGAGCAAGGAAAGGTCTTGACTGAGAGTGACGAAATCAAGGATCGTTGGAAAAACTACTGTGAAAATCTGTATGCGTCCCAAGAAGAGACAAATGGCTCACAGGAGTCTCCCCCGCCTCCACTAGGTGAAGATGAGCCTGATATTCTTCTGTCTGAGGTCCAGGAAGCCATCGAGAAGTTAAAAAGTCAAAAGGCACCTGGTCTAGATGATATTCCAAGTGAGCTCCTGAAGCAAGCTGATGATTCTGTAGCAGTTATTATGCAAAAGCTGTGCAATACTGTGTGGAAGTCAAGAGTATGGCCAGAGGATTGGAAGAGATCAGTTTTCCTTACACTTCCAAAGAAAGGGGATGCTAGCGAGTGTAAAAACCATCGTACTATCGCTCTGATACCACATGCAAGCAAAATCCTGCTGCACATCATCAACGAACGTCTCAGACCTCATCTTGAACGTGAGCTTCCTGCCGGCAAGCCGGTTTCCGAAAAGGCCGCGGCACAAGAGATCAGATAGCCAATGTACGTCACATAATGGAAAAAGGTTTGGAATTCCAGAGGGAGCTCTTCATGTGCTTCATAGACTACGCTAAGGCCTTTGATTGTGTGAGATATTCCGCATTGTGGACAGCACTGCAAGAAATGGGAATCCCTTACCACCTCGTCCACCTAATTCGCAATCTGTATGATGGTCAAGCTGCCTGTGTGCGCACTGAGAAAGGAAATAGTGATTGGTTTGCTCTAGGTCAGGGAGTCCGTCAAGGGTGCATACTTTCACCAGCACTCTTCAACCTTTATGCAGAGTCTATAATGAGACGTGCATTGGATGATTGGCCAGGGGGGCTGTCAGTAGGTGGATACCAAATACACAATCTACGTTATGCTGATGACACCACCCTGTTTGCAACAAATATGGAAGAGATGGCGGAACTCCTGAAGAAAGTCAAGGTGGAGAGTGAGCAGCTTGGCCTACGTCTAAATGTCAGCAAGACCAAGATCATGTCCATAGGCACATATGGTGTTGGAGAGCCTCTCATAATTGATGGTAATGAGGTGGAATCGGTCTCGAAATTCAACTTCCTTGGATCCCTGATCACCAAAGAGGGTGGTTGCAGCCAAGAGATTAGACACCGTTTAGCAATGGCCAGATCAGCAATGATCAACCTAAGCAAGATCTGGGCTGACAGAGGAATAACCAGAGCAACAAAAACCAGGCTAGTCCAAGCCCTTGTATTTCCAATTGCCATGTATGCATGTGAGACGTGGACCCTAACCAAAGCTGACAAAAACAGAATAGCTGCTTTCGAGATGTGGTGTTGGAGGCGTATGCTTCGTATCGTATGGACAATGAGAAGGACCAATGCCAGTATTATTGAAGAAATAGGGGTGTCTAAACGACTTCTTCATGCTATCAACACCCAAATGCTGAGCTACTTCGGCCATATCTCACGTCGCAAGGGTAACAACCTAGAGAAGATGATCATGCAAGGCATGATTGAAGGGAAGCGCAAGAGAGGCAGACCTCGTTCCCGGTGGATTGACCAAATAAGATTGATTACTGGACACCCTCTCCGTGATTGTTACTCCTTTGCTGAAAATCGTTATTTGTGGCGTAGTATCTGTAAGGTCACGAGCTGTCAGTCATGACAGGACCGAACCAACCAACCAATTATTCACTAATGCGCAAGCTTAACCTTGAATAAACTATTTTCTATTGCGCCCTTCCTCCCTGTCTTAGCTGTAATAGACACAATTATATGCGACATAAAATTGGGGTACGTCGTTCATCTGCTACGAACTGCGGCCGGACAGGGACTACAGTCCCCGTATCACTAATATAAAGAGTGTGGAGGCAAAACATTACACATACATCTCCTTATATATAGATCTATCCACAACTTACCGGCCTTTTACTCTAAATCAGCGGTAATAAAAATTTCAGGTGGTCAACAACTACCAGGACTGGTCTGGATGTTGCCCAAAAATCTGATCACATACGTTCCATTGTCCTGTATATCTTGAGCCCATTGGGCTACATGATAAACTAAAATCTGCTATATAATCGTTATTTCTTTTGGAATTTGAGCTTTATATTTGACAACATCTGAAATTGCACTGGTTTTTAAACAAATTCAACTTCAAACATTGAATTTCTTGACATAAGAACTTTGAAAAGTCGCGTGTTGGGCTAAAAAAGTCCACTGTTGGGCTAAAAAAGTCCACCCAAGAATTGTTTAATTCAACACATTGACCACATGCTGGGGAAACCCTGAGACGGTCTGTCTGTCTGCAATCTAGCCACATAATTGACACACACGGTGACTTTCAGCCATATTGGGCTAGTAATAGCACTAAAATCTGATCCAGGGATAATTTATTGTGACTTTTTGCTTCAAATTTTGAACTTTTGATTTGAATAAATTTTAAATAGTACTAATTTCAATGACAAATTGAAGTTAAATTTCTCAACACAACAACTTTCAAAAGTAAGACTTTGGGCTTCTTTCCACCCACTAGTACCAAGTTCTTCCTACCATCGCAAAACTAGGACAACCAGGCGCGGTGGGTCCTTGAGCGATGCTTAGATAGCAGCCAGGCTAGAAAATACACAGGGTGCACCATGCCCTGGGGGGCAAAATTGGTTCTGGAAAAGAGTGATATTTATATAAGAGCTTGTATGTGTAATGTATAAACTGGTTAATAGAACCATCTGCACTATAAATTAAACTGGTTTAAATAGAACCATCTGCACTCACTATGCTATAAGCTGGTTAAAATAGAACCATCTGCACTCACTATGATATAAACTGGTTAAAATAGAACCATCTGCACTCACTAAGATATACACTGATTAAAATAGAACCGTCTGCACTGACTATGATTAAAACTGGTTAAAATAGAACCATATGCACTCACCATGATTTGAACTGGTTAAAATAAAACCATCGATCTGCACCTGAGACTAGACTCGTCTCGGATCTGCAATCACTCACTATGATTTAAACTGGTAAAAATGGAACGATCTGCGAGTCTCAGATCTGCACTCACTCACTATGATTTAAACTGGTAAAAATAGAACTATCTGCACTCACTATGATTAATATCATAATGCAACATAACAGCACGCTGCAATATTGTACTCTGATCATATATACTACCAAAACTCATATATTCCTGGCACAACCCATCACATCATTGGCCTACAGCCATGCTAGTCTTAAACAGGCTACCCGGTACACACCAACCGAAGCTGCAGCTAAAGCAATCAGGATCTTATATTAAAACTTAAGGTCAAAGCCCACCTCGCATAAAGCCTCCTAGAAAACCCTCACTACACCACCTAGTAAAGGACAGCTGTCCTTCCCTTAATCTATAAACATAGACTGATAGAGGGGTGGGGGGGGGGGGGGGGGGGGAATACTGGTCCGAAAAAGAAACTTGCCTGATGTCTAATCCGGCTAAGTCAAAGTATAGCATTCATATTGAACAAGAGATGGTCCCTGTTTCAGCCAAAATCACCCGAGCGTCTTCTCTATATAGATAACTAGGATAGAAAAATCTCAAGGAATGAATCACACAAATCAACATAAATTACACCATCTCCGCTCCGTCTTGGAAACTTGTCTAGCTGACACTCTCATTAGACCGTCATTCGGCAAAGGAAGGTAAAAAAGCGTAATCAATCCTGTAAATTGGTACGTTAGATATTATCAATACCTTGCTATATCCACTCATCTGGTGAAAATATATATATATATTTTACTCCATACCTGCCAAACGACAAAAAACGAGAATATTTCTCCACTGAATTATCTGACCTAGATGCCCGGATAATCTTGTCCAGTGTAAATACCTTCTGTGTGTTATTGAAAAAACAAACGCATACAATGACCCTTGAAATATCAAAAATCCAGAGAAAATACCAAACGGTTTACATTTTCTCAATATGAGCCAATCGGCTATTTAGTGGCTATGCAGCCTCACACATATAACACGCCACTCTGATGAAAAATATATATTTTTTAACTCCATACCTGCCAAACGGCAAAGAACGAGAATATTTATCCACTGAATTATCTGACTTAGATGTCCGGATAATCTTGTCCAGTGTAAATACATACTGTGTGTTATTTAAAACAAACGTATACAATGACCCTAGAAATATCAAAAAAACTTAACTTATTAAGCACAGTTGAGGGCCATACGGGACACCAAATAACTGTATGTGCACATGCTTGACAAACTATACAACCTTGTAAAACAAGGGAGTACCCTAGGCCAATGGTTTAGGACCAGCCCAAAAGTAGAGAAAACGTCTACGTGGCTTAAATTCGGGCTCCAATAGCTGGAATAGAAACTGGCAACTTTGCATTAGGATATAATGTAAAAACGGGGAAAACTCCAACGCCAGTATCGATATCCACCTCTCAGCTCAAAAGATCAGACATACTCAATATCATCCCTTGGGATCTATAGGACAGTAAGTACTATAATATTAGGAGATAAACCAAATACAAAAATACAGGCTATTCGTAACAATGGAGCCATTGTTATCGGTACACGACTAAACAGCAATACCAAACAAATAAAGTTCAAACTCACGAACAACCAGGGAAACCCCTTTAAGTTCTCTCCCAAATGGAGCTATATTACCTCTTTCCTCATCAGTCCAGTCCTGATGAACATTCCACTCTGATAATCACACACGACACCCCGTGTAAAACCTGTGGTAATAAAATAACAAGACAAAATCTTCCCTATGTTCAACACTCCCGTCAACTCGGAAAGCTCCGGCGGCAAGCCCGACCATCTGTCCAGTATAAGAGCACTCTGTCCCTATATACATGTATCTCTAATATATATCTACAAGCAAGAGATTCCAGTATTACGATGTTGTCACTCTATCCAGATAGATCGACGCTATCATGCCTGTAAACATGGTGAAGTGAATCACGGCAATTCAAGAATAACTTGTAAATGGAACATATTGATAAACATATCAGTAATTCTACGTTCAAACGGTTATTTCAAAGGAACCATTACTAGCATGTCACGCTATATCCAGCCAACACTGACTAAACGGACAAAAACATTTCCGTATCCCATCCAACGTCTAGATACAATACTATGTATATATAAATATACCTGTATTCGCCATTCACTAATGACCTGAAACAAATCGTAAAGATAAAATGATAATCTAAACGGAAGAACGGTGAATGAGAAAAACTTCAACACCCTTACTATAAATAATAGAAAACAATTATTAAGTGGTATTAACCAGACTTACAATCAAAATAGAAAATAAAGTCTCCTTGGTGAAAGCATCTATCCAATGAAATAGGTCTCAATAGACTATATTCAATGTGCCTTATAAATGTCCAAATAATGCCAGGGCTCTGGACTGCAAATGATCAATCTGCTTCACAACTGAAACTAGAATCTGTTTATTAAAGAAACAAACATTAGTTAACGATAAACATCCATTTGGTAAAAACATTTGGTGAAAAAAATAACTCCTTGGTCATTCATTCACATATTATGCACCCATAGCGACACAAGATTCAAAATAAGATTCATTAAAAGGCAATTGGCACACCACTACTGCAATTCCGGAGCTACAATGCATGAAGTACCGATGGGTGTTACCAACAATCAATAAACATAGATAATATCCAGAGAACTGTAGTTCGTGCGTACAAAGCTGTAAAGATTGGATTAATGGAAAAGCACTCATCTCTAGACTAGGCTCAATAGCCCCACATAGCTAGCTGTAAACACAAATAAAACCATACGGCTAAATAGGAATATTAACAAGATAATTATGATAAATAATCAACATACTAATCTCATGATTACCTTGATGTTGTGGTCCAAGTACCACCCTGGTTTGGCTGAACAATCCATATTCCCAAACTCTGTATTCTGAGAAAATGTATACCGATCAACGTCCGGTAGGCATGAAAATCTACTCCACTGTATACTCACTCTACTACAGCGCCCTACCTGACAATATAGGGGTGTACCTTAACTTAGTAATGGAAATCATAACCAATAACAAACAGTTCCTTAGTTGGCAAACGCCCAAACTAAAACAATCAATGTCTATCGCATTCATAAAAATCAAAACAATATAGTTACAAATACAGACCTGCATCAGGTACGCCAAAGGTTCGGATCAATGTAATCCTATTCTGCAAATATTGCACTACCTTCTCAACTGCGTTGTATACTTCGCAAGAGTAGTGTAGTTGATACGAGCTCTTTAACGCCATGTTTCAGATATGATTCCATAGTTCCAGACAGGCCGACATTAAATTCAAACTGGCTCACTTGCCGCCAAAAGGACATTTCTGATCACTACCTTTAGGTCTCTTGAGAAATAAATCTTCATTAAATAACGGTTAAAAACGTTCTCGATTTTTCCTGCTTCAAGCATCGACATTTAATTAAATGTTCGTCAAGGATTCCTTGAACTTCTATCACGATTCACGAAATTTCGTTTCAGCTGTTATATATCTGCGCCGTTTAATTGGTGTTGATCCGCGATGCTGATGATGGAGTAAAATCTAAACGAACCGCGTCCGATGGAGACGAAACGATCACTGATATGATCACTCCGCCTGTGACCTATTCAAGCCACCCGCTTGAATAGCTAACCACGCATAACAACAAACCTAATCCAGGGATTCTGGCTAACAATAGAAAATGCTTATAATTGCAATAAGAGGAAAATTACAATTTTGAAATTATGCAAAATCATAACTATATAAATCCCTATTGGCGACGCCCTATCATCATAGGGCGTGCGTGCCCCATGTAGCGCAATAAGTGCATTGACCTATACCACGGATTTCCCACATACATTGATGGGTTGCTAACTGCATCACATCCATAATCAATCCCATACCTACCTAATGATAATTTACATTAAAACCTTTTCTGCGAATATCTTTGGAAAAAAATCAATATGAAAAATGGTTTTTGGATGATAAGTTGACAAAAATGTTACGGTGATCTGTCACGTTAATGTAGGAAGCTTGCAACATACTACTGTATCTATTGTGTGTTCGCCAAATTCAACCAGTGGCCGCAAAATGCTGAATTACAACAATATTTACAATATGTAATATATAGAACAATAGAAACAATATATATTCATAGATATAACTAATCATGCATAATACAACAACCCACCCCTACACGAAATAAATGTTTGATTTAAGAGTTTGACCATGTATGGAATTGAGCTTCGTGCGTAACGCATGGTACGTGTTTTAGGAACAGTTAGTTTGTGAGTACTACGGAGAGTCCTGCACTTGTTCACTTCTAGATCTTGGTAACCAACCCACGGATATTATGGTCAACCCTATCAAAAGCCTTGCTGAAGTCAGTTATTATGATACGTGATATTGACTTTGGTTTGTCAGCATGTTATAAGATGTTATCAACAAGCTTTGCTAAATAGTGCGAGGTAGACCTTCCTTTGCGATTCCCAAACTGCCCATCATCTATCACAGAATCAAAGTCATTAATCAGCCAGTCTGTGATGAATGATTCAGCAAACTTTGCAAAATGATCTGTCAATGAAACAGGTCTAAGTTGATTCCATGTAGGTGGGCTAGACTTAGGAATGGGGACCACAATTGCACGTCTCCATTGTGGAGGAACCAAACCTTCGAAAAGGATGCATTCAGGATGTTTGTCAGAGGTTTACTGAGCTCATAAGGGAATTCCCTGATTTATTTTGCGGGTATACCATCTAGACCCCCTGCCTTTGTCCTACCAATGTTACCAAGTTTGGCACAAACATTCCAGGGATATAGATTTCTGGGAGGATTTCTGGTGCTGGTAAATAGGCAGGCAGAACTGAAATATCTTTACCAATCGAGATAAAATGATCATTTATACTATTAGCCACGTCCGTGGTATTTGATGGACTAGTACCGGGCGGGGGTTTTATAATAGGTTGGGATATATTGTTTGTTGTCATAACTCTTATCTGACGATACCATTCGGCTGGGTTAGAGTTTTTATGCCTTTCCACTCTGTTTTTGTAGTAATTTCTCTTATCAGTGGTGATCGAACGCTGAACCTTATTTCTGTAAAACTTCCAAATGAGAGGTTTAGAATGATTGAAAACATTTTGTCGTTTCTGAATCAGTTCTTTTGTTTTCGCCGATATCCAAGGCTTATCTGAAACATGCTGACTAACCTTGCATACCGGAAAATACAAGTTCATATGGTCGTGAATCGTTTCATAAAAGGCTTTCGTTTTCTCAACAACACTGTTTGGTTTAAAGACTTCTTGCCAATCATGATTAGCAATCCATGACCCAAATTCGCGCAATCCCGAATCTTTGATAGGACGCACGTTGCGCTTGTTAGTTTTATAAGAAGCTTTTTGGCAGCGTTGTTTGGTTGCCAATTTACTGTTGAATGATCACTTGTACCAATTGGTGAGCATATGGTGGGAGTAGAGTAGTAGTCAGACATATTTGTAATGATTTTGTCTAATATCGCATTACCCCTTGTTGGTTTGTTTACAACCTGTTTAAATTGATTATTTTTGCATAATGAGGAAATATCAAGTCTATTTAAATCTCCCATAATACAGATACCAGCATTGGAATGCTTGGTTCGTAGCAAATCTAAAGTATCTTGAATATGGTTTAGCATGAGATTCTCCTCACATTTAGGGTTTGGGAAATATATAGGAAGCACCAATGATTACTACGAATTACTACGATGCGGTGTGCTTGTGTCACCCGGCTCGGCAGTTTTTCGATGAAATAATGGCCCCAGGGTATAAACATGGCGGAATATACTCCGCCATGTATGCCCCCCCCCCCCCCCCCCGTGGCCTAGCGGTAGATCGTCTGCCTCTGAACCCAAAGTTCCGGGGTTCGAGCCCCAGGGGCATGGGGGCACTTTTCCACTCACTATTTGGCCGCGAAAAAAATCTTTGGAACAGGTGCCTCGGGGGTTAGGGTTATGAGAACAAAGCGCGATTTAAAGTTCAGTAAACTGTAAAGTTCAACTTGACGCCATTACCGCAATACCGAAACGAGAGCACCAGTGATGCAGAAGCTCCGGAAAAATTAGTCCCTACTGTATTTTCTACACGCTGCACATACGATCGCTACAATCAGCGTATTTTAATATGCATTTTAATACGCTGATTGTTAAAACACACACTTTTAGTAGATTCGTACGGCGTAAGCTTTAAATGCGTTAAAGAGACCTCCAAGTGTTACAAATATTGGTTGGCCAATATCGCTCCAGCTGACATAATATGCAGAATAATGGGTTTTTATAAATGCATTGAAAGTATAGGACGGAAGATTCTCACTGCATAATATTTAAATAATGGTTGAAATCGGTCCAAGCGTCTATAGAGGAGAAGCATTTCAAACTTTTTTAAAGGAGCGTTCGGAGGAAAGAAAAGCGAGGATCACATATACGAAATCAACCAAATACAAGACCTTGGGTAATGATAAACCTGTTATTTGCTAGCAACATTGAATTTAGCTTTGGTATCGCCTAATCGCATAATTAATATGTACAAATCAAGTACAATCCAATAGTGTCATTTGGCGAACTTTGCAACATCTATGACAAATTGAAAATGTATTGAATGATTCTAGTTAAGCTATTACATATTAGTCTACTAGAATAACTATAAACAATAATATGAAGTACTAGCGTACGATTTTTGCGTAAGGGGCCTACGATATGAAGTCAGGCATTTTCGCAGTTTTTGCACCCTTCAAAATCGTGTTTTTTTTAAGAAGAAAAATATGAGTGTGATTACTGATATTCTGTCTTGATATAGTTTCCTATTATAAGTTATCTTATTCTTATCTCATTTTTTTGGCCTTTTTAACACCTGCCCATTTAAGTTTCTTGTATTATGCATGTTTTCTGAGTTGCAGTTCCATCAGAGCTCGTTGTTGGGAAGTTACCAGTTTAATTAGAAAATAAAATATAGTTCGTAGCTGTTTTGCTATAATACGATGGTCTCATAATGTATACGTTGTACCATCAGGCGGCCATACACGACGATACAAATATGGTACAGCCTATACATAAGACTATCGGGCATCGTATATGGCAAAACAGCTACGAACTATATTTTATTCTCATTCTTATTTAGTATGTAGGTTATTTTTATCTTTTATCATACAATTACGCATTTTGTTACATTTTAATCAAACAACAACAAATTCCTTCCTTTATAAAGTCGGCGAATCCCGCGAGCTGTTTACCAACTTCCTGCTTCGAATAAATCGCGTTCTTAGCACACGCACACTGGCAACGCTGCGTTATAAGCACAACGCATACGCCATTGACTTTGTGTAGGGCACGCTAAGCGATGACCGTACGAACTGAAGGTATTGTTATTCGAATGAAAAGCCCGCCCCAAACTATACACCATTGTTTCATAATATATAGTGCGTATCTGCAAAAACCCAATCAAATTGCCTGTTGACATCCAAAACCACACCCACTATATAAGAATTTCTAATCACTCAGTTCATTAACCTTGTTACGTCTGTTGGGCTATTGTTCACATTTGCTCTTTATATTACAAAACTGTGACAAATTGCAAATTTCGCTTAAAGGTGTATGTTCTGATCACTTTTTTGGCTATGATTTTTTTTTTTCACATCAAGATATTTTGATATCATATGAATTCCCATCTTTTTCTCAATATGTCTGTAAAATCTTAGGGCCAGATATGTTCCATTTAGAAATTATAGGCTAAAATGTGGTGAATTACTGCCAAAGGTGGTTAACCACCCACAAGCTTGTGTACTCAATAGGCAAATTTCTTGTGACCCCGTGCTTCTAAAATAAGATCTATTGGAGTTATCATGGGAGTTATGCAACTCAAACTTTGGAATGCGACCATTTTAAGGATGACATGTCGTGTAAAATTAAAATAGAAAAAAATCAAGTTGAAAATCGGGTCAGCAATCACTCCAATCAGAACATCTACCGGAAAAAGTGTACTTTAGCTCCCAGATACTAGACTGTACTAGTATCGACCAATACTAGAACACCCAGTATCGTTCGATACTGGTACATTATTTTGTTTCAGTATCGCTCGATACTGGCACGTTTAAAATGTTCCAGTATTGCCCGATACTGGAACAAAATATTGTACCAGTATCGATCGATACTGGTACATTATTTTGTTCCAGTATCGGTCGATACTGGTAGAATGTGTACCAGTATCGCCCAATACTGGAACATGACAAATGTACCAGTATCGCCCAATACTAGATCATTAAAAATGTGCCAGTATCGCCCAATACTGGAACATGAAAAGTGTGCCAGTATCACCCAATACAATATCGGTGACGTTGGCTTGTATGGTTATTTTCTCTTTCTGGAAAATAGGGTGGCTCTGAAAAGAGCCGTTTTGTGGTATTCAAAACTGCCTGTGATGTGTCAAGCGACGGGAATCTTTAGGAGGTTCATCTCTTCTCTCGTGCGGTTTATTCTATACGTTGGCGAGTGTCTAGTGTTGATATGTGTCGGTGTTTCCGTTTCTTAATGACTGCAGCTGGTTGTTCTTTTTAGATGGACCCGTCGAAGCTGTTGTCTGATTATTATTATTTGTCTGGTTATTCGTGACAAGTACAAACATCTTACGCTTGACGTCACAATGACATTATATAATAAACATGGCCTCAACATGCCGTTTTATATTTGTGTAGTGAAATATACACGTAGGCCAACATTGAAATGTTTGCCAAAAAACTCCATATCGGAATGTCACGACATAGCTACTTGTTTGTTTTTCAATGCAAAGATGGGTTTTCAACGCAAAAATCACAATATTTTAATCAATATCAAGGACGGCCTATAACATCGATTCAGAAACTATTTAATATATCATATGGAATAATATTTTTTATTTTTTTTAAAATTGAATACGAAGAAAAAAGACGAAGATTTTTTCTTCTTCTGAGAGTACTGTAATTTTCTGAATACTTTCTGTATACTTTCTGATACTTTCTGATACTTTCTGATACTGGAACATGTAAATTGTTCCAGTATCGAGCGATACTGGCAAAAGTCATGTACCAGTATCGGTCGATACTGGTATACCAGTATTTGGGACCTAAAGTACACTTTTTCCCATGTGCAGCGCCACATCATTATCTAGCGATACTGGAACGATTTACATGTTCCAGTATCGAGCGATACTGGAACGATTTACATGTTCTAGTATCGAGCGATACTGGAACAAAATGTTCCAGTATTGGGCGATACGGGAACATTTAATTTGTTCCAGTATCGATCGATACTGGAATGAAACCGTTCCAGTATCGGGCGATACTGGAACATCAGAAGTGTTCCAGTATCGGTCGATACTGGAACACAATTTGATGTTCCAGTATCGACCGATACTGGAACATGTAAATTGTTCCAGTATCGAGCGATACTGGCAAAAGTCGATACTGGTATACCAGTATCTGGGACCTAAAGTACACTTTTTCCCATCTACCCTTAAGATCAAGTCGAAAAAGAAGAAAAAACGGTTGTCTTGAGGTCCCGTGGAACCCCCTTGGGCACCAAGGGGTCAGAAATACCTTGGTCTTTTATTTAAAACGAAAACAAATCATTCTCTATTGAATTCACGCAGGAATACGCAGTTAGAGTGAACATAAAATTCGACCATAGAAGTGCTCGCTCGATACACAAAATAATCGCAATAATGCCTAGGCACCGACGCTAGATCTGCATCTTATCTGCAAATGGGGATTGTACTGAGTGCGATGTATCTAAGGATGATGATGATGCTCATTATGTCAGCTCAGGTGAGAAAACTACAATCATTTCCAGTATTTTTAGCTTACTTTGCGCAGTGAAGTATGAAACCGAATTAATCGAAAGCCCAATTAATGAACACTGTGCGCGCATGTACTTTGACTGAAGCCTGGCACGTCACACGTTACCATTGCTTGCTTCGCATTATTCGGCAATTGTATTTGTTTACTGAGTAACTTATTTGGATGTGCTACCGAAGCACTCTCGTAGAATCGCGACTGTGATTGGCCTTTGAATAATCCTGTTTATTTTATTAATATATAAGTGAAGTGCAGTTCTTGTTAAGATATCGGAAATAGAACGCATATTCATTAATACACGGTAACTCAGGGTACCTAAGGTCACAAACAAATTTTACCATAGATCAATTTCAAAATGTGGGTAGGTCGGTTGGAAAAAGGTGAGGTTTTTTCTTCCTTGCCCTTTTTTCAGGTACCAAAAGTAAAATGAGATGTACCAAAACAGGAAAAAAATCTGTACAATTTTGATGAGTATTTTAATTTTCTAAACACTTAAAAAATATGAGCTAAGTATCACTTGGAGGCGTTCTTTATCTCATGTGGTTTTTCTAGACCAGAATTCCATGAGGAATACGAATAGCTTGGGTAAACAGCCCAAATCCTGAACGCACCCCTAACCGGAATACCGTATGTTACACTTAAACTCAAACAATGTATGATCAGAGTATAGTTTTAACAATGAGATGTATGTGTTAGACCACTAGAAACTCATATCTAGTATTGTTGCTTTGTTAACATACTTAAAACCAAAATGGCCGCCAAATGAATTGCCCAAAATGGTCAAAAGTGGTCAAAATTCCATAAAATAGCATAATATCAACCGAAATGTATGATTAAAATATACTTTCAACGATTGGATGTATGTGTTAGACCACTAGTAACTCATATCTAGTGTTTTTGCTTTGTTAACCCCCTGACAATCCGTGCCCCGCCCCAATAAAGCTTGCCTTCTTCGAAAAAAATCCTAGATAAAAAAGGCATAAACCCTGAACGCCGAAATCCGAGAACCGCGAAATTTTAGTTCAAAATTTAGACTGACCGGCTGAAACAGTAACTGTCATTGGTTGAAAAGAGTTCCTTGCCAAATGTATTTTTGAAATGAATGAGTGAAGTTCATGCTGTCATTTCGCTGGCAGTCTTTTCGTTAACGCAAATGGCAGCAAGGAATCCCCGGGGGTTCTTTCAACAACGCTCCAACGCAAGCGTTGACCCCCGTTGACCAATCAGGCTGCGTCATTGTGTTGTGGTGGAGCTACGCATGTGTGAGAGCGAAAAGAGTTGGAGCGTTGGAGTCTGCCGAGCCTTTTTACACTGTAAGCATACGTTACCAAAAAAACAAAACAAAAAACAAAAACGCGTAATTAAGGGTGTTTTTAGATCGTACGATTTACGCGGTAAGGGCGCGTTCATACTCCCAATTTGAGTTAGGATATGATTTCACATTTTGTGCTACATACAATCTATGTAGCTAGCCTGGCCTCGATGTTACTCTAAATCAGCGCAGCATGGATTTTGTGGGTTTGCTGTAATGTAACTGCCATACATGTACATGTATACAAGGAAATGAGTCCTCACCAAACAAGAATCATGTGGACATTGGCAATTTCTGGAGACCAGGGATAAAGAACCATACACATACTTTTGCAAAGGATCCAAATGTCTGTGATAGACTTATGACTATGATTAGGCCTGCATACAACAGGAATTCATCATAATACAATAACAGGTTCGCTGCCGGACAAGGTTTTTTAATATTTTAAATACCATAGAAGCTTAGATAATACAAAGCTTTCATCCTACGTGTACGTTTATAAATCAACACTTTTTATTGTTAATTTTGCTGGCGCATCTCTTTTCAAAGAAACATAAAAATATCTGCTTTTGGTGATTCACTTAGAACTGCAACTCATACCGACACTCAGACATAAGTGTTCTTGATGATGATCATCAAGGAATGTGCTGTAATGTATAGCTTTTCACTGTAACAAAACATTGGTCCACACATTTGTATTAACATGTACATTGGGATTTTTTGAACCACATGGATTTTGTATTTTCTGTCCAGCTGGAAAAAGCAATATGTTGGTAAAGGAATTATATCAAATAATTTGATAGAGTTTTGATAGTGCAGATGCCAAGCTCGCTGGCTGTACGGTACCACAGGTAGAATATTTGATAGAGATTTGATAGCAAGAGCCAGTGTTCGACTATCAAATGAATATCAAATAATTTGATAGAGTTTTGATAGCGCAGATGTCAAAGCTCGCTAGCAGTAGGTAGACTATTTGATAGAGTTTTGATATAGCAAGCTCTGGGGTTCGACTATAAAATGTAAATCAAACAATTTGATAGGGTTTTTGATTGAGCAGATACCAAAGCTCGCTGGCAGTATGTAGACTATTTGATAGAGTTTTGATATAGCAAGCTCTGGGGTTCGACTATCAAATGTATATCAAATAATTTGATAGGGTTTTGATAGAGCAGATGTCAAAGCTCGCTAGCAGTAGGTAGAATATTTGATAGCGTTTTGATATAGCAAGCTCTGGGGTTCGACTATAAAATGTAAATCAAACAATTTGATAGGGTTTTTGATTGAGCAGATACCAAAGCTCGCTGGCAGTATGTAGACTATATTTAATAGAGTTTTGATATAGCAAGCTCTGGGGTTCGACTATAAAATGTAAATCAAATAATTTGATAGGGTTTTGATAGAGCAGATGTCAAAGCTCGCTAGCAGCAGTAGGAAGAATATTTGATAGCGTTTTGATATAGCAAGCTCTGGGGTTCGACTATCAAATGTATATCAAATAATTTGATAGGGTTTTGACAGAGCAAATTTGATATAATTTGGATAGGCCTTTCGAATTCCTATTAAATTCGAACATCTGAATTATCAATAATCTATCAAAATTAAATTTGATAGATTTTTGATAGGTTTCTATCAAATGTAGACTTATTCATTTTTGTTAGATTTTTGATAGGTTGTCTATCAAATAAATGACCGAATTTGATAGGAATTCATTTGATAGTGTTTTGATAGCTATCAAATCTCTATGAAATTGTGAAAAGGATTGAGCCAGTAGGCGAGTGAAATGGACAATTCATCTTCATATGGTTTTTAACCTTCACACGAATATTTGTTTTATATCACTCCTACGTAATTCCATAACATGATTTATAACTGTACATTTTAGAATGATTTTTACTAAAAAAAACTGTATCTTTATCGTTGCGGCGAGCGGTGGTTTGAAGCTCTTACCTATAATTAAATCGGCGAGTCCTAACCCGCGCAGGCATGCGTTGCGTGCACACGTTTGATAGTTATTGCTTCCATAATGTACTATCGAAGAGAGACGATGATGGCAAAAGTGATACACTTCAATCAACCGTCCAGATTTATATAAGTACGAGTGATATAATGATAGTATCAAGGGGGAAAACTGGATCAGTCAGACTATATATTTCAAGAAAGTGGCTTGTTGTCTTTGAAAAACGTGGTCATTGGGTGTGCGGATTGGCGTAAAAAGGGGGGATATTGACAGGCAGATGATATCGGCCGACATATGGGAGTGCCCGCCCCCCCCCCCTCCCCTGGTATGTGACCAGCGTAAGCTTAACCATTTAGCAGCACCTATAGGCCAAGATCAGTCTCTATCTTGTATAGTTGATCCCCTCTATCTTGTATAGTAAAGCTTGTAATCTCTTGTCATTCTTGTAATGATGGACATCAAGGAGGAGACCGTCCCTGGTAGCCTATTGCATGTAGCATGTAGTGAAAATTAGAGTAGCTTGTAGTGTAGCATGTAGTGTGAGGGGACGACCGACTTGAGAGATAACGGGTAAACGTCCTGGTCCACCTTCTAGCTAGGTGGGGGTTGTTAGCCTTCTGACTTGTTCAGTAGGTGACGGACAGACCAGGGTGGCCAGGAGAGGTAAGTCTCAATCTCCTGGCTCACAATGAGCAAAACTGGATTTAACATCATACATCCAGATAACAGTAAATTGTTGTTTTATGACAGTGCCATATGACAACTTATCTTGAGGTACATCCGAGTAATCCTGATGGGCGGGATAGCACTGAAGCAGAAGGCAACGGGAAACCACTGCTTTAAGAGATATTACACCTTTCCGAGAATACCATATGATGCGCAGATCAGAAAGAATTAAACGTTTAATCGAAGTGGGAGTTGAGCCCCTCAGGAAACCCACCCGTAATGTTACTGGGGAAGAGGCTGCAGGGACTGGTGATGCTACTAATGACGGTGGTATCCTAAAGTCTTCGGAATTTTGTCATGCCAATGACTTTGTTATCACAAATACTTTGTTTGATCATCACAAAAGAAATAGATACACATGGGTATCACCAGGAGATAGATACAGAAATCAAATTGATTACATCATGGTTAAAAGAAGATGGAAGTCCAGCATCACCGATTGCAAAACCTATCCAGGTGCAGACTGTGACACAGACCACATATTGCTGCTTGTGAAGATGCGAGTGAAACTGGTAAGGAATCAATTCAAGCAAAAAACAACGAAAACTAGACCTCAATAAACTTGAAGACCCTACCATCAGATCCACTTTCAGAAGTGAAACGGAATGCTGTTTTAAAGCCCAACTTAAATAGATGGAAGACCAAGAAGGTGAAGAATCATCAGAAAGTCTATGGACTACATATAGAACTATACTATCTGACACAGCCGACAAAACCCTTGGTGAATTGAAACGGTTCCCTAAGAAACCGTGGATCAGCAATGAAGTTCTGATTCTAGCTGAGGAAAAAAGTAAGCTGAGAAAGCAAAAAAATTCTCCTGCTCAGGATGTAAGGTACAAAGCAGTAAGATCAGAGATACAAAGGAAGCTTAGGAATGACAAGGCAGCTTGGCTTGAAGAACAGTGCCAGAAGATAGAAGATTTTGACACATTTGGAAAATCCAAGAGAATGTTTGACATGATCAAATCTGTGAAAAATGACGGCAAAATACCATCACAGCAGGCATGCATAAAAGATGAAGCTGGAAATGTGTTAGACCATAAGGAAGACATCTTGAACAGATGGAAAGAGTATGGTGCTCAGCTGTTTGAAAGACCAGAGGAGGAGGAACCATTGACTGAGGAACACATTTCTCCAGAAGATCAAGAACCACCACCTCTCTTGTCAGAAGTTGAACATACTATGAAAAGACTAAGCACTGGAAAATCACCTGGACTAGATGGCATTCCTGCAGAGCTGATCAAAGCCACAGGCCTAGCGGGTATCACATTTCTACTCAAACTATGTACCTGGAAAAGCTGCCACTGGTCTCAAGATTGGAAGATGCAGGAGTTTGTAGTCTTATTCAAAGCAGGAGATCGAAAACAGTGTTCAAACTACCGAACTATTGCACTGATTAGCCATACCAGCAAAATCTCCCTGTTGATAATTGTTGACCGCCTGAAGAGGAAGTTGGAATATGAACAACCAGAAGAGCAAGCTGCGTACAGGAAAGGAAGAGGTACAATAGACATGGTAGTATGTTTACAAATTCTGATGGAGAAAGTAATTGCCATTGATCAACAAGTATTCATTATGTTCATAGACTACTCCAAGGCTTTTGATTCAGTAAGCCACTGCAAACTTTTTGAGGCATTTTTGGAAATGGGCTTCCCCAAGCATCTCGTCGCACTCTTGAAATCACTGTATGTGAACCATAAAGCTACAATAAGATGGAATGGTGAACAGACAAAGGAATTTGAGATTGGAAAAGGAGCAAGACAAGGATGCATAATATCACCACATTTTTTGTCACCTACACCGAGAAGGGCATGCGAGAGGCAGAGGTCTCAGAATATGGAATTAAAGTAGGGGGTACACATATCTCAAACTTACGATATGCTGACGACACCGCACTTATTGCCAATTGAGAGGAAGAAATTGTACACCTAACCAACAGTGTGAATGATGTAGGAAAGGAGCTGAACTTGAGGCTAAATGTCAAGAAGACCAAGTTACTTGTCGCAGGAGGTGATCCTGAAGAACATCATAACATCATGATCGACGGTGAGAGAGTTGAACATGTAGATCACTTCAAGTATCTTGGATCTACAAAGAGAGCTGATGCCAACTGCTCAAATGACATCAAATCAAGGATTGCCATTGCCAAGAAAAGAATGATAGACCTGCAGTTGATCTGGAATGACAAAAATCTTTCCAATCATCTCAAAATGAAATTGGTCAAGACCCTTGTATGGAGTGCACTCATTTATGGCGCTGAAAGCTGGACACTGTGCAAAGCAGATGAGAACAGAATAATGGCAGCTGAAATGTGGCTATGGAGGAGAATGCTTAACATCAACTGGAAGCAGAAAAGAACAAATATTAGCATTTTGCAAGAGCTAGAAACAGATAGACAACTGTTTGTAAAGGTTGCAAGCCTTAAACTAGGATACTTCGGCCATACGCTCAGGGGAAGTGGAAGCCCCTATCTCTCAACCTCATTGAGGGAAAAGTAGAAGGAAAGAGAAAACGTGACAGACAGAAGAAAAACTGGTTTGATAACATCAGGGAATGGACTGGTCTCAACTACGTTCAAGCCAAACGTGCAGCACAAGATAGAACAAAGTGGAGAAAGAACACTAAGAAGAATGCAAATATGGTCGCCAATCATCAGTAGTGATGGAGGCATCAAGGTATCAAGGTAAGGTATAGGCCAAGGCCAAGGCCACATCAGGTTAACTCATCACAAAATAATAGGCATAGTAATAACTAATAATTTGTTTATATACGTGGTATGGACAACACCTTGGGACTGTGAAAGTTTCCACCATCATCCTCATGTGCAGTCAACATTTGCATACTACTACTATATCAATAATATACTACTAACTACACATCGGTCTGAGATGAGATAAGACACAAAAGGTGTCTCACCAGATTCAGCAAAAGGACAAGAACTCGTCTGATTTAGGTGCTGGTCGATGGTCCTGATCCTTCCTTGTTTGAAGCGCTTTTAATATTATAAATTGGTACAAAATTGGGAAAAGACTGGTGGAAGCTGGATTTTATAGAGCATGCTGCTGTAGTTATTGAACAGGCTGACTCGGTAAGTTAATAGGAAATGTTCAGAGTTGCCAAAAATATTTTTTCAAAATAATGTTCAGTACACAAACGTAACCCAACTGGGCTACTAAAACACGGACTTGGCAACACTGAAAATGATGACTGAAGATCGTTGTGACAATAATTGTCTTTATACGCAGGGATTTGTGCAAATTGATCCCTGATTTAAAGTGACAAGTGACAAGGGAAGTTGGGATTTTCAGACAATTGTATAAAAAATAAATTTGGAATTCCATTCTTTTTTGGCGAAAAGTATTTTGTCCTCTATAGGCATGCCTCAAGGTTGTTTGGATTATCAGACAATTTAAAAAAAAAACGATTTTAGAAATCCATACGTTTTTGGTCGAAAATCATTTTGTCCTATATAGGTGCAGCAAGAAAGAGCACCTGGAATTCCATACTTTTTTAAGTTTGATCTGGAATTCCATACTTTTTTGAAGTTTTATCTGAAATTCCATATACTTTTCATAGAGGGAGTCATGGAATTCCGGACTAAAAATAACAATATATTTTGTCCTCTATAGGTGCAGCAAGAAAGAGCACCTGGAATTCCATACTTTTTTGAAGTTTGATCTGGAATTCCATACTTTTTTAAAGTTTGATCTGGAATTCCATATACCTTTCATAGAGGGAGTCATGGAATTCAGGACTAAAAATAACAATTTATTTTGTCCTCTATAGGTGCAGCGAGAAAGAGCACCTGGAATTCCATACTTTTTTGAAGTTTGATCTGGAATTCCATACTTTTTTAAAGTTTGATCTGGAATTCCATATACCTTTCATAGAGGGAGTCATGGAATTCAGGACTAAAAATAACAATTTATTTTGTCCTCTATAGGTGCAGCGAGAAAGAACACCTGGAATTCCATACTTTTTTGAAGTTTGATCTGGAATTCCATACTTTTTTAAAGTTTGATCTGGAATTCCATATACCTTTTATAGAGGGAGTCATGGAATTCAGGACTAAAAATAACAATATATTTTGTCCTCTATAGGTGCAGCGACCTGGAATTCCATCCTTTTTTTGAAGTTTGATCTGGAATTCCATACACTTTTCATGGAATTCCGGACTAAAAAATAAAATAAAAATTGTCCTCTGTAGGGGGGGGGGGGGGGCGGTTCATTATTATCTGGAATAGACCATTTTTACAACTCATGCACCGTTCGTTATCCGCCGACGTCGGATTAAGGCATTAAAGACATATTATGTGATCTTTCCAGGGGTGCCGTGCCCTCTATTCATGATTTTTTTTAGAAAGTAGATTTTCTTGCAGATTTACATTTCTGATCATAAATCATAAATACATTCTGAGTTACAGAGCGATACGATTCCTAATTACTTTCACCATCATGGTTTTTAGAGTCAAAATAAAGTGAAAATAAACTGTCCCGCTACCAGGTCTTCTATAAGAACATGGCTATTTTCGATATCATTTGGAGGAAAAAACCCTATAGATTAATGCCCAATTTTGCATTTTGTTTGTTTTTATATTTGCTTGATATGCAATTGCAGGGTGACGACATCATGCCAAAAACCAGCAGAAAACGACAAAGAAACTTAACGAAGGTAATAACAAAAAAAATCATTTGACGACGAGGACGCATGTTTCAAGGGCCTATACGGTCCTAAACGAACCAATATTTTTCTAATTTGTGAGTGTTCTTTCTTTATTTCTTATTTCTTTCTTTTATATTTATGTATTTATTTATTTGTTTGAATGTTTGTTTGTTAAGTATTTGGCAATATTAATATATGTTGCCATGACAGCAATTTTACTTGGCAATTACTTGGCAATAATACACTTGTCTTGTCATTTGTACTATTTTTTTCTTGGCAATAATTATTATTGTCTTGGCAATAATTATATTGTCTTGGCAATAATTATATTTTCTTGGCAAATAATATATTGTCTTGGCAATAAATATATTGTCTTGGAAATTATTATATTGTCTTGGGAATAATTATATTGTCTTGGCAAATTTTTATATTGTCTTGACAATAAAACTCTTGTCTAGACCATAATACCATTGTTTTGCCAATAAAACAATATACTCTCATCTTTACAATAATGCCGTTGACTTTGCAACACTAGTATTAGTCTTACCATTAGTCGAAGATTCGGGCGATATATAACAAACATTTTTGGAAGTTCCTTTAATATACCCTACCACTGTATGTCTTTAATTGGGGACTTTTTAAGAACGACCCATATGCATAGGCCCTATAGTCTTTCACAATGAGGAATAAGAATGGTATGGGATTCTTACAATCATTATATAATTTGACCTCCATTGACCCCTTCCTTACCTATGCAAATATTGCATTTGCTTTGTCTCGTCAAAGGAAATAAGTTAAGTTCGGTTATATATAGTGGAAAGTCTTTTTTGCCA
This sequence comes from Ophiura sarsii, assembly GCA_035610835.1. Taxonomy (NCBI): domain Eukaryota; kingdom Metazoa; phylum Echinodermata; class Ophiuroidea; order Amphilepidida; family Ophiuridae; genus Ophiura; species Ophiura sarsii. The sequence continues at coordinate 54,359,174 of CM069458.1, read as the reverse complement.
TGTATTGCCAAATGACCCATGTGACCCCCCCCCCCCCCCCCCCCCCCCACACCACCTCCCACTGACCATGAACTTTTAACGTCATGAAGTTCAGGGGTTGTATTTTTAGTGTGCTCGCCAAAAGATAAAACCACCTTACCGTTGAGATATAGTTATTAGTTATAGTTGTTACCCACGTCATACGTTGTTCTGGTCGCATGTTTTTTTTCTGGGAGAGGGGATTTCGGTAAGATTTATAAGTGTATTAACCCATTCTTCTATCGCTCGCTGTAAAATGTGTCCTAAAAATCGAATTCATCAACGAAACTAAAATTAAAAAAGCATCGACATATTAGATGGAGATTGATCGAATCGGATAATTGTAACATTTTTATATCTCTTACAGGTGAATTATGAAAGAAATAGTCCTAAGCGAGGAAGAGGACCCTCGTATGTTGGATTGCGTAACGGAGGAGCAACGTGCTACATGAACTCGGTTTTACAGCAGCTTTATCATACATCTGGAATAAAAGAGGTACGATTTATTAATTGTCAGTGTAGCTTCTTTTTTTTGTTTATCTTCGTACACTATCGCTAATAATCCTTAACTAAAAACAGACACAATTAAATGTATTTCTATTTAATTCATGTATTTATACGTTTCTAAATCAACCAAGATATGGATTTGCAGTGTTTCACAAAATGTACCCAATTTAAATCTCTTTAGCCCCTTGAATCCCGGGTTTAAATCTTATGATGGGATAGATAGAAAGGACATATTTAGAGCCAATTTTGAAGAAACAATAATAATGTTGGTGGTGGTAAGTTATTTCAGAGTGTAAGTTACTTCAGTTTAGGGCGTAGGGAGTTATATTTACGACGAAGCAAAGATCAACCAGCAGTTTATTATTATATGTCCCTGTCCTAATACTATGGACATAATTCAAGCTATTTCACGCGAGCGTGTTTAGCTGTTGTTTGCGGAGCTGCGTCCAAATGCATGACATGCGCGGACAACTATAATGCATGAATGCGCGCAACGATTTCACGATTGATCAATCAGGACGTGGGGTAATTTCCAGTACGCTCTACCGGGTTAACGCACGTACGCATTTTTATAACTATGTCCATAGTATTACACGGCTGTTTGACTGTCCGCTTTATAATTACAATCATGGAATAAAAAAAGATTACATAGTGGCCCAGTTATGGTTTGACCTGATTTAGGTAGCGCTAGTGAATACGAGTATACGGTGAAAATTTCACGAAAATTGTTCGAGCCATTTTTAAATTATCGGCATTTTCTAATTTACACACATTTTACATGTATGGGAAATGTGGCCGATGAGGGCGCTATTATAGTAAATAATAATATTCAAAGCTCTATTTCTCAGAAATGGCACCAACAAATGTTCTGAAATTTCTACAAACGATGGCCAGTATATTCAGGTACTTGAATAAGTTAAAACCAGAACCGGGCCAGCAAGTTACGGTGTTCTCAGAATAAAACGGACAAATTATGTGGGATCAAACAGCCGTGATTATGATTCTGACAATACAGTACGAATTATTCAATTTAGAGAAGTATCAGATTGTTTGCGCTTCACTTTAGAGTTTGAATGTGTTATATATGTAAAGTATAGGATTAATCATTCGGAATGTTCTTAAATTTTCATTTTGTAGGTGGTTTTCGAAGCAAGGGCATTGCCAATTATGCTTTATGAGGACAATGTCTTGTACCAAATTTCCCAAATATTCGAGGGCTTATTGGATTCAAATTCGTCGTCGCACGGTGCCTACAACCCTAGAGCATTTTGGAAAACATTTCAGTTGTGGGGAGAACCCGTCAGTCCTTACGCACAGCAAGATGCATACGAATTCTACTCCGATTTGACTTCTCAGTTGGATGAAAGCTTAGAGGTAAGGTGACGAAGAAGGGGCGGAGGGAGTTGTGAAGTAGGGTCGGTTGGTCTGGAGTTCTTTATTTTCTCTTATTTTTTATTTTTTATTATTTTTATTTTTTTACCTAAAATGTCACCAAAATCTGCACAAATCGTGCATTTTTTGAAAAAATTATGAACACAAATTTTTGACAGATTTTCGGCAAAAAAACGGCTGATTTTACATGATTTGAGAAAATAAATTTAAAAAATCTTGTAAAACGCAAAAAGTGGGTCGGTCGGTCGGGCCGTAAAACAGGGGTTCTTTTTTCCTCGCCTAAGGCAAACATAAATTAGTCAACCAGACACATACAGTTAAGCCCACAATTATTCGTGCCCTTTGAAAAATATAATTTTTCTTTTGTGTTTTTCTCATATCTATACCAGCTGGAGTGGTGGAACTTTCGCTTTACACTAAAGACAATTAGTTTGCAAGTACAAATAAATATATTTGGACTCGACATTTTTTTTGCATAGCAATATAATTGAACGAGAATTGTGTTTGTATGCGTGTCCAAAATTATTCATACCCCATACAAAATCTTAGGAGTGAGGCTATTTTTTTGTGATAAAACACATGTTTTTGATATTCAACACATTTTGTTATTGTGTGATAGGCTTTCATATTGTTATGCAATTATTCCATGATGTGTGCATACAGTGTGGATGCATTACAAATGTATCCTATTGAATGTACATTGAAGGATGTTATAGGACAATACTCTAGCTCTTTATCAGCATGGCGAAGAAGATCAAATAACTATAGGACCTTTTTGGAGGTGGGGCAACGGCCTTCGCCTCCTTTATGGGTAGGTTTTGACATATGGGAAAACGACATCTTACCTACGGTTAACATGCTACAATAAATCCCTAATGTTTTACGTATGTCACACTACATAAAAACAGATCCTCTCTGTTGTAGTGCATTACTATCACCAATGAGTGCTACTGACCTTTTTCAACTAAACCTTGTTTAACTGTGGTTTAACGTGTGCATAAACAGATTTTGTATGTATTGGGCTACCTTTTGGCATTGGCTTGAGATATTTGTGATGTTGTCTGGCAACACTGCATATCTGATCAAATAAAAGTTGTTTACACCAGGGAGGTGTCTGTTTACACAGCTGCGGGCAATTCATGGACTGTATAGGACCAGCAATATTTACATCTTGATTGAGTGCCTAAGATAAAGTGCTTTAACAAAATCAACGTTTTTTATAGTTTTATGAAAGTTAAAAGACAAAATATGAAATTAACGGGTCTTCATTGATATAGTTTCTCGTTTGAACGGTGGAAATCGGTTGGGGATTAACAAAGTTACCGAATTCCGATGTTAAAAGATATTGAATCAATTACATGCAAAGGGTATATATATTTTGCGACGTTATTTGTTCACGATGTTGTCCCAAGTAAATATTGTTGTACGAGTTCACTGTGTATCAAATATTCATTGGACAGTATTCAAATATTCATTTGAATTTAAAAAGTGATGACTTTTTTTGTTAATTAACACACACAAAATATATACTATACCTTTAAGCATATCAGAAATAAGTACCTTTTAAAGGCAAGCTACCACTTTGGGTTTTTAGCCATACCCAGTTCTCTTGGGGAATTGACAAAGTTACAATTTCTCCATTAGACTGTCAGTCACCAGGTAACAGATTATGACCAATTTATCTGTGGTAAAATGCCAACGTGATAAACCAGCTCTAAGATGTAACATACTTGATTTCAAAAGCCTTAATGTTTTTACTCGTCAACATTGTCCTGACTTTTTATAGTATTATTAACATTAGTTAGTGATTTCCATTCATGTTATATTGATAAATAAAACTTATGACATAACCACTCTTTTTGTTACCTATATCACACTCTGCTGTCTGTTTCTTTAAATTTATATGACCGCCTCTTTTCCTTTTTAAAGGAATTTTTATTAGTACATATTATGAATGCTCACAAAGAGGGGAAAGGCTAAAGAGATATTTCGAAACAATTCCATGTGCCAGAATTCACCATACAAAGCATAATTATGAAGATCAAGAACTTCAACTCGGTATCGGTAAAAACATTGAAGGATGCAGTCGGAAGCCAACGGTGTCCCCTTGTTTGGCAAGAAAAGTATTGCGAAAGGCCAACAACAATCCACAGATCACCATCAACGCTCTCCTGAACAACCTTGGCAATTCTTGGACCAAGATATCATGGCAGACACTCCAGCAGACATTGCACATGAGCGGTCTCCATGGAGGCCGACCAAGAAAGATTCTACTCCTGAAAAGAGACACAGAGAAACTCGTCTTGCATCTTAGCCAACCCCAACACTGAAGACCAAAAGCTTGTCCAGAAGTGCTCTTGCAAATGCTAGACGAGTTTCTCTTTATCTCTTTTCAGGAAAGGAGTTTTTTTGGTCGGAGTCGATGGAGAAATCGCCTGTGCAATGTCTGCTGGAGTGTCTCCTTGGTTGGAGTCCATGAAGAACTCTCTTGTACAATGTCTGCTGGAGTGTCTGCCTTAATATCCTGGTCCAAGGCTCACCAAGGTTGTTCAGAGGAGAGCATTGACGGTGATCTGTGGAGTGTTGTTGGCCTTTAACCATACTTTTCTTGTCAAACAAGGTAACACTGAAATTGGCTTCCGACCGTGTCCTTTAAGGTTTTTAACTGAGTTGAACGTCTTGTACTTCCAAATTATGCTTTGTATGGTGGAATCTGGCACTCGGAATTGCTTCGAAAAAGCTTTGTAGCCTCTCCCCTATTTGTAAGCATTCACAATATGCACACACAAGGTCCTCACTGAGTTCTTTGGTCTTCTTCGCCATGCTAGAGCTAGAGTGTTGTCCTATAATATTCCTCATTGTACATTCAATATGACACATTTGTAATGCATCCACATTGTATGCACACGTCATGGAATAATTGTATAACAATATAAAAGCCTATCACACACTATATAGACAATTGAAATGTCAACAACATGTGCATTATCACAAAGAGGCCTCAATCCTGAGATTTTGATATGGGGTATGAATAATTTTGGACAGGCATAAAAACACAATTTTTGTTCAATTATATTGTTAATGTTATGCAAAAAATGTGTGAAAACTGCAACAAAATAAAGTTGCGTGGTGGTAACTAACTCTGCTGCAGAGCCTAGTTTTTTACCCCATTTTTACCTAGTTATTCCCAGGTTTATCTTATGAATCCAAGCTCTAGAGATCAACTATCTAGCAACTGTCTTTTTATGCAGTTGCATGAACCTTTATTACAATGATTGCTGTCTACTCGATGTCTACCATTTTATGTAGTACAAACTGAAGTAATTTAACTCTCATTTAACCACGCTGTTTGTACTTATTTTTGCGGTAGGAATTTAACCTAAAAGAGATTTTTAGGAATACTTTTCAAGGTGTACTTTCTGAAGTGAAGGAATGTTGCGATGGCTGTAACCATAGGTAAATTAACAAGTGAACGAATTTATTCAGCATGAGATCTCATATATAAATGATACAACATTAAGATAAACACAATTGAGTGCTCTAGGCCAGGGATCATGATAAACCCAATGATTTGAGGGTGGGGCTGTCACAGGCACATGCCCCTCTGCTGGTCGAGGACATCACGATATACATGTACATGTGAATTAATATTATCAACTAAACGTATTACCTTGATGTGATCAAATTGCTAAATGATTCTTTTGAATCCAGCAACACAGTACAACCGGGAGTACAACAGGCCTCTAATTCGACTGCTCTTGATTATGAATGTTTTAATTGTGATTTATTTACCGACGTGATTTTCAGACAACGATTTAATTTAATTCACAATTTGCTGATCAATTCATTATGTTTTCTGATTACAGTTATTGTCGTGAAGAAACATTTCCCGGAATAACTTTGCCCGTGAAAGGTCATCAGTTAATCGAACAGTCATTAGCATCGTATGTCGAGCAGATTCATCTAGATGACCTGTACTTCTGTGAAATATGCGATAGAAAGGTAAAAATGTTCCTCAACTCGACCTATCAAAGACTAGGTAGCTTTGAAAAGAGCATCAAGGTGCAGTTGTATTTATTGCTGCGTTCTCAACAACAAAAAACACGTGTAATTGCCATTGAATGTATCCAGCGCTTTACTTAAAAAGATCTTGTGAGAGTAGGCTGCCGATTGCCCCAGCGATACTTGGACATTTTTCTCCATTGATCACGTACTGCACCTTTCCTTACATAAACGGAATCAAAGAGGAACTGTCTACTCTTTGAATGATTCTGCAATATATTGAAAGTTAGGCACTACTATTATATAGTCAGCGTCATAATGCTATGGACATAATTCCAACAATACGTGCGTAAACCTGGAAGTGCGTACCGGACGCTATCAAAACATAACCGCGGCTGCGCATCATGATTGGTCAATCTTGAAATCGTCATGCGCACGCATGCATAGTTTGGTCGCGCATGTCATTCATCTGGACGCAGCTCCGCGTACAAAAACAAAAAAACACGGTCGCGTGAAATAGCTTGAATTTCGTCCATAGCATTATGACAGTGACTATAGATGAGGTGACCAATGTTTATCAACAAACGCAACGGTCGAAGGGACTGGACTGTCGATACACGCTTGAGGGAACAGCATATGACCACAACACTGTCCGCTATGCAATATTGCCCTTAAATGCTTTGGCATCCGCATCACATCATTTTTAGTTTTGCCCGGACTAAGTCAGTGCTCATTTTTATTGCTGTTATTATTTGGGCTTTTTTATTGTTATACTTGTTGATGTTTGATCTGTCTTCAGAGACGTGCAACTATGCAAACGACAATCAAAGTTCTTCCACCTGTTCTTGTGATTCGACTGAAGCGATTTCGATTAACTGACAATATTGGTGGCTCTGCCAAATACAACGGCAAGTTGGAGGTTGGTTTAGATAAATATAGTTTAATCAGTTCAAAATTGGCGAGAACTTTTGCGGGTTTTTATGACTACCCGCGCAAAAGTAATCCAAAACTATATAGCTCTAACGTAAACATATTTCTTCTTTGAGATATTGCATGAGAAGATTGACTGAAAACTAACAAAGCTATGTGTCAAAGTACGATTTTAATTTTTGCATTTAGTTTTGTAATACTCGCCACACACTCAGTGTATCAGTGAGGCAAACTACTGATTAACAGGTATTGTTAGGCTGTATAATTAGGCTTACAAATACAATGAATGTACGTGTTATATTAATTGTTATGTTTGCTTGTACTTATTACACTTTTCTAGTTTGGCCACTCCTTGGATTTATCCGCGTATACAACGGATGGGGTAGAAGCCGACAAATATGACAAGATCCCAAAGAAGTCCATGTACGAATTGGTAGGAGTAGTCGTGCACTCTGGTAGTGCTGATTGCGGTCATTACTATTCGATAATACAAACGAAAGAGTAAGTAAAAAAACTGCTGACTATGTGCATGAAAGTAACTACAGGGTGTCCCAAAAGTCTATGCACGTTTTTGAAGAGTCATATCTCATAAAATATAAATCATATGGTATAAAGTTAACCATATTTTGATAGACGAGATTTGGGAAATTAATTTGATACCAAACACAACTCTATTGGTGAACCCACAACATTATAAAACTGGTTGAAAGTAATTGGCCGTGTGCCACCAACCCATACCAAGCACAACACATTGTTGCTAAAGGTGCGCATAAATTAACGGTATGAAAGCAACGTTGCGCATTAGTCACAGTTCACTGCTTACCTTGCAACATTAATGTTATTTAATACCAAACTCGGTTACTCACAACATAAATAAGCGTAGTAGACAACATTGCTCAGCAAAAGTCTTCATTCAAGATGGTTTACAGCATAGATAGGCCTAAGCGAATACAAATTGTATGGTTCTACGCTGAGGCATATTCAGTTCAACTTACTCAACAAAAGTTCAAAAAACATTTCAAAGTAAAACGCGCACCAGGAAGAATATCCATTCTGAAGTTGGTGGATACATTTTTGAACACAGGAACATATTCTAAATGGGTAAAACAACCTTCGATGAGGCCTTCAAGCAGCATTAAAATAATCCGCTAACTTTAATTTTAACATGTTTGACAGCTGTGTGATGTGTGTGTTCACTTTTCTGTTATGTTATTCAATTGTTTAGGTCTGTGTTTTTGCATTAGCACACGTCTCTGTATACATGGAAAACATTTAAATTAGATTTCACTATAGAAACGAAAATTATGTGTGATATAGTTTGTTATTATGATGATATCACTGTAATGTAAAATTTTGAATATTACAATTGACGGATCACTTTCCGGTAACCAACTCTACCCGTATTTTTGTTAATCTCAATAGGTATGGATTTATGAACTTTATTTCCTCCGAAGTATAAAATTACATTTTTGCAGTAATACATATTTTACTTCTAGGGTGGCATTACAAACAGATGTTACTCCAATGTTTGGTATCAAAATTATTTCCCACATCTCCTCTTTCTAAATATGTATTCATATTTTCAATACGACTTATATTTTGTGAAATACAAAGCTTCAAAGTCGTGCATAGACTTTTGGGACACCCTGTATTACTTCCATGCTGTGTGGGAGCTACCAACATATTTGTAATGTCCAAAACATCAAACATGTCAAAAGTAATAAAATGGAGCGGATTAATTTAGATACCTTTTTCCAACCATGGTTTTTGAGCTCCGTATGTGGCGAGATCATCGGAATCGCTTCATTCAGCGTAGTTTTTACTTCCCTCCACTTGTCACATGACCGCCTTTTGGGCGATCACATGACAGCGGGTCATCGTAGATGGCGGGGAGGTCGTAGCCGGTGTCTCGGTTGAGGGTCGGTTTCTGTGTCCTTATTTCGTATTGTTCTATCCGGATGGTATGCGGATTGAAACCTGCACTTTTCCTGGTTTCAAAATTGTAATCCGTATCATTTTTTAGCATAAATTCTTGTTCACACTATAGGCTTTTTATCCGGATGTATCCGGGTTTTATGAAAAGTCTAACTTTAAACATGGGTATGAGGGTAGTTGGACGACACTGTTTTTATGACATAACAAACAACAATGGAGAGAGGCTTGTGAGTATGTGCGAGGACTATAAACTTTGTCCAGGGCAGTCGAGATTTCCTCAAACTAGACGCCGTGTCTGGACATGGATGCACCCAGCAGGGTCAAAACACCAGCTATACCACATCCTGATTAACAGAAAGTGGACTAACTCCCTAATATAAGGAATTGGAGAGCGTACAACTCAGTGGAACTAGACGCAGATCAACGGATTGTCAGCATCAAGCTCGCGTGTAGCCTAAGATCCAACTAAGGGAAACCCTGCACGAGACCGAGGTTTGACTGGAAAAAGCTGCAGAACGCTACTACAAAAAAACTATTTCAGATTGAGTTGTCAAACAGATTCGAAATCCGCAAGTGCCACGCCACATCCACACCAATAACTGAGAGATACGAACAGTTTGAAAAAGCTGTTTCAGAAGCAGCCAAGAAAGTTATTGGCAAACACAAACCTCATGGCATGCCGACCTGGGTGATCGACAAGGCCATCCACCTAAAGTCTGAGAGGGACAAGGCCAAAATACCTTGTCTCAAAGTTACGCCAATCCAGAGACAGATGGAAAAAGCTAAACGCCCGTTTGAATGAGTCCTACAAGGCAGATGAATCGTCCATGCTTAACAAACAGATGGAAGATCTTCAACAGGCTGACCAAAAGGGCGACTATTCCACCACATGGAAAATCATCCATGATATCTCTAGGAGAGACAGAATGTCCAGTGTCAAGGTGAAGAAAGAGACGGTACCACCACCTGCTGCTCAGGACTTGCCCATTCAAATGAATCATCCCAAACTTGAGGAAACGCAGAAATCCACTCGTCAAATGAAGCCCAAAGAAGGCTGCAGGTCTTGACTGTGTAATCAAGTCAGAAGCACTCCAAGATGGCGGTGACGCATTGGTACAGGATGTCCATGGATTCTGCATGGAAGTTTACACGTACCACCCTCAACCACCAAACCAGTGAACAACTAGTGTCACTGTTCCTCTACCACAGAAAGGGGACCTTTCTCTTTTGACTAACTATCAGACTATAAAAGAATATCTCCCCTGTCAATTGCAGCCAAAGTAAACAACAATATCCTGCTTAAAAGAATTAGAGATCATGTTGACCCATCTTGAGGAATAACCAGACTGGCTTTCGCCCTTGCAGAAGCTGTGCTCAGCAAATCCACATCCTAAGGAGAATCATGGAAGGGTTTAAAGACCATCAGCTACCTCTCACAGTCACATTCATAGATTTCAAAAAAGCTATCGACTCTATAAACAGGAAAGTTATGTTTGCAGCACTTCGACATTACGGAATCCTAAAATCTCTAGTCGACGCCATAGGTGTACTGTGCAATAACAATAGTGCTGTGATGGTCGATGGCAGTATCTCTGATCCTTTTGCTGTCTCCACTAAAGTGCTACAAGGTGACGTTCTGACTCCATTCCTATTTGTCATATTGGTAGACAACCTATTGAATTAAGATGGCCACATCTGATCTTGACTCAGGAGTTTTTCGAGGCGTCATCCTGCCTTTATTCTAAACGACCTAGACTTTGCTGATGATATCGCCTTACTCGAGACCATATTTCCGCGAGCTCAGACGCAGCTGACAAAAACTGCTGCAGCATCTAAAGACATAATTGGCCTCATCATTGGTGTATCCAAAACGGGGTACATGACTGCCAACTGCTATCCTCACCCAACACTCCAAGTCTATGGAGAGAGCAACCGTCATGTGACGGATTTCAGTATCTTGGCTCTATATGATTGCTTCGGTACTTTCGGGTGCAGTGATCTTAAAAGACGCAAAGCATGGTGCACATTCTGGATGTTAGAACGCCTTTGGAGGAGCCCTCAAATAGCTATCACATCACCACCTGTGTGACGATCTTACTGTATGGTTGTGAATCCTGGGTGATATCTCAAGATAATTTATGGAATGCAAAATATTAATGCATTCGCTACCTCTTGCTACAGGATAATGCTGAACATCAAACGCATTTTTGTGCGCTTCGCGCACATTTTGTCTACACAGGTTTCAACATTGTAATCGGTCTCAAACCACACCAAATATTATAAATGTTATGTGGAGGACGTTTCAAACGTCATACTGTATCTTTTTAGTGTTAAAATTCCCAATTTTTATTTTTCATATTCTCATGTTTATATAAACCAAATAAATTCCCTTTGGGGTAACAAAAACAATGTGATATTGTTGCTGAAGTATATAATTTATGGAAAAGTTAAGCACATGAAAATTGTGATAATTTGTCCCGGACAGCTAAAATCAAAGGCCATTTTATTTTATCTTTCAATATGTATTGGGTTAATAATGTTTTCTCCAAAAAATAAAACTATATTATGTTGAAGCACTGAATCTATGGTGTAAAAAGTACAAATTTGACAAGAATTCATCACAAAATTATACTGAAATTTACCCCCTGAAACGGGGTTCCCTATGGGTTTTTAACCGCTAAAACCTATGAACTTCCAAGGGGGCGCTGCCCCCTGGACCCCACCCGTTAGAGCTTCGCGGCAACCCGCTCGCGGTGCGGTCTACGGTATCTCTATTTTTATATAGTCGGGGGAATTTCATTTATGGCCAGGTGCCAACCCGACCCCCACACTCACAGTATCCTACGCACGCCACTGTTTGGACCACAATAAATTGAATACCTGTATACAGTGAACGCACGACCACTCTTGGGACGAGATTCGCAGATTATAGAGCTGGTTTTGTTGAACACGTCGTTTAAAAGATTAACTGTGTTGTAATTTAGACACGAGTTTAGTTAGTTACGGTTTTAAGCTAACACCGCGTTTACTACGAGAATACGGCCCTTTATGTCTTAAGTAAAATTCAGTTCCAAGTTGGCGAGAAATATGTGTGGTTTTGATCTCTCTGCGTGCAAAAAAGTTCAAATCATACGCTCGAGATTTACAGCAATATGAACGCGATTTTGGGCGCTCGCACACGTCACGTATGATTGCTGCATTCATGTGGGTCCATACCATTCTATTTTTTGGCTGCTATGGGAGAGGTTCGCCAATTTTGAGCTGATGAAACTATAACTCACTTTATTTAAACATCAGATCCATCATGTTCTGATGCAAATTGGCATTTTTTTTTAAAATTTTGACTTCAGGGAGCAGTGGTACACATTTAACGATACTTCGGTAACCCCTATCGATACAAGAGATATAAATAGCAAGCTAGAAAATGAGTGTTTCGGTGGTAAAGGTAAGCCATAGTTATGTTAAAAACTCGCTTTGTCATGCAGTCCGTTAAATTAAAGAGAGAGTGGTCCTCAAAAAGGATACACCTTTCAAAGGCAAAACATTAATATAATTACACTATCTAGTCTATCATGTCTCGGTCATATATGGTCAAAGGGTTGTTAAGTTTGTTGAAGCTTTTTAAAAGATGTTACAGCAACTTAAAGAGAGAAAGAAAAAAAATCAAAAATCATCCATGCTATCCATTGACGTCTAGTAAAAGTGAAATCTCAATTGTAGTAGCAGTGTTTAGACTCCCCCCCCCCCCCCCCCCCCCCTAGATTTTTTCTATTTTGTCTATTTTGTGATGGAAGAGAAAAAAATAAACAAAATGTTTGTATTTATGTTAATTAATTACGAATGTAATGTCGGCAATTATTCTAATGAATTTTCTCACATTTCACTTTTTGACCAGTTTTCGGATTTCAAAAAATGTGCAATCAAAATTATATCACCATAACAAAATACGTAGCAAAGAAAACTTTCCCAGGAATAAAGTTTTCTGTTTTGTATTAGATAAAGGTTTATAAAAGGCTCAAAAGTGTGGAAACATTTTTTGAAGAGAAACACAACATAGTGTTAACATTACGTAAGAAAGTATGATGTATTACGCTTATTATATTTTAATTATAATCGTGTAATGATTGCGTTGCAACCCTCTCCTTTTCACATTATTATCTGCTACTTCATTGGTACGTTAATGATATAATATTGCTTATTATTTACAGACTGTTATGGGTGGTATTCAAATTCTACAAATGCCTACATTTTGATTTACAAGCAAATAACAGCGAGGGAAACAATCGAGAATAATCCCAGTTCACACGATTTTAACAGTGCAGCATTCAGTCATGGAATAACCCGTAATCAAGAAGGCAGTGAAAGGCTAGTAAATTTATTACGATTTCAAAGTTTGTCACGTACATTCTGATGTATCAAAGTCTGTAGTATCATATCAAATGTGTGATGTCTATCATTTGTATGCGTTAGGGCAACACAAAAAGGTCTGTCTCACATACATGTACATTTGGGGAAATAGCTATGCTATGCGGAGTTTTTGTTTGTTTTTTGCAGACAAAATAGCTATGATAAATGCAGACAATCTTTTTTTTATTGTGTTTTGGCCCTCCCCACCTTTCGGAGCCAATTGTTTCTGTTAAAAAAAATTGGAACACATACAAAAATAAAACCCCACCCAATTGGGCTCATCGTGCAGTTATGCGGCAAAAGTGACTCCATACTTATGCCCGCGGGTATGTGAGACAGATTGTTTTTTCTTGGCCTTATATTAGTTATTGTAAAACTGCAAACATACTCCACCTACGCTCCAACGCTGTGCGGTAGAGTTGCCACCGCTACGCGCGTCACAAATGTACCAACGCTCTACCACACAGCGCTGGGGCGCTGGCCCAACGCTACACGCTAGCGTTGGGCCAGCGCTGTTATCATACTTTTTACGCTCAGTGCCAACGCTATCAAGTTGACCTGATTTGAACATGAGCGTTGGATGTAGCGTTCACCGCTCTCTCAAAAATCGTTGATTAATTGAATTATCGGAAAACGCTTTTCTAATCAAGCGTTGCTTCAACCTTTTCGTAAGCTGTTGTTGTGCATGTGTGAGAGCGCAAGCGTTGAGGCGTATAGGTGGAGTATGTTCGCAGGCTCGCAGCTTAAGTTGTGCAAGTGTTGACGGTATTCGGCAACTTTAGAACATAGAGGTCTTAATCATGGATTTTGTGACCATTTGCTCAGTACCTTGGTTTCTTGGTGAATTTGTCAACTAGAACCATTTTGAAAGAAAATGAGCTCCTATGTCCCTCTCAAAAGTGACGGGAACTTTTTTTATAGCGCAAATTCCAAAATGGCCGCCATGCAGGGGCCCGAAAATTCAAATGGCTTCAATTAAGTTAAAAAGCATACCAAATTGTTCGGCTGCGCACAAGGATTCAAGAAAAGTATAATTTGCTATACTTCTGATGTTTGGTTAACGAGTTATAGGGTAAAATGTAAAAAGGTCGTTGACCTTTGCATATGGGGTCAAAATTTAAACTTGCCCCGATTTTGAAAAACAATATCTCATATTGTTCGTATGATTACAAGGATTCCAGAAATTGTATTTTTTATTAGCACCAGGAATATTTTGCATGGGTCAAAAGGTCAAGGTATACTGACCTATATGGAACCTGACCTTTTGACCCCTTTATAAGGTACAACAGACACTCAGGCGGTAAAAACTATCATTTCTGTAATCCTTGTGATCATACGAACAATATGAGATATTGTTTTTCAAAATCGGGGCACGTTTAAATTTTGACCCCATATGCAAAGGTCAACGACCTTTTTACATTTTACCCGATAACTCGTTAACTAAACATCGGAAGTATAGCAAACTATACCTTTTCGGAATCCTTGTGCTCAGCCGAACAATTTGGTATACTTTTTAGTTTAATTGAAGGCATTTGAATTTTCGGGCCCCTGTATGGCGGCCATTTTGGAATTTGCGCTATAAAAAAAGTTCCCGTCACTTTTGAGAGGGACATAGGAGTTCATTTTCTTTTAAAATGGTTCTAGTTGACAAATTCACCAAGAAACCAAGGTACGGAGCAAATGGTCACAAAATCCATGATTAAGACCTCTATGTTCTAAAGTTGCCGAATACCATCAACACTTGCACAACTTAAGCTGCGAGCCTGCGAACATACTCCACCTATACGCCTCAACCAAGGTACGGAGCAAATGGTCACGGAATCCAATATTGTGACCCTACTATCTAGTTCCAAAAAAATGCGGCAGCTATGCACTGTTACCAACAATTTATTAGTTGATGTTCTTGTGGCTACACCGTATGTTACCTTAAGGGGGCTGTGCACCTTCAGGTACAGCCTCCCTAAAACTGCCGTAACTTCTTTATTATTTATTAAATCTATATATATAAAAGTATACATTTTTTTGCATAAAAGGGTTCAATGAATCCAAACATGATCATGAAATTGACCATTTTGGGAGAAAATGATAAAAACACGTTTTTTTTACCCATTTTAGGTTCTGCAAAGATAACTCAAAATATATTTTGTTAAATTTTATCATACTAGTTTTATTATATTCCTCATGCAATTCCCTAGGAATCGTTTTGGGTTTTTTTAATTTTACTTTATTATTTTTTGAATTATCGACCAAAAAGTGCCAAAAAATATGATTTTTTTACCAAAAAACAGGATTTTCACGATTTTGGAGGTTAAAAATCACGTTTTTTAGCACTTTTTGGTCTATAATTCAAAAAATAATAAAGTAAATTTTAAAAAAAACCCGATTCCTAGGGAATTGCATGAGGAATATAATAAAACTAGTATGACACAATTTGGCAAAATATATTTTGAGTTATCTTTGCAGAACCTAAAATGGGTCAAAAAACATGTTTTTTATAATTTTCTTCAAAATGGTCACTTTCATGATCATAGTTGGATTCATTGAACCCTTTCCTGCAAAAAAATGTATACTTTTATTAAGATTAAATGAATAATGAAGAAGTTACGGCAGTTTTACGGAGGCTATGCGAAGGTGCACATCCCCTTAATACGACTGTTAATACATGCAGTTAAATCAACGAGGTACATTTATTAACAGTCGTATTATATATCATTCTAATACAAAACACAGGACAGGGTGCAAAGAAAGCGAAGACCGCTTACCACCTCTACCCCCAACGCCACCTGAACTGGAAATGCAAGAAATAAAATCGGAAATGCGAATACAGAATGCAATTGATACCGAAGGCTTAGAGTTCAACATTAAACTTGCAGCAGATGGGAAAAGCAGCATTCAAACTAGCCAGACCGGAAATATTGTAAGCTACACTCTAACTTTCATTCTTTTTTATTAGAATGCCGAAGTTATATATTTTGTTCCCGTAACCATGGTAACTAATCACATTGAAATTTGAATAGAAACTACAATCATGTTGTATTGCTCCTTTCTCTTATCATGCTTATATTATATGCCTGTAGGCCTACTACCATTTGCCATTTTACAAGGGTCGTGAGTTTCTTTCAACGACGCCTTGTATCGTAAACTCGTGTAAATTCGTAAGATTCATATCAAAATACACATTTTTAATAGGGTACCTCATCAAAGTAACTATTTGCAATAGGATACGTACACTCAATGTCAAAGCATTTACTTCTTTTTATCTATGTCAATATATCTTACCCTCTTAGATTTCACGAAATGATCCTTTCCGAATGACGTCTGGGCCTGCCAATAGCATTGACAATTATATTGAAGATGTGCGACAACGTTTGGAAACGGTTAGCTTACATGATACGGTTAAGAAGGAATCTCAGAGTCTAGATCGGCGATTGGCGAGTCAGTGGCCAGGATTAGCACTTCGACAAGAGCCAACGAGCATACCGCTCTGCCATTTTCTAACAACCAGTAGGGTACGCAGAGCTCAGAGTCTAGATCATCGATTGGCAAGTCAGAGCCCAGAATTAGCACTTCGACCAGAGCCAACGAATATACCCCCCTGCCATTTTCCAACAACCAGTAGGGTACGCAGAGCTCAGAGTCTAGATCATCAATTGGCAAGTCAGAGCCCAGAATTAGCACTTCGACCAGAGCCAACGAGCATACCCCCCTGCCATTTTCCAACAACCAGTAGGGTACGCAGAGCTCAGAGTCTAGATCGGCGATTGGGAAGTCAGAGCCCAGAATTAGCACTTCGACCAGAGCCAACGAGCATACCCCCCTGCCATTTTCCAACAACCAGTAGGGTACGCAGAGCTCAGAGTCTAGATCGGCGATTGGGAAGTCAGAGCCCAGAATTAGCACTTCGACCAGAGCCAACGAGCGTACCCTCCTGCCATTTTCTAACAACCAGTAGGGCACGCAGAGCTCAGAGTCTAGATCGGCGAATTATAACGAGTCAGTTGCCAGGACAACCACATCGACAAGAGCCGTGGAGTAGAACCCCATGCCATTCACCAACCAGTAATAGAGTATTGACAAGGGTAGGCAAACAACATCCTCTGTCAAAAAACTCACATACCCGAGTTCCCCACCCCCCATCCGGACCCCCACCCACAAACCCTCTCGCTTCAAGAACCTCAACTAAGAAGGAATTGACAAAGAAGAGGAGGAAAAGATGTACAACGTGGATATTATGCTGTGGGAAAGGATCAACAATAGAAGAGGTAAAAACGAAGAAATATATAGTGGATAATGGTAGGATAAAGGAAATAGAAGACATGAGATAGGCCTACTAGTCGTCTGTAGGCTGTAAAGGTATATCATAGAAGATAAGTGGCGTTAATCAGAATTTTCCCTGCGGAAGGTTTGACAATCTTAGTTATACTCATTTTCGAAACATCAAAAACCAATACTGATCAATACTTATGTATTGAACTATCTAATACTCGAGTTTCCCTTCAGCCGAAATGACGCTAACGTGACATGTATGAGATAGTTCAATATAATATAATTATGCTAGTTCCCTGCACCCTGGATCCCCGAGCGAATTCGCCAATTAGGCCACCACGGTGATTTGCTGGCATAAACATGATATTCATGCATATTCATGAATTACAAAAAATGGATCCACAAATAAATTCGATCAAGCCAGCTTCACGCTTAGATAATAACAAATTTGCTGATTGGCACAAACTATTATAAACGTGTAGCTGCGCTCACCACAGCGCCGGACTTCACACGCATGTCATAGCGAGTTCCCCATCGCGCCGTAGCTACATGTATGGCAACGCGACAATGCATTCAGCGTTCGATGCGGTATCGCAGCTACAGTGTGTTGATCGGTATTTACCTTTTGCCATAACATAGTGGCGCTGCCATGGCTACTGCGTAATGGGGAGCGCGCTACACCGTGCGTGTGAAGTCAAACGCTGTTACAATGTATTTTGTACCAATCAGCGAATTTGGTTTCGTGCTAAGCGTGAAGCTGGCATTGGTCGAATGTATTTGTGGATTTTTAACGTCATTTCATGCATATGCATGGCTTTGATATTTTTATATTATCCTATTTTATGGAATTTGACAATTTTTGCAGCCATTTTGGGACCCATTTTGGCAGCCATTTTGGATTTTAAGTATACTGGATATGAGTTACTAGTGATATAATACATACATCCCATTGTTAAAACTACTTTTCATCATACATTTTGGTTAATATTATGCCATTTTATGGTATTTTGGCCGTGATTCTGGCGGCCATTTTGGATTTAAAGTATATAAACAAAACAAAAATGCTGGATATGAGCTTCTAACTCATACATCCCATTGTTAAAACTATACTCTGATCATACATGTTGGGTTGATATATGCATATTTATGGAAATTTAGCTAATTTAGTGGCCATCTTGGATTTAGGTATATTAACAAAGCAAAAGTACTGGATATAATACATACATCCCAGTGGGATCCCACTATTAAAACTATACTTTCACCATACATTTTAATTCCGGTTTTGATTGATATGTCTTTTTAGAAACTTTGACCATTTTTGGCGGCCATTTTCTATGCCATCTAGAATAACCCCGTAGCATACCAACATTATTTTTGGTAACATCCTTTAGGAAGGAAGTCACAACAGTTGGTTTTGGGGAGTCCTGTGGGTTCTCGGTAGGGCCATTTTATAAATGTAGATGGCTGATGAACCTTTATTGATTTTGTACTACTTTTGACAATGGTTGAGAATGCCAAATCAATATTTTGTGTATTTCCGCGATTCCCAACACACAAAAGCGAGAAATGTCCAGAAGTCCACTATTTTCAATATAGTTTCACCAGATTAACTCCGTTTATAATTTAAAAGATAGGGTTGGAAAGTAGAGGACTTCAGCTTTCCGTCTATGTGAATTTGGTAAGATACCAGACAGGTCTTAGGCATCTTTTATTGTGATACAAAATGATTTCAGAATTTGTGGGGAATTTGTATTGAATCTCCGATTCTGCAAAATGAGAAACGGTCACTGATTGGTGATCTAATGTCAGTACGAATGGACGGTTGTTAATATTCACCAATCAGCATGAATTTAACAGAGCCGACAGAGAAGCATATGCTTATTAATATTAAAAAAGATCGAAAAATTCGGGTTGAGGGCGTTCGAAGTTACAATTGCGTGCATCAGGGAGAGAAGGACCATCTTCTTAAATCTTCCATTAATTGCGCTGTGAAACAGGTGATTGCGCTGTGAAACAGGACAACTATTTGGTTGTAATAAATTAATAGACGGCGTTTCTCAATTTTTAAATAATAAGAAAACATTTTCATAAAATGTAAAAGGCTTAAAGCTTTATTTCAAAACAAGGTCGAATCTCGTACTCCTACTGGTTAAAAAGTTACGATTTTTTAACCATGAAAATCGTATGGTTTTTGACCATAATTTATCAAAAAGGCTATGCATAGTCATGTTTGCGCTTAAGTTGCCACATGAAATTCATATGATGATATACCCGACCATGCCCTTAAATCGGATCGTGTGACTTACAGGTCACGTGATACGTAAGCGCTGAGTTTCCCCATTTTTCTTGTATAAACTCATCTATGGCATTATATTATGTCTTGGTTATAAACACAAAGCACAAAGAAAAACTAGAGCGGTTCTCGGGTTTGCGCGGTTCGCGGGTTTTGCGGTTATCGGGTTGCATGGTTTTTGGTTGAGCGGTTTCGGTAGACATGGTTTGTGGTTGGTACTTAAGGATCTCAGCGGAACCAGAACCAGCCGATGACTGTCACATTGTTATGTTAGCGATGTGTTGTTATAATAGATAGTTTGATTCTCGAAATGTCTCTAAACATTTGATTCGAAAATTATCCATCATTTCATTCATCAAAATATTAAATAAAAATAAGCTTACTTAAAAAACACCTTTTCGGCTAAATCACGATTATTTAATGTAAACTTATATTAGAGATAAAATTTGGAAATGCGAACATCATTTGTTCAGTCAAATGTGTTGCGGTTTGACCAGTTCATTATACACAGACTTTATACGTAGCTAAAAATGTGAAATCATTTTCAAAAAACCAAATCGGGACACATTTTAGGGTATCCGTCATTTTTTAGGCTAAATCACGAGCAATTTTTGTCTTGCTATTTCAATGCGAACGTTATTTGTTCCATCAAATGTGTTGCGGTTTGACTGGTTAGCTACACTGACTTTATACGTAGCTCAAAATGTGAAATCATATCCAAAATATCAAATCGGGACACATTTTTAATCTCGATTTTGCAGACGACATAGCCATCCTAGGAACATCAATCAGCAAAGCGGAATCACTGTTAAAGAGTGTTGAAGCAGCATCAAATGCAGTTGCACTACATTTGAATGAAGGAAAAACAAAAAGCCTCTTTATTAATATTGCCACCTCAGCCAGTGTAAAGACCATCAAAAGAGCTGGAATATGTCTCCAATTTCAAATACTTGGGGGCCTATGTCCGACATTTTTAGGCTAAATTGCTGGGCATTTTTGTCTGTATCAAATGTGTTGCGGTTTGATCGGTTAGCTACACATTTGTGTACGTAGCTCAAAATGTGAAATCATATCCAAACAAATCAAATCGGGACACGTTTTATGGTGTCCGTCATTTTTTAGGCTAAATTGCCGGAATTTTTTTTCTGCGTCAAATGTGTTGCGGTTTGACCCGTTACAGCTACACAGACCTTATACGAAGCTCAAAATGTGAAATCCTATCCAAAAAATCAAATCGGGACACATTTTAGCCTAAAAAAATTAGCCTAAAATTGCAATTTAGTCTAAAAAATGACGGACACTATGTCCGTCATTTTTTAGGCTAAATTGCAGGATTTTGTTTTCTCCATCAAATATGTTGCGGTTTGACCGGTTAACTACACAGACTTGATACGTAGCTCAAAATGTGAAATCATATCCAAAAGATCAAATCTGGACACATTTTATGGTGTCCGTCATCTTTTAGGCTAAATTGCCGGACATTTTTTTCTCCGTCAAATGTGTTGCGGTTTGACCCGTTAGCTACACATACTTCATATGTAGCTATATTCCTTGTTATCCTTTTATTTTTCTATTTTTTAAACTTGATGGTTAGATTAATGTAACATCATTGTTATGTCAATTTTTATAAATTATAAGGGCCGCACGTGCGTTTATAGTTTTCTTTTTATTTATTTATTTATCATTTAACTCTTGATTTATTTAACTTTGTATCTAAACAATTAAAATGCGTAAACAATTATATTATTGCTCGATAAATAAGTGATTTAACTTGAGTTCAGTTTGATATTATGATAGCAAAACTTGCTGTAAAACCATTTTACCAGTGTGCCCAACAATTTCTCCTTGCACACTTAGGATAACAAGGAATATAGCTACATATAAAGTTTTAACTTTAAAAGTAGCTAACGGGTCAAACCGCAACACATTTGACGCAGAAAAAAATGTCCGGCAATTTAGCCTAATAAAATGACGGACACCATAAAATGTGTCCCGATTGATTATTGGATATGATTCAAATTTTGAGCTACGTATCAAGTCTGTGTAGCTAACCGGTCAAACCGCAACATATTTGATGGAGAAAAAAATGCCTGCAATTTAGCCTAAAACATGACGGACACCATAAAATGTGTCCCGATTTGATTTTTTGGATAGGATTTCACATTTTGAGCTTCGTATAAAGTCTGAGTAGCTAACGGGTCAAACCGCAACACATTTGACGCAGAAAAAACTTCAGTTATTGTTACGGAGAAACATAGGGTCTATATACAATGATATTTATAACGATGCCATTTTTCATTTGCCGTTTTCACATGTTGTCCATGATTTCGGGGGTTCCCGTCAAATGTTAAATGTTTCAAAGGGGGTTTGCTCGTTGCATCGAAGTAAAATTCGACAGTGTCTGAGGCCTGCTACTGTGCTAAAATTATTTTCTACGAGGCAGGCGGACGCACGGAACTCTCTTGTTTAGTCGGTTGGTCGGGCCTTTTTCAGAATGACACAACCAGTCACAGAAATGTCAGGAATATGGGTCATTATATTCATATGTCCATTTCGTTGTATTTTAAATTGGCTTTTTATTTCATATTATATATTCATAACAGGATATTTAGACGTGGTTGAAAATAAAGGAGAACGACAAGGAGAATGAAAGGGAGGAAAAAGAAGTCGCTACAGAGCAGAAAAGAGATAGTATTATTCGTCAAATCGTTACAAGATTCAACAATGATAATATGTATATGCCTGCGGGCTGTTCCAGATATCGGACAATAAAGGAGCACCACATCCAATACTTTCCCAATTGCAATACATTTCAAGACCCCTTTTCTACCCTCCGGTTACATTTATTGCAAACTTGACACATACCACCATTATCAGTATTCGTCAAATCTGTCGCAAAATCTGCCCCATTCATCAAATCGGTCGGGACGCTCCTGCTCGGATGCCTGCTCACTGTTCGGTTGGGGGCTTCCCCCGTGGAACTTATTATCACGGATAAATCTAAAATGTGTATATTATAATCATATTAGGTCGTGTGCCACGAATTGGAACCCCGTATTTTGAGGAGGTGTGACATTTTTACACTGTTAATGATGTTTATATTATCACCGTTTCTATATTTCTCGTCATAAAATAACAAATTTGGTGTCATTACAAAGCACAATAAATATTCTGTCCATACCATCCACAAAATAATGTCTTAATTATTTCAGTTTTAATTGGGAGCAAATAATTGATCAACGGGTGCTTGGGGAGGAGGGGGAGGAATCGGAGGAACAGGATTGAGGAGCCATTCACATACACACACACAGCGCCAATCTCTAGACAAGCTATGAAATACTTCATTCACTTCACCTATTGATTATCAATATACATGCTAGCTAGATGGAATGTCAGAGTGATCGGGCTGATGTGTACCGTTGAGGAGTAAACAGGAGTATTGGGGAGGAGGAGGAGGAATCGCAGTGAGGAGCTAATCTCACAGACACGCAATAAATACTTCATCAGGGCCGTAAGACACTTTTTTCAAATGGGGGGCGTTTTCCCCAAAAAATCACGGGAAGATTTTTGTGAGTGTCGAATTTGCACCTATTTTTTGCACGATCGAGGTACATTTTGGCTCTAAACAAGGTTGTAGCAAAGAATATTGAATTTTGGGAGGACAAATGCGCGCGTAGCGCGCGAAATTTTTTCATCTGTGTACAAATTTTCCGGGGAAGATTTTCAAAGGGGGGCGATCGCCACCATCGCCCCCCCTTCCTACGGGCCTGTTCATTTACATCACCCATTGACGATACATGCTAGATAGAATTTCAGAGAGGTTGGCTGTTGTACCGATTAGAAGTATACCGATTGATTTATCTATACTGATAACAATTCATACACTTGTGCATTATATCTTAAAATAAATTAACCACTTCATGGAATAAAACAGTATAAATATTGCGATACGAGCCCCTTTACATGCTGTACGTGTGGTATGTTTACTTTGCTATAACCAGACAAATGACAGCTTACAAATTACAAGGTATGCACGCTCTACTGCATGCATGCCGAGTGAGTTCAAAAAGCCCGCGTGTACATCTCGTGGTTAAATGTCCCAAGCGATACTATACGGTGTGCATATTGCATGCGCGCAATCTTGAAATTTGTCCAGAATTTGTGACATCTTTATCAATTTTGAAAGATTTACGGCGCTTAGCGAGATATGGGAAGGGGTGGGGGCTTTGAGTCCATGGTGTCATTGTTAATAGTCTATTGATCATTGTTCGACAAAAGTACTTACATTGCATCTTGCACAATTCCCGAATACTAATTTATTTTACCCATGCTCAAATCTGTTATGGCAGTTCAAAAATAAGCGCTCCGTTAGATCGCATGTGCGTCATTTTGTGACACCCTGTATAGGCCTATGATGTTATTGGCCATATTAAATTTAGTATGTATATCTAGGCAACATTTCTAATTGTAACATGATCATTTCATGTGTGTTTTATTTCATTTCATTATCATTGCTTTCATCAAAATAAAAACAAAAAGTGAAGAAACGTGTGGATTGAGGACTCGATCATACATGTGCCTTTCACTTGTTACACCCTGTATAACATGGTAATTATTGGTCATATGTTTGTGTTTGGTGCAATATTATTACAAACGTCAATTTAAAATTTATTATGACACTAAATTATGATAACGGTTAACTTTATTTCAGAAATACGTTTTCACATACTTAAATTATTACAAATTTTGACCACCCTGTATAAGGTATCCTTTATAACTAAAGACAAATGTGGCAACATTTTTCTTTGTAATACTAGTGTATACTTTTGATTTATGCAGCTTAATAAATTATAATTTTATCTTCAAGGTATGTAAATGACCAGTGAAAATTTTGTATTTTTAGTGCATTTCTTGATGTTTGCACCCTATATATTATCTACCCACCCTGTATAATGACCTTGACATTGTCATTGTGAGATTTAGAAACGTGTATGCTTTCAGGAAATGTATACTTTCCTTATACTCCTATGTATAGTTTTAATGCTAAAAATGTTTTAAGCAAAATCCATGTGATTTTTCCACTTTTAGCATATGTCACACAAGGGGGTCCCAACTCAGGGCACACGACCATTATCAGCAATTGACAATGCCAATTTCATTTTAATCGATATGATCCCCACTTCACTCACTTCTAACAGCGTTACATAAATTGCGCCTTGATTTGGTGGGGTGTGATGGGGCGCCCCTTAAGAAACACGACATGTCCAAAAATCAAAAGAATCGGCCATTTTCGACAATAGCACTTTTTTACTCTCCTAGTACAGGTGAACATCTGTGCTCTAACTTGAATTTGTGTTGCTATACGGGCACCAAAACGGACGTTTTAATATTAAATCATAGAAAGATAAACCTAAAATGTTCTGCCTATCACAACACATAATCTAAATAATGTTAATTAAGACATATTGACCCGTTGAATTTATGGGCGTTTGACGTAGAAGAATAACATACGCAACGTATAGATAGTTTTCATCTTTGGCTTAAAATTAATTTAGAAGAAATGAAATGAAATAATGTTTCGCATAGTTACTGACAAAAGATAACTATTAAAGTAAATGTTATGGTCGTTGTTTATTCGTTCATGGAAGACGTTAGTGTGCTATTGTCACGCGCCGGCCGCTACCCACTGAAAGTATACACACAGGAGAAATTAACCTTCCTGTGTGTGCACATGCCAATTAACAATCATCTACCGTGATGACAGAACAGGAGAAATATTTCCTGTGCACAAGTTCCCAGGTCACAGTTTATAAAGATCATCATAAAGTATTACATCAGTTGAAACATTAGTGTTATTGTCATGTTTTAATAGGTAAATCACATATTTACCGCTTACTCACGGCCTTCAAACCTAGATCGCTCGTGTAACCAAAGGTTAGTTTCCCACCTAGCCGGCGGTTCGCCACAAATTGGTGTCAGATTTGGGATTGTTAATATTTGTCACTGCAAATTTCCTTTTGGAAATTGTTATTTTTGGGATTCTTATTTTTATTTCTATTAGGGATTTTGATTATAATGTTGTTATTGTCATTGCACCTGTACAGGTATTTATCAAACAGTGAGAGTAGTGTTCAAGGGTAACCATACATCATAATCAATAATCATGGATTCTGTAGTACATTGGGGTGAGCGCCCGAATGACTGCCTTGATAATTTAGAACAAGAGGTGAAAGATCTACATGCTCTGTTAGCTTGCGCGGATATGCACACATTTATTATCATTTCCGCAAGCGGACCAAACATCCGCTTGGGGGTGGGTATCATTATTTGTTCACATTTCTACTTCGCGGAGTTGTCGCTTTTGGGATTGCTTTTCCGCGCGCGGAAATGTACATATTTATTTGTACCTCCTCTTGAGAGGTTACCATTATTTGTCCACATTTCCGCTTCGCGGAGTTGTCGCTTTTAGATTGCTCTTCCGCGCGCGGAATAATTCCCATCAATACTGAAGAACTGAAGCTAAGACAATCATCAGCTCTTTCAAAAATGGCAAAGCCCAAGATCCCCTTAACCTCACTGCAGAACACCTCAAGTTTGCTGGACCTAATACTATACTTCTTCTAACCAATATCATCAACTTTATGACGAGTGCGAAGTACATCCCTGATGAGCAAATGAAGGGTATCTTAACTCCAATTCTCCAAGGACAGGACCTGCCCAGATAACTATAGAGGAGTGAAACTCCTTGAGAAAGCATGGTTGATGAGAGCAGATCCAGTTTTAACCTCCATCCAGAATCCTATGCAGAGAGGGTTCACCAAATGTACCTCGCCATCCAATGCAGCACTGTTAGTTACTGAATCAATCAATGAGGCAACCAAAACCAAAAAACCTCTATATGTGACTCTACTTGATGTGAGCAAAGCTTTTTGATGTGGTAGATCATGACATCCTTTTTGAAGAACTATACAAGAATGGTATAAGCGGCGACCTATGGCTTATCTTCAGACAGCTTTATAGTAACCCAAAAACCTCCATCAAATGGAATGGCTTTCTCTCCGAAAACTTCAAAGTAAACCAGGGTGTACGACAAGGTGGAGTCACGTCAGCACCCATATATAAGGTATACACCAACCGTCTACTGAACCAGCTAAGTGACTACCATACAAATCACCGCATCGGTACTGTGAATATTCCGGCACCAACCTGCGCTGACGATATAGTAGGGTCTAGAATGGCAATTCCGTGACCATTCTCTGGCTAGTAAGGTTTGACGATTGATTTGACATCTATGAACCATAAAGAAAAAAATAAGTTTTAATGCCCCTCGCAAAAATCCCGGGTTTTTTCGCTAGAGGCGAAAATCCAAAATGGCCGCCATACAGGAGGTCCGAAAATGCAAATGACTTCAATTAAGCTAAGAAGCCTACCAAATTGTTCGCCTAAGCACAAGGATTCCGAAAAAGTATAGTTTGCCCTACTTCCGATGTTTGGTTAGCGAGTTATGGGGTCAAACGTAAAAAGGTCATTGACCTTTGCATATGGGGTCAAAATTTAAACTTGCTCCGATTTTGAAAAATGATATCTCAAATTGTTCGTCTGATTGCAAGGATTCCAGAAATGATAGTTTTTACCACCTAGAGCAGGGGTTAAAAACACCCAAAAGAAACATTCAAATATGCAAAATTTCTTGCTCGCTACGCTCGCATCCAAATTAAGCTGTTTCATTTATGATATCCGGCTAGTGATTTTATTCAATTTTTGTTTTGGGGGTCACGGTACTGACCAGGAATGTCAAAAGGGGTCGTGCGGCAAAAAGGTTGAGAACCCCTGACCTAGAGTGTCTGTTGTAACTTATAAAGGGGTCAAAAGGTCAGGTTCTATATAGGTCAGTATACTCTGACCTTTTGACCCACACAAAATATTCCCGATGGTAAAAAAACACCTATTTCGTCAAACCTTACTAGCCAGAGAATGGTCACGGAATTGCCATTCTAGACCCTACTAATATGGCTATTCTCTCAAATTCCCAATTGACACGCAACTTGCGCTCGATATTGTAGAAGGTTACTCTAAGAGTCACAAGTACAAAATCAACGCATCTAAGACTAAGAGTGCTACTATCCCATAACATTCCACAGTCCACACTAAGTTAATGATCGATAAGGAAGAAATGCCATACTGTGAAGAAGCAGTCCACCTAATTGTTATTTCAAGGAGGTCCAACAATCCCTTGCAGGCGCGTGCCCAGGGGGGGGGGGCTTTGGGGGCTCAAGCCCCCCGGGTCCCCAGAGGGTAAAAAAAAGAGGGGAGAAAAGGGAGGGGAGGGGAGGAGAGGAGGAGGAGAGGGGAGGAGGAGGGGAGAGGAGGAAGGGAGGGGGAGGAGGAACCGTGGGGCACTGACATTGGAAAAAGGGTATAGATATAATAAGGTATGTGCCGCGCTGAAGACTCCCCTTTTTCACCCTCTGCTGCTAGTTCTTATGACCCCTTTTGAGCCTGCATCAGTTCTTAAGACTCCAATTTGATTGAAAATTCAAAAATCTCGAAATTTTGCGTTCCAACCCCAATTTTTCGAACATTTTGCGTTCTTAAGCCAAAAGAAAATCGCAAATTTGCGTTCTTGCTAATCAAATTGAACCATACACTCTTAGAAGGTCAGGATCAAATATGAGACGAAAAGGATCAATTTTGATCCAGAAGCGGTATCACATATGAGCTTACCCTTTCCGGATCAAAGTGATCCGACAAGCAGGATCAAAAAGTTTGATCCGAAATGGGATCAAATATTTCTGTCAAATGATACTGAAACGGATCAAAATAATGATCCTTAATCGGATGTACCTGTAGCTTATGATCCTACTCCAGGATCAAACTGAATCAAAGAAAAGTGAAAACATAGGGGGTCATCGGGTGACAGATTGTAAAAACAAGCATGCATGCAAGGGTCTTTCGGTGACACCGGGCCAAAAAAAAGGGGGGTATTTTTGATGGAGCCTGGTGTGAAACCTAATATTGATTGAGTGCCCCCACCCCCGGGTGCACACTGCAGACTATATATCGAGTGCAGTAAGCTTACTACATCGTGTAGGCCTAGTACATCGCAGTGATCGTGACATTTTGTGAGGAGCATTTTGACCGAAAATCGTACTGATGGCACTGGTCAGGTACAAGAAATTTGTTCACAAGAATAGAGCATGTTCAAACATAAAAAATAAAACTACTTTACCGACAAAATCATGTAACATTTTACAGATTAGACTGGATAACTTACCGCGGTATTTCACCCTTGTTTCAACTGTGGCGACCGAATTCAAAAGATCGTCTGCTTGTCGTCTATCGGTTTGCGAAAGAGTGACGTCAGTCACTCATTGACCAATGAACTGTTTCATCGAATTGATCCGGAAATCAGATCAAAGTTGATCAAGGTGAATTTGATCCGTTTGTTGATATCTATCTGGAAACGGATCAAAACGATCCGAAAATGATCCTTAAAGGATCAAAACAAAGTGAGCCGGAAATCTACTCATGTATTTGATCCTGACCTTCTAAGAGTGTAGGCCAGTTCTCAAGACCTACTTTTTTGAAGAAAAAAATCAGTTCATAAAATCAGTTCATAAAATCCACTCAGTTCAGTTCTTTAGCCCCCCTAATTGAGACCCTGGGTGGCAAACCCCTACCCCACAAAAGGTTGAGTGCCCGGGAGGAGGAGGGGAGGAGGAGGGGGAGGGAAAAGGAGAGGCCGGGAGCTTTTATTAGTGTCTCTCACTTTTTCTCTATACGTCGCTGAACCATGTGAGTGTTTTATAACGAAAGTAAATATTGATAGCAAGGAGAGTTTTAGGTCATCCAGGCAAGTTAAAACCAAACAACTCGGCCCTCTGAATCACCAGTGGCGTAACCCCCCCCCCCCCCCCCCCCCCCACATTTGCAAAAGAGTAAAAAATACTAAAAGGAAGATAAGGAGGAAGGGTAACGAGCATAGACAGTGCAAGCGGGGAGTGCTCCCCCATCATTGTCACGGTGGGGACGATGCCCCCCCCCCCCCAAAAAAAAAACCAACCCAAAGTGAGGGGAGGGGGGGGGGGGGACGATCGCCTACCCCCCCCCCCCCCCCCCCCCAATATTGACATCGGTTCATTTGACCACAGGATTCATGGAATTATGATGGTCAAAAGTACACAGATGACAATTTTTCGCTCACTACGCTCGCATAAAATGTGTCCCCATAAAGTGCAACAGTCTTTGCTACAAGCTTGTTTAGAGCCAAAATGTACAGCCCCCCTCCCCCCCCCCCCCCCACATTTGCAAAAGAGTAAAAAATACTAAAAGGAAGATAAGGAGGAAGGGTAACGAGCATAGACAGTGCAAGAGGGGAGTGCTCCCCCATCATTGTCACGGAGGGGACGATGCCCCCCCCCCAAAAAAAAAAACACCCCAAAGTGAGGGGAGGGGGGGGACGATCGCCTACCCCCCCCCCCCCCCTCCCCCCAATATTGACATCGGTTCATTTGACCACAGGATTCATGGAATTATGATGGTCAAAAGTACACAGATGACAATTTTTCGCTCACTACGCTCGCATAAAATGTGTCCCCATAAAGTGCAACAGTCTTTGCTACAAGCTTGTTTAGAGCCAAAATGTACCTCGATCGTGCCAAAAATAGGTGTAAAGTCGAAAAATTTCGCGCGCATTTTTTGGCTCACAAAATTGTTGTCGGTTCATTTTCAATTCTAGCCCCCCCCCCCCCCCCCCAATATGAATAACCTACCTATACGCCACTGTTATTCAAGCTTAACCACATGGTTTCAGGAACGTTTTCTGGACCATTTTAGGGGAAAAACTAAACATTTTGCCGCGCTTTGCGCGAATTAGATTCAATGTTTCTTTATTCAAGTTATAAAAAGATGGCTTAAGGAACGTTTATCTGGACCATTTTAGTTTAAACAAACTGACAGTTTGTACGCTCAGGAACGTTTTTCTGGAGCTTTTTAGTGTTAAAATAGCGGGTTTTTTGCGCGCTTCGCGCGAATTGCTTTCAATGTTTATTCCAGCTTTATAACAACGTTGCAACATGTTTCAAGAACGTTTTCTGGACCATTTTAGTTAGTAAACTAAACATTTTTGCGCGTTTCGAGCCAATTGGTTTCATTTTTTTTTTATTATTCAAGCTTAAACAAAATGGCTTTATGAACGTTTTTCAGGACCATTTTAGTGTTAAAAATAACCAGTTTTTGCACAAATTATTTTAAATGTTTTATTATTCAAGCTTAACAAGATTGCATCAGGAACGTTTTCAGGACCATTTCAGTGTAAAAATAACCAATTTTTGCGCGCTGCGCGCGAATTAGTTGGAATGTTTTATTATTCAAGCTTAACAAGATAGTTTCAGGAACGGTTTTTTAACCTTTCTTTTTACAATAGCCATTTTTTTTTTAATATTTTGTTAGTCAATTTGAACAAGATGGCTTCAGAAACGTTTTCTGGACCTTTTTATTGTTAAAATAGACATTTTTTTGCGCGCTACGCGCGTATTAGTTTCACTGATTATTTATTATTAAAGCTTAACAAGATAGCTTCAGAAACGTTTTTCTAAACCTTTATTTTTACAATAGCCAATTTTTTTCGCGCTCCGCGGGAATTATTTTTTATTTTGTGTTATTCAATTTCAACAAGATGGCTTCATAAACGTTTTCTGAAACTTTTTAGTGTTAAAATAGACATTTTTTGCGCGCTACGAGCGTATTAGTTTCACTGATTATTTATTATTCAAGCTTAACGGGATGGCTTCAAGAACGTTTTTCTAAACCTTTATTTTTACACATAGCAAATTTTTGCGCGCTCCGCGCCAATTATTTTTATACTACTTTGTTATTCAATTGGAACAAGATGGCTTCAGAAACGTTTTCTGGACCTTTTTAGTGTTAAAATAGACATTTTTATTCTGGATACAGGCCCTTTTGCAACAAAACAACAATTTCAATGGCTGTTTACAATGAGATGTAGGTCTTTTTGAAAAAAATGACTTTGTTTCCTTGAAACATATGATTTTTCCCTATACATTTCTATATCAAACTCATTTTTTGAAAAAATGCACCATAGCCATTTTGCAAAATACCTCTTCATATGTATCTTCTGATTACACCATCAAAGGTATAAAGATACACAGGTTTGAATGGGAAAACTTTCACTTATTTTATCGGTTTTATGATGAACAAATTTCAATCAAAGTACAAACCGAGTTTAGAGTAAATATTTGTGATCATATGTGGATAGGTTATATTCAAGGATGCATTTCATAAAAGTCAGATTTAGTGAGATTTTCAGATGCATAGATTGTAGGCCTACATCGAAACGTGACTCGAGAAGAGTGCGGAATGAAAGTGAATATCAGGATGAATCCAGCACAAGGAGACGTGAGGTGGAACCACCAAAGTTTACTGCGAAGGGTCCTTGGAAAGATTTTATCTTGCAGTTTGAAGCTTGTCGGAGATTCAACAGATCATCGGTCGGAGAGTGAAGCAGCCATACGATTATATACAAGCTGCCAAGGTGATGCGCTGTCAGTGCTAAGTGTAAATGACGTTTCACCCGGAGACTTGACGTATGATGATGAGATGGTTGCGATGATGGTGAAAGAATTTGGACCAAGACAGTGTTTGGAGAATTATTTTATGGAATTGAATAATCGTGAACAGTTGCCTGCAGAAAATCTTCATGACTTGGGGAAAGACATCAAGCGATTAGTTGCATTGGCACATCCACGGATGGATAAAGTGGAGAGAGATATAATCGCAAGAGAACATTACAAGAGAGAAATAGCAGATCCCGAGTTGAGGAAAGAGCTGTTTCGTGCTTCCCCTGAGACCTTGGATGCTGCAATTATGAAGGCCGAGATTGTAGAGTCATTTTCCAAGTCTGAACTTTCTAGGAGGCGATCAAAGACCGTAGCATATAATAGGGCAGTGGAAGCAAGGGACAGGCCAGTGAAGAATGACTGTAAGGACATTGAGGCTCGAATGACAGGTACTGTTGGCGATTTGGAGAGGAAGTTGCGCCTTGAGATTATGAATGTACGGTCTGTAGAACAAGTCTCCATCCCAACGAGGAGTAGTGACGCCATATCTCCGTTGTCTGTGTCTAATGGTGGTGACGGTAGAATCCAGTCCGTTGTTATTCATGTGGAGAAATTGGTCACATTGCGAGGGAGTGTCAGTATATGTCGGCGAGTATTCAACATGGTGGATAAGTAATCAATGCCGGAGTTGGACAGAATGGATTCGCAGCTGGGCCGCCCGTTGTCTGTTATTCATGTAATACGCCGGGACACAATGCCCGTAATTGTGATAGACGGAGACCGCCGAGATGTTATAATTGTGGTGTTGAAGGCCATATCAGTCCTCAGTGTCCAAATAGACAGCCGGGAAACGATATTGGGCCACCCCCGAGGACCGGGGGAAGGCCGGCAGAAGTGATGAAGGGCCAAAACGAGAGTCGTCAGAAGGTGGCACCGAGCACGTCATCGACTTACGGACAGTAGGAATAGGTGATGAGGAGGAGAATGTAAATAATAAGGCTATTAAAGAATTGTATGTACCGGCTGTAGTTCATGGTGAGACGGTGATGCTTCTGATGGATACGGGTGCATCGAATACTATTTTGAAACCGGAGCAGTACCATCTCATCCCAGAAGAACGACGACCTAAGTTGGAACCTTGTAATGTAAAGATACAAGCAGATGGCAAAGAAGTAGAGGCGTTAGGAAAAGCATCGGTAGAAGTACAAGTTGGGAACAGTTGCCACGATTTGAGTGTTATAGTAGCCAAGGTCGGATACGGAATCTTGGGAATAGACTTTCTTGTGGAGACTGGTGCTATGTTAGATTGTAAGAAACTGCAGTTGAAAGTTGGTGATACGGCTGTGCATTGTAGGACCGCAAGGAACAAGGCTTTCTTTGCTAGAGTTGTAGTAGCGTCAGATCTGCGAGTGCCAGCTGAGCACGAACTGGTGGTATCAGCATGCATTGTTGGGGATGTTCGTGATGGCTGCGTAGGCCTAAGCCGGTGGATAAGGGCCCATTAATTGAGAATGGCATGCTTCTGGCTAGGTCCGTGGTGAAGACTATATCGGTACCGTACCAGTAAGAATCATGAATCCGACGCCAGAAGAGAAGGTCATGAAACAAGGGACCATGTTGGCGAAGTTGATCTTGGTGGAAGAGAAAGACATAGAGATGGCTAGGACGTGTCAACGAAGGAGGATCCACCCAATGGTGCATGCCCCGAGAAGGTTCCGGAACACTTGCAAGATTTGCTGAAAAGGTGTGTTGGCGAGTTAGATGATGGTGAAAGGAATATGGTCACGGACATGATGATTAAGTATGCTGACGTATTTTCTTCGGGAGAGTTTGACATCGGAAGGACGAAGCTGGTTAAGCATACGATAGACACCGGTAATGCACGGCCGATTCGACAGTTATTGAGACGGTCATCGCCTGCACAGAGAGCAGAAGTTGAAAGACAAGTTGATGAGTTACTAGAGAAGAGTTTGATACAACCTTCCGATAGTCCTTGGGCGAGTCCAGTGGTTCTTGTCAATAAGAAGGATGGATCAAAGCGCCTCTGTCTTGACTATCGCAAGCTCAATGATGTTACCGTTAAAGACGCCTATCCGTTGCCGAGGATCGACGATTCTCTAGATGCCCTTGGTGGTGCGAAATTCTTTTCGACTTTGGACATGGCTTCTGGGTACTGGCAGGTGGAAATGGGAGATGAAGCACGCGACAAGTCGGCTTTTGTGACTACAAGTGGATGGAACGTGTTACCATTATTTTGGTCTATGCAACGCTCCATCTACTGTTGAGCGCTTGATGGACAACGTTCTCTCCGGGTTACGTTGGGAGACGCTGTTAGTATATCTGGACGACGTCATTGTTTTGGACCTACGATAGCAAAGTCGATAGAGCGATTGAAGACCGTGTTAGACAGATTTCGAGGTGCCGGTCTGAAGTTGAAGCCCTCGAAGTGCCACCTTTTTCAGAAGGAGGTGGCATATCTCGGCCATGTTGTTTCCAGAGAAGGCATTCATACTGACCCAGCGAAGATTGAGGCCGTGAAAGATTGGCCAGTACCATTGACGCAGACGCAAGTACGCAGTTTCCTTGGACTGGCGTCGTATTATAGGAGATTCATTAAAGGGTTTGCAAATGTTGCTGCGCCGCTGAATAAGTTGACAGAAGAGCGCCAAGGTTGTGTGGACGGGAGAATGTACAAAGGCATTTGAAGAACTGAAGGAAACGCTGATTAGTGTCCCAATATTGGCTTACCCTCGAGCCGAAGGACAGTTCGTGTTGGATACTGATGCGAGCAACTTTGCTATTGGGTGTGTGTTTTCAAAAGTGCAAGATGGTGAGGAAAGAGTTGTAGCATATGGTAGCAAGTCACTTTCAAAGGCGGAACGCAATTATTGCTGGCGATCGTAGTGTTCCTCGAGAAGTACAATCATTACGTTGGTGGTAGTAGGGTTAAAGTTCGGACTGAAAACGGATCCCTACGGTGTCTATTTAGTTTTAAGAACCCTGAGGGTCAGCTTGCGAGGTGGCTAGAAGTGTTGTCAAGCTTCGATCTAGATATAGAGTACCGGCCCGGCAAGAAACATCAGAACGCTGATGTGTTGTCTAGACGTCCTTGTCGTCAGTGCGGTCGTTGGGAAGGCTTGATAGCAAAGGAGAATGAAGAACAACAAAGACATAAGACTGAACTTGTAGAATCAGTACAGCGAGAGACACCTGTTACAAGTGATGTCGGAAGCCAAACGGAACATGCCGATAGTGACCGTGACCACATTGTATGTGAAGATGAGGATGTAGAGCATGTGGTGACCATTTCAACTAAAACACAACAAAGTGCGCAGACTGAGGAAGAATTAAGTAGACGATAATGCATCAATTGGTTTTGAACCAATGCTCGATTCTACATGGATGGATAATTGTGAGTGTGATGCAATTCATGTTCGTAATATCGGTAGTGCCTCAGAGATCACCTTTGACATGATAAGAGCTGGACAGTTAGAGACTATTTCACCCATCTTAGGTTGGAAGGAAGCTGGAGGGGAAAGACCACCTTGGAAAGAAGTTTCAAGCAAGTCGAGTGCGTTGAAATGCTACTGGAGCCAGTGGGACTTGTTATCCGTGAAAGAAAGAAAGTGTTCTAGTGAAACGTTGGAAGAGTGACGATGGAAAAGTTGTAAAATGGCTAACAGTGCTACCGCGAGAACTGCGTGAAAGAGTATTAGACCAGTTACATGCGTCGAAGACAGCTGCCCACTTGGGACGTGAAAAGACCCTGCCGAAAGTTCGTGAAAGATTCTACTGGGTTGGAATGAGTGCAGATGTGGCAACTTATCAGTTCGTAAGTGTGTGTCGTTTGCCAGGAAGAAGAACCCACCGAAGAAGCGACGTGCCCCACTTCAACAATACAGGGTTGGAGCGCCTATGGAACGGATTGCAATTGATGTATTGGGTCCGATGACCGAAACACATGAGGGGAATGTGTATGTTCTGGTCGTCGGCGATTATTTTACAAAGTGGATGGAAACGTACCCAATTAAGGATCAGCAAGCAGAAACAGTAGCTGAAAAGTTAGTTGCAGAGTTTGTATGCAGATTTGGTGTGCCGGTAGGGTTACACAGCGATCAAGGCCGGAATTTCGAGTCTCATGTTTTTCGCGAGATGTGTAAGATATTGGGTATTAATAAGACCGGAACCACTCCATATAATCCCAAGTCAGATGGCCTCGTGGAGCGATATAACCGTACAATAGTGAATGCAGTCTCTCTAATGATACAACCTCATCAACATCAGAAGGACTGGGATGAATATATACCATATGTGGGAATGGCGTACCGAAGTAGTGTGCAAGCGTCGACAGGTCAGACTCCGAACGCAATGATGTTGGGACGCGAGACGATCATACCAGTGGATTTAGTTTTTGGAGCAGTGCCGCATGAGCAGGAATGTAATACTGGGTATGCAGATGAGCTGCGAGACAAGATACGTGACATACATGAGCGTGCAAGGCATGCACTTGAATTGAGTCAGCGACGACAGAAGCGGAACTATATACGACCGTTCGGCAATCAAGTCAGTATTTAAGCAGGGGAAGTTCGTGTGGTTACACAATATGCAGAGAAGACCAAGACTATCGAAGAAATTGATGCTTCCGTGGGAAGGTCCATACCTGATCGTTACTGAGTTGTCGGACGTGACATGTAGGATCCAGAAGACTGCTAGGAGCAAGCCCAGAGTTATTCATGTGGATAGGCTTAAGTTGTATGACGGTCCGGAGCTGAAAGGTTGGAAGTACGAGGTAGTTGTAAAGAAGGAAGTTGGTGTGAGTTTAAATGAAGCTGAGGAAGTCGAGGAGGGTACTGGGAGTAGATATGTACAGTTGGAGGATGGAGATGGAGAGCAGGATGACGATGGTGCTAGTGGTTTGACTGAACAGAGTTCAGACAAGATTGAAGTGACTCAGCAGTTGGGTGATGCAGCAGAACAACCGGGAGAAACAGTCACGAAGAGTGTGGGTGATCTATACCGACGAAGGCGAAAGAAACTCAGCAGGAGCAAGATGACGATACTAACAATGTAGTTGTCAATGATACCGACAGTGGAGTGGATGATGTGTACGCCGTAACCCTAAGAGGATTCGGAAAACCCCGGCAAGATATGACGTGTAGTTCGTACAGTGTGAAGGATTGTTAATCAGATTTGGGAGTTGGAGTCCGTGAGGAGGGGGCTGTGTGATGGAATCGAGAAATACGTCCGACACCGGGTGCAATACGGTACCCATTTAGGCCGTCTGAAATAGTGAGGGCGCTATATAGCTGCACCGTAATCCCCGTGTTGATCTGTACATGTATCTTCTGATTATACCATCAAAGGTATAAAGATACACAGGTTTGAATGGGAAAACTTTTACTTATTTTATCGGTTTTATGACAAATTTCAATTAAATCACGCAATAACCAAATAACAACATTTTAAAGTTTGTACACACGTGAGTCACATAGTAAAATTAGAGGAAATTATGCATCTGAAAATCTCACTAAATCTGACTTTTATGAAATGCATCCTTGAATATAACCTATCCACATATGATCACAAATATTTACTCTAAACTCGGTTTGTACAGTGCACTGGCAAATATGCCTGCTAAGTTGCCAGTATTTACAGTTAATCCAAAAGTAGCGCTTCCACACACAAAATGGCATCTTCTATCCATCATATATCGATAGCTGAACTTGATACCAACATATTTTGTGTCGCTTCAAAACAATTCATGGTTACGTTTTACTAGAAAAAAGATGCAATTTCAGTCATTTTTGGCAAAAACAATTTTTGAAATTTCATTTTCAAGCTTTCATTGAAAGTGCACTATTACATTAACAAACAGGGAATGCTTATTGTGCACACAAATTATTGTACAATTTTTTTTTTTACAATTTTTTTTTTTATAAGTACAAATTTCCCCCCCAAAATGACACATGATGGGGTCAATAGAGATCATTTGGGGACACATTTGTACTAAAGAAAGAAAAATGTAAAAAAAAAAAAATTGCACAGACCCCCAACCACAAACCTACTCCACCTTCCCACAATGCCCTCCACATCTAAACCACCCCTCCAACCTCCCCTCCCCACCACAAATCCCCACCCCACCCTCCCCACCACAAACTCCCTCCCCTTCCCATTCCCACCACAATTTCCACAAACCCTCTCCCCTTCCCATCCCCACCATAACCCCCCTTCACATCCCCACCACAAACCCCCTCCCCTCCCCACCACAAACCCCCTCCCTTTTCCATCCCCACCACAAACCCTCCCCTCCCATTAGCAAAACCCCTCCCCCACCACAAACACCCTACCCACCCCACCCCACAGCCTACCCTCCCCACCCCATGCCACAACAACCACCTCCCCATCACAATCCCCCACCCTAAACCACCTCCCCTTCCCAACCGCACCACAAACCCCTCCCCCACCACAAACCCCTCCCCACCACAAACACCCTACCCACCCCTAGGCCAACCCGTGCATCCACGCCACCATCCCCCTTCCCCATCACAAACCCTCTCCCCAGGGCCATCCCATTCCCCACCACAAACCCCTACCCTCCACCACAACCCCTCCCCACCACTAACCCCCTCCCCAACAAACCCCATCACCATCATGATCACTATTAACCCCCTCCCAACCACAATCCCCATCACTAACCCCTTCCCAATCACAAACACCCTCCCTATACCCCCTATTACAAAATCACATGTATCGATTATCGTTGCACCGCCCATCACTACAAAAACTTTTTTACAATAGACAAAACTCTTGCTTGATGCTGAATGGATGTTTCTGACACACCCCTTGTATTTCATTGGCCACAAGTACTCATTTAGGCTAGTGGATCCACCCAGATATAGTGCTGGGAGATATCAAGCCTCTCAAACCCAAAATCACAAAATGTTCTTCATCTCTTCAACAATTACAAGTCTAATATAAAAGTGTCTTTGTATTTTATATTTATATTTTAATGTATCTCTTTGAATGTATTTAAATGTTTTTATAATATTGTAAGTGCAATGCAATTTGGCTTTTAAGCCACGATTTTGTATTTCTCAATAAACCAATCTATAAACCAATCTATAATAAATACTTGACAAGTAAAGTATCAAAATTTGCTTAATTCAAACAGGAAATCAAACTTAAACCATTCCTCAGCAGATTTTTACTCCATTGGAACAATTATTTCTGGTTTCAAACACGAACAATAGTGAATTTATTACGCATTTTGTCTTGGTGGGCAAATATGGCTCCCAAATTGGTGGCCATATTTGGACACCTGCTAGGACTGATGTAGGCAGGTATCTAAACTTACAGAGTACTACTAGTGTTACTACTACTACTACTAGTAGTAGTGCCAGGCTGGTCGCCAGCATCTCCAACCATGTGTGCCATAATGCAGGGCTCCATATGTGATAATGACCGCTATGCTACTTGTATGAGCAAGGATGACAACTCCTTGGTATATGACTGAGTTGTATCATAAACATGTCATGTTTAAGCACTTTCCGCATTCACAAAAACAACAAAGATGGCGTGAGGGCGCACATGTGCATACCACTACTTCAGAGATAATTATCTTGGCAACAATCCATCATCTCGTCCTGTTCAAGACAACTGGAATTTGTTTACATCTACCATCAACCGTCTAACGGAGAAACATGTGCCTTCAAAGACATCTTCCATACAGCATAGGAATCCGTGGATAACCAGGAAAATCAGACGCATGAGCAGGAGGAAACAACGCTTATATAACAAAGCGCGTATCACCAACAAACCAGCTCACTGGGATAACTACAAAGAAATCCGAAAATCCTCCCAGAAAGTTCAACGTCAGACTACTGGTCTTTCCAGAACAATATGTTCGATGAAGACGACAAATCCAACAAGAAATTCTGGTCATTCATCAAATCAAAAAGACAGGACTCTACCTCGGTATCTTCACTGAAAGATGGTCATAAGGTGATCTTTGATAGTAAAGGGAAGGCATCCTGTTTCAACAAACAATTCTGCTCTGTCTTTACCCAGTGGCGTAGCCAGGTTATTGATATTGGGGGGCGAGAAGTGAAAATGAACCGACAAGATTGTTTTGAGTAAAGACACGCGCGCGTAGCGCGTGAATTTTTTTGACTTGACACCTATTTTTGGCACGATTGAGGTACATTTTGGCTCTAAACAAGCTTGTACCAATGAATATTGCATTTAGGTGACTGTTATTCGCGCGTAGCGCGCGAAATTTTTTCATATGTGTACTTTTGACCATCATAATTCAATGATTCCTCTGGTCAAATGAACCGACAGTGCCAATCTCAACCGACACGACGTCAATATTGGGGGGGGGCGATCGCCCCCCCTCGCCCCCCCTGTCTACGCCACTGTCTTTACCAAAGAGGACTCATCCAACCTGCCCGAAATGGATCAAACGCAGAAATACCCATCAGCTGACCACATTACTGTTGAACCAGATGGTGTTCTGAAGCTTCTTCAGTCACTAAAAACCAACAAAGCCACAGGTCCAGATGGTATCTCAGCTCGCATTCTCAAGGAGTTGGCTGACGTCATTGCACCGATCCTCGCCTCTATCTTCCAACAGTCCTTGGATACTGGTACAGTGCCATCAGACTGGAGATTGGCCAACATCTCCCCTATTCATAAGAAGGGTGACAGAAGTACTCCATCAAACTTCCGTCCAGTCTCCATCACCTCTATTTGTAGTAAGCTGATAGAACACATCATATTTAGTCAAATCATGGGCCACTACAACAAACATAATGTACTGGTCGACACACAACATGGTTTCAGATCTGGTCGGTCGTGCGAGATACAGCTCATTATCACATCACAAGACCTCCAAAAGTCATTGGATGACCGTGAGCAAGTGGATGCAGTAGTGCTGGACTTCTCCAAAGCCTTCGATCGAGTCCCCCACAAGCGTCTCCTTCACAAACTCCAGCATTATGGCATCCGTGACTCCCTCCTACTATGGATCGAGAACTTTCTCACCAAACGCTCTCATCGTGTAGTTGTTGATGGCCAATCATCAAACTGGGCTCCAGTCATCTCCGGTGTGCCACAAGGGACAGTGCTAGGACCACTTCTCTTCCTACCATTCATTAATGATCTCCCATCTGGCATCTCGTCCAAGCTACGCCTTTTCGCAGATGACTGCCTTATTTATAAGACCATCAACAGCAGTACCGATACCATCACGCTCCAGAAAGATCTTGACACCCTTCATCAATGGTCCGAAAAGTGGCAGATGAAATGTAACACCGATAAATGCCACACCATGCGCTTCACCCTACGTCGCAATAACATCATCAAAACAGAATACAATCTTGGAGGAAATCTTCTGTCTCATGTCCCTGAATACCCTTATCTAGGCCTGACACTCACCAACAACATGTCCTGGCAGCAGGGGTGCAAAAAGTCATTTCTTCCTCAGGAGCATGGTCCTAAGGTTCAAGATTTCCTCAATCAGACCGTAACAATGGTAACATAAAATAGCCTATGCAGCACTTCAAAAGTAAGCTTGAGCATTCTTTGCCTGTAGTTTAAGGTTCTCTCGTCGCTTCTGCTGCACTTGCTTTTCAGAGTTGAGATGAGTATCAGATGTGTGGTGTCTTCGGATGTGTGATTTGAGATTGCAGAATTCTCTTGGAAGAGACTGGTCTTCTGTAAAGGCATGTCCACTGCCTTCAAAGTCATAATTGAAAACACCAAATGTGAAAGGTTCTTCAGACCTATCTTTAACCCTGTCCTTATAACTTTCTTCACAGACTGTGCATACTTGCTTGTTTTGATTGAAGAGTGGCTTCAACTTAGTAAAATTTAACAGAATATCTTCAACAGACCTTGCACTATTCAAGAGTGGACACCCTTGTTCATCAGGATTCTGTGAGCAGGTTGGGTTGTCTTTGGTCTGTGTTGTTTTACATTTCAGAATACTTAAAATTTCATCCAGCTTTGACTCTGTTTTATTATCACTATTTTTAACTATGTCTATCAAGATCCAACTTGATTAACCTGTTCGTAAACAGTGTGTTTTGTAACTTTAGCTGCACAATCTACGCTCTGGGTGCTTTCAGTAGCTGCTGCTGTATGAACAAGGATAGGGGCGGATTGCTCCTGTGAAGCAGCTATATCTGATGCTCCTGTTGTTTCTATTGATGTGGACTGAGTGGACTCTATCTCTGACAAGCGTGGCCTTTTCATAAGGTTGCCCAGTTGACGCTGTTTCATTTCCCCTGTAGCCCGTTTAAGTTTTCCTTTGTGCAATTTATCATGTGTCTTGCCAAATTGTCCTTTCTTGTGGCACCTGGGCATTTTTTCCTCTTCTGTTCATTTTTTAAACAGTCATTGCCATTTACACATTTTGGACAGTAAAAGCAATGAGCCCATTCTTTGCTTCTAAATTCCTTTGAGGGGGAGGCTACAGAGAATGCCATTGTTACAACTTAAAAACTAATGTGTTCTGTTAACACTAAAGGTAATCCTTTGCCCACATCATTCAACCACTGATTTGACCGGACTGGGATGACTTGACTTGACTTGACTTGGACATCTTTCTTGAACAATACTTGATATAAAGAGGCTTGAACCCGGAACTTGAGACACGGTTGACTATGACTTGTGCTTGGAAGACGGTGAGGACCATCTGTAAAACCGGGAATGCCATTACTTAAAACTTAAATTTGATAACCAACGCTAAGGATATTTCTTGTTATGAAGGAGACATAAACAGTTATTTGTATCACAACATGCTCTGTGGGCCAGGGTGTCAGTCGGGATATTGATTTGCAATTACAAAACCATTTTTAAAATAACACTCATCAGAG
Source organism: Ophiura sarsii (assembly GCA_035610835.1). NCBI lineage: Eukaryota > Metazoa > Echinodermata > Ophiuroidea > Amphilepidida > Ophiuridae > Ophiura > Ophiura sarsii. Next base: position 54,315,969 of record CM069458.1, on the reverse strand, counting down.
TTATATAAGATCTCACAACCCAATGCAATTACATATACGGTATAGTTTAAGTTTGATTGAATTCATTTCAGCACGCAAAATAAATTAATCAAACAAGATTTTTGATGCAGACAGGGCTATTTCATGAACACCAGCACCATATTATGAATAGGTTGTAATATACATGTAAGCATAAATAATAATATACTCCAACTTGAGGTAGTTTACACCCCTACATGTTAACTGCACTGAACATTCATTGTTTAAAGTTTAACCTGTTTGCTCAGATCAATTTTTTCCTCATGACTCAGTAATAAGTCATTCTCAAAGTATAGTATACACAATAATTTGATTTTGAAAGCTTCCATATTCATAGTTTTCCTTACCAGATCTCAAATGATAGTAATAGTACGGTATGATTCTCTTGGTACATGAATGAATGATAGACTCTGCTCTGGTACATGGTACAAGATGTATGCACTTCACATAGAAATCTGCACGAGCAAGCTTTATGAGCAGAGCTGTCAAACATTTATTGTCGCATTCGCATCACTCGCATGGATATGAAGAGAGTAAAGAGACCACTGGTTACTTTTATCTTTGAACTCCTGCTGGCAGCCCATAGTCCCATTTGTACGCTTGAGATTACAATTATTGAGATTTATGTATGTTTGTGTATTTTTCATGTGCATCTCCTTTTTTAACTTTCTCTATTTTTGCATTGAAAGGGTTTCTTTAAATGTGACTATCAATTCGGCCTTGTCTTCCCTTTTCATCCTTTTAGAAAAAAATATGATATCCTCAAATCTGAGATGTTGGTGTCAGTTGCTGTCCTTTTAGTCATCTCCATTCATGTTACTGCTTATTCCTCTTGATGTTGATGATTCCATTTCCTCAAACTATAACTACTTTCCAACTTGTTTGGTGCTTATGGTTTTTCTTTATATCTCATTGATCCAATATTTCCTCAAGGTTTTCTAGGTCGTTCTCATCAGTTCTTCTATGATATTGTAAATGTTCCTCGAAGGGCTTGAGATTACCTGTCTGATATACTTCCATCCACATGCGTCAGTTTGTGGCTTCACTGCCTCACTTCAAATTGAGTCTAGCTTTGCCCTGCCCTATTCGTCATCTTATCCTCTCTTTTCTATTTCCCTTCTTTTCCCTTTTCCCTCTTTCTATTTTTCTCTCCCTTTCCCCTCTTCTTTTTCCTCTTTTTCTCTTCCCTCTTTTCCCTCTTTCCTTCCTCCTTTTTCCTCCTTTTTTTTGTTTTTTGACAATGACATGATTTCCTCAATTTTAGCTATTATTTCCTGGGAGCGGTGCTCCTCGCTCCCGCACTATTTGCATCCCTGCCTGGCAGCCTCATATCAACAAAATATCTGCCAAAGCCAACCGTATGCTAGGACTGGTCAGACGTAACCTAAGAGGATGCTCCCAGAGACTGAGACAACAAGCCTACATCTCCCTTGTCCGTCCCCACCTGGAATACTGCAGCTCAGTATGGAATCCTCACACCAAGAAAGACGTGACAAGGATTGAAATGATCCAACATCGGGCTGCAAGATTCGTCCTGCATAGATATCGGCGGAGGGAGAGTATCAGCGCTATGATGCAAGACCTTCAATGGGACTCCCTGGAAAATAGACGTCATGCTGCAAGCCTATAGCACTCATGTACAAAATAAATAACCAGCTAGTTGCCATCAATGCCAGTCACTACATCACTCCGATGATACCAAGCAGTACAAGATCATATCATCCAAAAAAAAAATCCAATCCATCAATGCTCGTACCCAAGCCTACAGCTTCGCATTCTTCCCAAGAACTGTTGCATGGTGGAATGCCCTCCCTGGTGATGTCCTAGCCTCACCATCTATAGGGGCATTCAGGGGAGCTGTTGCAGCACATATATAGGCTGCATTATTTTTTACTCGCACTACTTATATTTATTCGCACAAGCAACTACAGCACTGCACATGAGCTACTCTTCTTGGCATCTACATCCTGACAGAAGGACTTTGCCAAGTATCTACGTAAACGTAAACTACAGACGATGGTGGACAAGAACGGCCGGTAATTTTGAATTTCCGTTGGTTTCAATGTAACAATGGATTTTGATTATATGACCCCATAAAATTCATCACACGTTGACATACGTTGACATACGTTGACGTTGACACTAAATTATTTCATCCTGAAATTTCGTCTGCGCATTTTCCGATACGGTCCTATAATACAGGAGAGTAAAGATGAAAGGAAAATAGTTATTGCCGAAGCTTTGGAACCCGACCGATATTATAACTCCTTGTTGTAACGTAGGGTAACATGGGGTAATATGGGACACTTAAGGGTTATTCAACTTACAGTATTTATATATAATTTATAAAGGTTTCCATACCTATTTATTTTGAAAACCAAAACCCTCGGCTACATTTTCACAAAATGTTAGGCTAATACCATAAGTCCATGCTCATACGAAGTACGAGAACTTTGAAAAATCGCCTTAGTACACTAATAATGTTTTCCCATCTTACCCCACGTGTTGGGGTATTAATATGGGACACGTCAACATATGGATAGTGGGGTAATATGGGACAACATTATAAGCAGAAAATTATATATTAAAGCCTTTCATATTCAATGAAAATGTTGTTGGTATGTTAATGAGGTGTTGATTTAGTTTCCACAATAGATTAAAACGTATGTTGACCGGAATTAAGTCCCTTAAGATTCCACACTACCAAAGAATTGTGTGCTAGCGCCAACACTAGCCAGTGTTTTTAATTCAAGATTGATCCCATCTTTTACCATGAATTTAAATGTACAGAAAAGGTATACAGTGCGCTTAATATGAAAGAAATTTGTGTTATTTGTGATTTGTAGACTATAAACTTAATATTTATCCAAATAACCCTGGTGTTTTCTGTAATAGTAAGATCTGACACAAATTTTCTCTTTTCACTTCTTCTAGGACAAATGCACCGAATATAGCTAGCAGAGAGCGATTTTGACAGTAGACTAGTATTCGACGTCCTGTTGCGGGGAAAAATGCTGGTCAACCCCCCAAAAATTGGTGTTGTTTTGATAGCAGACATCAGTATCTTCAAAGAAAACCAAGATTTGAACAAACCAGTCGCTCGATAGCTGAAAAAATCAGACTTTAATTTGACCTCTTTAGCATGTAATCTAATAGGGGAATTAATTGGTGGTGTGACACCTGTTACAGTAGTGTCCCATCTTACCCCTGGTTATCCTACGTGTACACTGTGTCTGCATAGACTGGCTGGTAAGTCCAGCATCTCAGAAAAAAATACGAAATTTGGATCTTAATCAATTTCAAGGTGTTTTTATCTTTTGATATTTGCAAACTTACGAACTTTGACATTTTTTATTAATATTTAAATAGTTCAATTCATCAGGTCTTGAATATATAGTTCCTACTGTAAAAGTGGACATTTTGGCGGTATTCTGCCAAATGCGATTTAAAATGACAATTGACAAAATGATTTGGTCAATCAAAATTATACATTCATATAAATAATTTCAATTCAATTTTTTTAATTAATTAAATTTGACAATCAATATACATTTATCTATATACTAATTTTCGGTCCCTCGCTTGATTAGATAGTTCAATAATAATTTTACACTCGCGTCCCTCTTCAACTGAAAAAGCGTGGTATCATCATCATCAGTTACGCATTACGTCTTTGTTGACATGGCGCCCTCACTTATCAGTTAGTAAATGCCAGGTATATCTGTCACTGGCCAGTTCTGCTAGATTTTCTGCGTTTGTATAGTCAATATTTAGTTCTTGCAATTGTTTTTGGATCATTCTTATCCACGTCTGTTTTGGTCTACCTTGTGGTCTTTTAACACTTCTTCCTATTTCTACTAGGGACATCTTTGCTGGGAGTCTTAGGAGATGACCAAACCAGGTCATACGCCTAGTTCTAAGCGTGGTAATTGCGCCTCTAATACACGAGCTAATTAGATAGTTCAATGCCAGTATTTTCCCGTTTTCAGACATGCGCAGAAAGGATCGCAGATGATAATCCGAAATGTTGAATTTCTTTTACTCGGGTAGCTACTGTTCGGACAAAAATTGTGGTTTTCGGAGTGAGTGATGACATATGGTCTTCACCCAAAATATTTTCATCAGGGATAAAGCTACATTTCTGTATAAGCGGCCGTTTGTTATTCTTAAAGATCGCATGAGTACAAGCATTTATACGGGACTATACGCCCGACAAATAAAAATATTTTACGACATTTTCTAAATGTAAAAAACTCTTACACAGATCTTAAAGTGACACTTTCACATTAGTAACATAGATGAACGCGGAGTTTGCTAACGATAATGATAATGTATTATGTATGTATTTGTTATTTGACATTCACCAAACATATAGGTATGGTCAAAGTACACAAAGATAAGGAAACAAACAAACAAACAAATGTACATAAGTATAAAAATAAATATATATATATCATATACAATTTAAACTCCTGAAGATGTACGCAACTCATATGCAGAGTTTACAAAATTAATAACTGGACGAATGCAATCAAATTCGCTAACCCTCATTATAGTCAAGAAAATGTCATTGTCATCTAAGTTATCAAGATCATATATTTCACCAATTTCAGATATCATTTTAGTACGCATATCATTATAGAGCGAGCATTTCATAATGAAGTGAAATTCATCTTCGATGACATTTAGATTGCATGACATGCATATCCTTTCATTTGGGGGGGATTATCGGGTATACATAGCGCCCCTTTTCAATCATGAGTGAGTGAGCGCTAACTCTTAATTTACAAAATAGGGATCTACGAGACTGGTTAAAAAGAACAATGTAATTTTCCAAATCAAAAGAATCTTTGAACGTGCAGTAACATCGAAGTTTAGACTGGAAGTTGTTAATAACATTAGACCAGTGATCACTGGATTCAAGATTATCTATAATTAGGTTACGAAAATTACCAGAAGTGATTGTGTTAGGTTTGTGCCAAATGTCGATATTATGAATCATGGTTAAAATCTTCTTAATGCCCGAAGACCAAGTAAATGCTCCGGAATCCGATAAAGAAACTGGCGGTACCATGCCAACCGTTTCTATGTTGTGCTGTGCGACCGCGTTTAACATGGCGCACGCGGTTCGGCGCACACGTAATGACGCAGACAAAAAGTGTACGCGTTTGTGGCGCAAACCGTGCACATTGTAAGGGGGCACACCACTAAATACGTCTCCCATTGAAATACACGCGTTTCGGCCCTTTTTCAAGACCGTATTTTTACCCCACGTAACAATGATGGAAGTTTTTATTTCGCATGAATGTATTAGATATGTGTTGAATTTTATTTTAAACTTGATTTTTCTTGACCCATCTAGATGAAATTTTTCGCTAATGAAATTTTTCGCTACGGGCACCTAAACAGCGCCCTCACCATTTTAAACCGATATTTTCGCTTCCTCACCGGTTCCGGCAACGATATCCTTCCGCAGCCTAGGCTCCCGTGCGTATTCGATTCCGACGATTTTTGACCACATTAGCAATGCTAAGGTTCTATTCTAACTTTTTCATAACAAATAAGCAAGATTTACTTCTATTTGCTTCCCCTGGGACGATGATCAAATTGATATAGGTACTATTTCTCCGAACCCTACACCAAACGCGGAAGGATTTAGTGTAGTGCCCCCGTAACGGAGCAGAGTGAAAGCAGGCAGTCCGTACACTCTTAGAAAACGGGTGCTTCAGGGGTTCTTGGCTGTCCCGTATAATATGAAACCCTTTATAGCACCTTAAAAGGTTCCAAAAAGAACCATTTTAAGGTTCAAAATGGGCACAAAATAGGCATGTGTCTTTAAAACCTCTAAAGGTTCTCTGCAGAACCTTTTTGGGTCCTTTATTAAAATTAAAGAACATTTTAACCCATATACGGAACAGCCAAGAACCCCTGAAGCACCCTTTTTCTAACAATGTACCCTAAAGCCACCTCCTCCTCCCCGTCCTTCCCTTACTTGATAATCTGGAAATAAGGGCGCATGGTGCATATGGATAAACGGAACGTGTGGTATATTATCATGATTGGATTATTAAGGGCACCCGTGGTATCCGGGCGTGGTATCTGGATTACGGGGTTCAATATAAAACGCAGACAGTCTCAAATTACCTGCATATATACTATGCGCAGGTGGGCCACCTGTGACAACTGGATTTTAAGGGTGTATTAGGTAGTATCTCGGGAGGCCTTATTTAGAACATAACGAACAAGACAAAGGGACTACATACGTTAGGCCCTACATGCTGCGCCTATTGGAGGAATAATGTAAATATGCCAATCAAAACAAGGATGGCACATAATGGTGCTTAAGTATATACACGTATGGAATGGTACAAGTGATCTTGATGATAGACTCCGCCGACCATAAAACTATAAAAACGACCGACTATAAAACTATGGAACCCACTATAACGCTTAGAACGTAGGCCTACTGAATTACCTGGATACAGTATGTGCACAGGGGCAGTGGCGACACCAGCACCAACATTTTAAAGGAGAAAAACGGGGTGGCGGGGCAATAAAAGAATCTGGGGAGAAATGTTAAAGCTAATCTTAAGTAACTTTCAGTTTTGACATAAAAATTCAACTTTTTATTATTTGGGGTACAAAAAATAGGTAGGGAGATGAGCTGACAGGGGGTAATAACTGGGGTCACGACTGGGCATCACCCCCCCCCCCCCGACCGTTAGTGCCGCCACTGCACCCGGCGGTAGGTCTACCTACTGAACCACATGGGGTACCCACCCATGTGTTCTATAATTATATTTTAATATAATTATAAGGTAATCCATACTCTGAATATTCTAAGTATTCCTACACCTGAATGGGTACACCTGTTATTCAGGTGTCCTTATTAATCCAATAGCCGCATACACAGTTATCACGGGTGCCCTTAATATTCGATTCAAGATAAACCACTTAGTCCAGGGAGGTCCTATATAATATTGGATCACTAATACACAATCTTGATTATTAAAGTAGATATGGGTGGTATCTCAATAATCAAGGGTACCATGTGTTTTTACATGCATGGCGTACATGGATTTCTTAAGGGCACATGGTATATATATGGATTATTATATAAGGGCACTGTGGTACCAATGTCAGTATTAAGGGCACCTAGGATACATGGAGTAACTACGACATACTCTTGCTGTTTTACAATACCCTCATCTTACGTTTTGATGTGACTAACTACCCGTTATAGCTTCGGCACATATCCCTGCGCTTTCCATTATAAACTGGATATAATACGGGCACATTGGTATCTATATACTAATTTTCGGTCCTTCGCTTTATTAGATAGTTCAATAATAATTTTACACTCGCGTCCCTCTTCAACTGAAAAAGCGTGGTAATTGCGCCTCTAATACACGAGCTAATTAGATAGTTCAATGCCCGTTTTTTCCCATTTTCAGACATGCGCAGAAAGGATCACATGTGAAAATCCGAAATGTTGAATTTCTTTTACTCTGGTAGCTACTGTTCGGACACAAATTGTGGTTTTCGGAATGAGTGATGACATATGGTCTTCACCCAAAATATTTTCTTCAGGGATATAGCTACATTTCTGTATATGCGGCTGTTTGTTATTCTTAAAGAACGCATAGTAAACAAGCATTTATACGGGACTATACGTCCAACAAATAAAAATATTTTACGACATTTTCTAAATGTAAACAAAAACTCTTACGCAGATCTTAAAGTGACACTTTCACACTAATAACATAGATGAACGCGGAGTTTGCTAACGATAAAGAAACTGGCGGTACCATACCAACCGTTTCTATGTTGTCTGCGCGGTTGTTGCTGCGCGACCGCGTTTAACATGGCGCACGCGATTCGGCGCACACGTAATGACGCAGACAAAGTGTGTACGCGTTTGTGGCGCAAATTGTACATTGTGAATGGGGCGCGATTTTTTTTACTAGTAAACATTTGTATGGGCTCACATGTAAAATCAGTTAGAATTTTTTTAATTTTTTTTAAAAATCATTTTATTCAGTGAGTTTAGCTTTATTCCGTATTAAAACGAAATAAATAAAATTTTCAAATGTTTACTAGTAAAAAAAAAATCGCGAACGGGGCATGCAGTGAAAGCAGGCAGTCCGTACGGTTGCTCCGCGGTGCATACCGTACAGTACAATAAAATGTAACGAGAGCAAGACACAAACAAAACATTAATCATAAAGCCAAGACCTTTATTTTAATAAAGAAACTGGGAGCAAGGCGCAAACCGTATCCAGGATAACAGGTATTAAAGTGACTGAAGTGGCTGAAGGAAAATACATTTGATGGAGTCACTCATGCAGTTGTAACCCCATGGCTGGTCATGAAGCTATGGGCTGGTGGATCAGGGTCGACCCACCCCCCACACACACCCCTCCCCCACACACACCCCTTTCATTTTCTTTGTGCGACTTATTATACAGCGGTGCGGCTTACTGTATACGATGAGGTCTGAATCTTAATTTGAGGTGCTGCGGCTTATTCGCCGTGCGGCTTATAGCGCGTAAATTACGGGATTGTCACATCATACCCTAAGGTCTAAGCCCCCTTCCCCCGCACTTCCCTTACTTGATAATATGGATATAGAAAGGCGGCCTTACTAAGGCCACATGGGTATCTGGATAAACGGAACGTGCGGTATTGCCCCATCATAAGCCTCCTCCTCCTCCCCGCATTTCCCTTACTTGATCATCTGGATATAAGGGCACATGGGTATCTGGATAAACGGAACGTGTAGTACATTATCATGATTATTATAGAGTGTCTGGATTAGTAAGGGCACCAGTGGTATCTGGATTACAACTTAAGGTTCACTATAAAACGCAGATAGTCTCAAATTACCTGGATATACTATGCGCAGGTGTGCCACCTGTGATAACTGGATTTAAGGGTGTTGTGTTAGGTAGTATCTCGGGAGGCCTTATTTAGAACACAACAAACATAACAAAGGGACTACATTTAGGCCCTATGCCTATTGGAGGAATAATGTAATTAAGTAAATAGGCCAAACAAAACCCGGATGGCACACATAGTGTTTAAGTACAAGCATGAAATGGTACAAGTGATCTTGATGATAGACTCCGCCGACCATAAAACTAAACGACCGACTATAAAACTATAGAACCCATATATAACGCTCAAAACGTAGGCCTATTACCTGGATACAGTATGTGCATGGGCAGTGGCGGCACCAGCATCAACATTTTGAAGGAGGAAAACGGGTTCACGGGGCAATAAAAGAATCGGGGGAGACATTTTAAAGCAAAAATGGGTAGGGACGTGTGCTGACAGGGGGTAACTGGGGGAGGGGATATTAAGGCAATCCAGATACTCTGAATATTTTAATCCACGTAGGCCCTAAAAGCCGCATACACAGTTATCACGGGTGCCCTTGATATTCGATTCAAGATAAACCACATAGTCCAAGGAGGTCCTATAATATTGGATCACTAATAAACAATCTTGATTATTAAAGTACATGGGGTGGTACCTGAATAATCAAGGGCACATGTGTTAATTATACATGCATGGCATACATGGATTTATTAAGGGCACATGGTATCACTGTGGTACCAATGTCAGTATTAAGGGCACCTAGGATACATGGAGTATCAACGACATACTCTTGCTGTTTTACAATACCCTCATCTTTATACGTTTTAATGTGACTAACCACCCGCTATTATTAAGCTTCGGCACCTATACCTGCGCTTTCCATTATAAACTGGATATAATACGGGCACATTGGTATGGATATAATGCCGGCAAATGCGGTTACCTGGATTATTAAAGCCATATGTGAGGGGTAGGGCCTAGGCCTATGGGCAACCGCCGCCAACCGGTGTATTAAGAACAAGTGGAATACTTGGATTAGGAACATGGGTATCTGTATTATTTAAGAGCACATTGGGCCTAGGCGCATGGTGTATGCGCCTAGGCGCATGGTGTATTACGGGTACCATGTCACTTACATTATATCAAGGGCACTTTAGGTACCGGAATAAGGACATACTCTTGATATTTATATAAACATTTATAACGCTTTGATATTACTCACCTCTGCCTATTGTGATACGACTATTACTGCCCGCTATTTTCGGCACCCGCGATTAATTCAAGTTACTTGAATGATAAAGTAAGGGCACCTGGGTATCTCGATATAACGGCACACTGCAGTACATGGATTATGTGGTATCCGGTGCCATTAAGGGCACCTGTGGTAACTGGATTAGGGGTAGGGCTTAGGCCTAAGGGGGTCCCTGGATATAATGGGACAACGGGTACCTGCATTTCAGGTCACATGGGAGGCCTATATAGGTATCTGGAAAGACAAAGGTAGGCCTACCTACTTTAAGGCACATGTATACCTGGATTATCAAAAGCACCTGCGATATTCGGATTATTTAGGGCCCGTCTGGATTATGTATACATATGTAGGACATGTTCTTGATATTGTATCCAATTTTCTTACGCTTTGTTTACTTACCTCCCCGTGAAGTCTTCTAGCGGGTCCGCGCGAAGCGCGGATGCCCGCTAGTGGATATATAACGCCGGGTCGCCGGCACATGCATCTAGCTACTGGGTTATTAAGGCCGGCTACCTGGGTTATTAAGGCCATCTGTGAGGGGGAGGGCCTAGGCCTATCGGGCAACGTATATTAAGAAAACGTGGGTATGCCTATACTTGGATTAGGAACATGGGTATCTGTATTATTTAAGAGCACATTGGGCCTTGACTCATGGTGTACGTATATTAAGGGCACCATGTCACTTACATTATACCAAGGGCACTTTAGGTACCTGAATTATTTAAGGACATACTCTTGATATTGATATAAACATTTATAACGCTTTGATATTACTCACCTCTGCCTATTGTGATATGACTATTACTGCCCGCTATCTTCGGCACCCGCGTTTAATTTACTATGATAAAGTAAGGGCACATCTCGATATAACGGCACACTGCAGTACCTGGATTTGTGGTATCCGGTGCATTATTAAGGGCACCTGTGGTAACTGGATTAGGGGCAGGGCTTTCCCTATGTGGTCCATGGATATAATGGGACAACGAGTACCTGCATTTCAGGTCACATGGGAGGCCTACATAGGTATCTGGAAACACAAAGGTAGGCACATGTATACCTGGATTATCTAAAAGCACCTGCGATATTCGGATTATTTAGGGCCCGTCTAGATTATGTATACATGTAGGACATGTTATTGATACTAGCGGAACGCCCGTCCTACGGACGGGCTCTCCCGCTAGGGAGTAAGGCCTACCAGATAGAACACCTACAAATGAAACAACACAAAAGTGTTGGAAAATTTATAACGAAACACATAGGAATAGAACAATATCTAAAACATTTTTGTTTTAATTCAAAGACCCCCGCCCGCCCACGCCCCGTGGCATATTTTAACTTCAAGGCCTAAACCTTAACCATCTCCCGTTCCCCAACCGTCACCATCCCGCCCCGCCCGCCCCCGCCCCGTGACATATCCGTTACGCAATTTAGCATCACAACCCCCATTCGTCACCGCCCCCGCCCCGCCCGTGGCATATTTCAACTCCAAGGCCTAAACCTTAACCATCTCCCGTAGCCCACCAGTCACTCCCCCGCCTGCCCCTGCCCCGCCCGCCCCTTCCCCGCCCGTGGCATATCCGTTACGCAATTTAGCATCACATTTCTTCATTAACCCCTGCCTCCCAAACCACATTACATCATTACACCACCCCCCCCCCCCCCCATTCGTCACCGCCCCGCCCGCCTGTGTCATATCTCAACCCAAGGCCTAAAGTTCCCCGCCCAGCGGCTTATCTCAACGCCAAGGCCTAACCTTAACCATCTCCCGTAGCGCGGCGTATTTCTCCAATATTTGTCCGCCAGAGTGTCGCATACAGTATCAAATCCCACATCTAGTGACACCATGTTACGTAATTTAGATTCACCATATCATGTTTTGTTTTATCAGAAACCACATTATTTCGTTACCTTATGACCCGCTGCCCCCCCCCCCCCCCCCCCCCCCCGCCCGCCCTGCCGTCCCCGCCCCGTCCCCGTCTCCGCCCACGCTCCGTGGCTTATCTCAAGGCCCCAAGGCCTAAACCATAACCAACCCCGTGTGGCGCAGCGTATTTCTCCAATATTTACCCGCCCGCGTGTGTAGGGGTGCGTGGGTGTAGTGCGTGTGCGCGTTTATTTTGCATGTCGAGATTGTATCAAATTTTCTTACGCTTTGTTTACTTACCTCCCCGTGAAATCTTCTAGCGGGTCCCGCGCGAAGCGCGGGTGCCCGCTAGTATAAATAATTTCAATTCGATCTTAAAATTCATTAGATGATTAGAGGGGTTCAGAGCACCTTCTTTTCATATTGAAAATGTAAAATTCACGATATTGATTTTGACAATCAAGATAATTATTTTGTTCACATTCATATAATAATTTCAAATCAATCTTAAAATTCATTACTTTTGACAAATATATACATTCATATGAATAAATTCAATTTGATCTTAAAATTCATTAAATGATTAGGATTCAGAGCACCTTTTTTCAAAACCCACAATTGATTTTTACAATCAAAATAAACATACATTCATATAATTTTAATTTTGATCTGAACATTAATTGCACTATCATAGCACCTTGAATATTTTCAGTTGAAAGGATGTTTTTCTTCAAAATTGAAAATAATAAGATTCACAACAAACAATCTGTTATGTGTTAAACTATAATATTAAGTTGATGGTATAATTATTTGCATGCATGTTAGTATTTAGAATTAGTATAAGTATTTACAGTATAAAGCTTACTTAAAAATCTGACTGTGGATAACAAAACCATTACACCATGACAGGGCCTATTCGGCAATTACATGGGGCTTGGACAGTATGTATTGGCAAATGGTATTATTAAACAAACAATTATTTCAGAGAAAGTTTGACATGTGATAACTTCAAAAATAGAAAAACGTCCCATTTTACCCCATTTAAATTATCACAAATTAAGATTTGTCAAAATGTGTCCCATTTTACCCCATCAAAATAACAAGGGCGGGGTAAGATGGGACAGGTCTGATAATAAGCCCCACGAAAAATATTAGAAGCTTACATAGCGTGTCTCCACTTTTGATCAAAATTAGTGACTCTAGTGAATGAATGCACACCTTAGTTGGATCAAAAGCTGCTATAAATAATTCTGAAATCAATCATTCAAAAATTATACTTGAAAACACTAATGCTTAGTAACAATTATGTTTAGTATGACTTATAGCATGAGGCAGCGTAGCTGCCGAGTGCTATAAGGAATTAATAGCACTCATCGACAGTGACTATTTTAGTGATGATTTATGTGGCAGAGCTCTACCCTACACACCAGATACACACCACTTTCACAGTAGGACACCTCTCACTCACCCAGACTTAGACAATCATCTAATGAACACACACACACCAAGTTGGGTAATAATTACAGTGCTGTAATTAATCAGGTTATTTACGATGTCAAATTTACAGCATTCTGAAGCTTTACAATAAGTGAAATTTGTGGAATTCTGGATTGGCTGTGTATGTGCTATTACTCATATAATAGCACATACACAACGGCAGTCCAGAATTCCACAAATTTCACTTATCGTACAGCTTCAGAATGCTGTAAATTTGACATCGTAAATAACCTGATTAATTACAGCTCTGTAATTCTAATACCCAACTTGGTGTGTGTGTTGAGTAGATGATTGTCTAAGTCTGGGTGAGTGAGAGGTGTCCTACTGTGAAAGTGGTGTGTATCTGGTGTGTAGGGTAGAGCTCTGCCACATAAATCATCCCTAAAATAGTCACTGTCGATGAGTGCTATTAATTCCTTATAGCACTCGGCAGCTACGCTGCCTCGTGCTATAAGTCATACTAATAACTCCTTGGTTAACTTTTAACGTAAATTGCAGCACACAGATTTCAAAACTGAATTGTTGAAGTGTATGGAGAGCCCATAGGTGGATACCCGCCCTCATAAGGTAGAAACTATGGTTGAAATCATTTTCAACATTAGGGGTGAGCCAAATGTATTTTTACTATTAGAAATCAGCGTTTTAAACTATATAAGTGTCCCACTTTACCCCGTGTCCCATATTACCCCATGTTACCCTACATAAAATAACACATGGAAAATACTGTTATACTGTAAAAGTTGAATGCAAACTGCTTATCCACAAAAATAGTCTGTGTAAAAGTAAATGTAATAAATATAAGAGGACCTGACGTTTCGATTCTAACAGATCTTTATCGAAGGTAAAATGATAGAATACAACATTATATAGACAGGAAAACAATGGGCAGGAAATGAGACAAAAGATAATGAAACACACAATGAGGGGACAAAATGACAGATGGATGAATAGGGGATAGGTAATCAAACTTGACAGCTGATTGATAAAGTGAATAATATAACAAAATGATGACATGGACAAAAGGGAGATAAAAAAGTAAAAGGCAAATAGGATTTAAAACATAAAAAATGGTGAGTAAAATCCATAAAATGGTGATGACTAAAAATAAATAATACAAATAAGTGTAAGATGTAAATGTGAAATGACTGAGGAAATAGGCCTACATGAAAAAACAAGACAACACAAAGTGGGAATGGGTATGGGCTTATGGTAACAAATGATGGAAATGCAAACATAGTATCACGTAGAAACAAAGGGGCCTAGAAAATGGAAAGCTATCAAAGTAAAGTAAAACAAATGAGTAAAGGGCGCACACAACTAATTCAGTCACAAAATCCACTTCCGGCAAAAAAATGAGTACAGCAATAGTTCCTATCAAGCACAAAAAGTGTGCCAAACAATAACCAAACAAGCCAAGTTTGAACCAAAAGGTATTGATAAAGTGGTCGAATGAACCAGTGAAAAGTTAAGGAATACACTTTGGAAAAGACTAAAAAAAAAACAAGTTGAAGATTTGAATTGAAAACCAAAGATTGTAAAATTGGAAAAGACTTTAAGCCGCTGGAAAGCAAGAAAACTAACATACGAGGGTCATTCAATAAGTTCTACCTCCTCACTCATAACATCGCTTATATGAATGTCAGCGTCATGACATTTGTCATGATTATAGCTTTGAATCATAGCTACACATTTATAGTAACTGCTAATTGCTACCTATTTCACTTTTGTCATGGTGCAATCAGATCCAGAGAGAGATTTTGGACAACGGACACGGAAAATTACCCCAAATATAAATACATGTTTTTCGTTTTCTCTCCGTATTGTATAATGAGGTATAACCGCCCGATTTAAATACTGAAAATAGAAAACAATGGATGATTTCTATCTATAGGGGGCCTAATCTTATACTTTATGTATAAATCAGATTGTAGGCAATATTAACCTTTGTAGCTTGCAAATAGTATAATATCAACTCGAATGTATTGACATGCCTTTAGCATACTGGAATAGGCCTACTGATATTCAGTCAAATATTCGTTGTTACAAGTCAAGCCACAGTGATGCCTCGAATGTTAAATCTTAACATGATAGTAACTTTATCAGTTTTTCATATATGCAACATTTAGAATAGTTAATCAGGTAGTCGGTGATAGAAAAATATATCTTCGAGAGACTTGACATATATCCATTTAGTCCTGTATAATGAAGATCTCTTAGTTCCTATGAAAAGAAAATATGACTTTTGCAGCGGTTCTTTAGGGTAGGGTTAACATTGATGGCTGTCCTGGTCTGGTTCTGGTTAATTAGAGGGCATTTTCCGCCAAGAAATCAGTCACTTGTATTGTTTAATGTCTGTTCAAGAGATATTTGTAACTTAGAACGATTGTAATTGTAAGGTAATTGTTTTTAAATCGCCATTTTGAAAGTATTTTAATTGTATGGTCCTGAATATTATAGCATATTATAACATAGGCATGTTAGAAACACGATATAAGCACAAAAAACCCGGGTGAAATTCCGATATTTGGAACTTTTTTGGCGAAGATTCAGTCTATTTTGGCCTATATTATATTTCACTGTCCAGCGAATACGGCGGGATTTTGAGGTCGGCCATGTTTGGTGACGTCAGTGTAACGTCATACGTTGGATGTTTGTACTTGTTTTGGTATGTATGGATAGAAGGAACCTCTAGCTATAGGGGCCTACCAGGGTACCCAAATAAGCATAGGCCTACTCTGCATTTCGGATTATAATTTTTACCCACCCCCACCCCCCCCCCCCCCCCCTCCGGAGTAGGCCTAACCCTAATCATGCAAACTGTAAAGTGGCACAACGTCGATTTTAGGTATAGCTTTAGTTAATTGGTCATATTTGAAGATTGACAACCCCAAATCAGATGAAATAAACGGCATATGAAAGCTAAGCGTTTTAGTCTATCAATATTCATACAATTGTTACACCAAATTCTAGAAGTTCATAAGTTGGGTAAAGACGTGCACGGGTTTTTGTTAGACATCCTGTAATCATAACCGTCCCGTCACCATTTCCCCGACCATTTCCCGTGTCTATAGAGGGAAACTCGTGCAGTTAGAAAAAAATAGCCTCAATACGACGGTGTTAACAAGGCTATACCCAATTTTTACCCAATTCTCTTCATGAATATTTTTCCGAATGCGGTTTTAAACGACCAGTTTACATCAGTGTTTACCAACGAGGATGCAGCCACACTTCCATCCGTCGGCACCAGTCCTCATCCAACGGTACCTGATTTTGAAATTGGCTGTGAAGGAGTGCGTAAGCTTCTCTCGAACATCAAGCGGTTTACTGCACCAGGTCCTGATAACTTACCTGCCTACATACTCAAGGAAGGGTCTGATGAGCTTGCACCAGTCTTTACTCTCCTCTTCCAGGCCACACTTCACCAGGGTAGAATCCCTCAACAATGGAAATCAGCAAACGTCTCGCCCATCTTCAAAAAGCAGACAGACACAAGCCTGAAAACTACCGGCCTATTTCACTGACATCCATTGCTTGCAAGATCATGGAACACGTCATCCACAGTCAAGTCATTCAACATCTTGATGATCAATGGATTCTGACAAGCAGACAGTTTGGCTTTAGGAAGCAACGCTCATGTGAATCGCAGCTCATCCTAACAATACACGATCTTGCACAAGGCTTAAAGGACAATGAGCAGATTGACGCCATCTTGTTAGACTTCTCAAAGGCCTTCGATAAGGTTCCCCATGAACGACTTCTCCTAAAACTACATCACGTAGGAGTTCGTGGGACACTTCTATCCTGGATAAGAGATTTCCTGACAAGCAGAACACAACAAGTCATCTTAGAAGGAAAGACGAGCAGCACATCAGCGGTCTCATCTGGTGTCCCCCAGGGGACGGTCCTAGGCCCTCTACTCTTCCTAGTATACATTAACGACCTACCAGACGCAGTAACATCCGAGATTCGCCTATTTGCTGATGACGCCCTGCTTTACAGACCGATCCGATCAGAGAATGATGCTGCTGAACTGGCAAACGACCTAAAGTGTCGTCCAGGAATGGGAAAACACATGGCTTATGTCCTTCAACCCAGACAAGTGTGAAGTTCTACGTGTCACTAACAAGAAGAAAAACGTTTTGTCCTCACAATACACCATCCATGGGACTGTTCTTCGCACTGTCGACCAAGCCAAATACCTCGGTGTGACGATCCAAAGCAACCTCACATTAATAACATATGCAAGAAGGCCAACAGCATTTTTTTTGTTCATCTTGAATTCTGAAGTAAATGTTTAAACAATTAAAATTTTCAACACCACTTAATGTGCCTTTAAGGAACAAGCCTACAACTTACCTATGTCCGACCTACTCTGGAGTATGCCTCAACAGTCTGGGATCCACACACCCAAGACCTCATCTCCAAGATCGACATGGTGCAGAGACGGGCAGCTCGCTTTGTCAAGCATGATTACGACCCACGTCACAGTGTATCCTCAATGCTTAAAGATCTACAATGGCAGACACTGTACGAGAGGCGAGCAAAAAGCAAAGTCATCATGCTTTACCGGATCACTCATGGTTTAGTGGCAATACCATCCTGCCCTCCACACTCTAGTTCCATCAACATCACAAACCAGAGGTCACCCCGCCCAGTTCCAGATACAACACTACCGGATCTCGGCATTTCAATATTCTTTCTTTCCCAGCGCCATCTGCCTGTGGAACAACCTGCCAGCATCAGCTGTGACTGCCCAAACCATGGAGCAGTTTAGGAGCAGGCTGAGTCCACTTACCCTTCGTTAGGACAGATGGGTGGCGTTTTTTACTTGCACTTTTAGAGAATATCGTGTTCCTGATCGCACCCTTTGCACCTTACAGTACGACAATACTCTACTACAAGAGGAATGTACTTCACAAATGAGATTGGATCAAGACTATTCTTTTCTCATGTCTGAAGGCTGACAGCAAAATTGTTAACTTTATTTGTTGGGAGTGGCTGTTTTTAATAATAATTCAACCAGCATGCGGCTGCCATTTTGTTTTTAGTATATGGAAAATTGTCTAAATTATTTTGCAGTCTTTGTAAATTACATGTACCTATGCAGTTTATTTTAACAGTCCTGCAGTCTGTGATGGAGTCAAAGCTATATTTGTTTAGCCTTGATGATTCAATCAGAGAGATGTTATTAGACTCCCAACAGAGAGACATAATAGCTTATCTTGTTTGACTAAAGAGAAATCTCCCAACTGTCCAGATGTTATACACATTACAATTGTGGTCTCAGATACTACTGAAAAGCTCAGAGTGTCAACTGTGTCATTAAACATGGTCAAGGTTTGCATGAAATATCTATGTGTATGAAAAATTTCGCGACTGGCTAGGATTGGTGAAATTGTCATGCTCACAAGCTTTTAGTATTCTTATTAGACATTATTAGAAAGGTGTACATTTGTAAACATTTCATGATGAAAAATGTGGGTTCTTCTGCATCACGAACATTAAATGCCGCGAAAAAATAGTGCTTGCTTTAGAATAAACCTACCATATGTGTCCTTCAGATGGTAGTACCTCCCCCCTCCATGCACAAACATCAACTTTATTGGTTTCCTGTACTATTTTTAGACTGTTGTGTTTTGATTTGGGGTGTTTTTGTTTGTTTGAAAGATACATACACCATATCCCTGGTATTTTGGTATGCAACAGAATGAACAGATGCTTCAGAAAATGGTTACAAAACATGATTCTTTCTCTTGGATCGCCCCCATTCCATTTCAATGGAATTTTTTCTATAATAAACAAATAAATTCTACTTCAACCATAGTTTTACTAACGAATATTGGCCATATTAAATTGAATATAATTCTAATCAAATTAATTGAATATATATGACATATTTAAAACTTAAATTGAATGTAAAATTTATTTATTTGTATATTTCTATATTTACTTATTTACTTTTTATATTATTAATTATCTACATAATTATTCATTTATTTATTTAATCATTTTTTATTTATTAATGTTTTCTCATGTTTATTTGTTTTAATTTCTTTATTTTATAAGTAATTTTTAATATTTTAATTTTTAATATGCGTGTATTTATGTATTGATTCATTAGTTTATTGATTCATTTATTTTCGATTAAAAATGTAATTTTCGATTTATATTCAACTATTTATTTAAAAGTATTTTTAAAAAAATACTCATTTATTTATTTCTACATTTATTTATGTATTGATCAAATAAATTGAATACATATGACATATATTTAAAACTTAAATTGAATGTTAAAACCGTGTTTATCACTAAACTATGGCTGTAATTTATATTGCTTTCTAGTAATGCCATGTACAATTATCATCTATGCGCTTGCTTCTTCTGCCACATAATTTTAGCAACTAAAAGCCGTATTTACAAATGTTGCTATTTTTGCTCTTTCTATTTGCCTTATATCGCAATTTCCTTTTGACCGCCAACTTTCCATTTTAATGGAATTTTTATTAAGCCTGGCCCGAGCAATTTGCTTGAGTCTGGTCCCTTTAGGACCCAAGCGTGTGTCTGTACGGACCGACCGTGTAAACAAACAAACAAACAAACAAACCATATACATGATATAGATAGATAGATTTTGCGGTCATCCTTTTACACACCAAATAATTGAGAAAACATCCCCTTTTCTCTTTCAACTATTTTGTCTTCTTCTTTCCTTTTTCGGCCACAACGGTATTCGGACCCCCACCCGGCCACCCCTGCTATACTACTCTGTTCCGAGGACCTAGTGCCAGTGTCCGGGGGAGGGGGGGGGGGGGCGGTCAGTGAATATACTAAGCAGGTATACGCCATCCGCGTCCAATAAAAAACGTCAAAAAGGTTCCAGATTTCCCCACACGACGTCGTCGACGTCTTTCTGAAAAAGGGGTACTTTTTAGGGGCATCGCACCCCAGGGTGTCCATTACAGCATCGAGGTATCGACGAAGTTTAGGGGTAGGCTAATTGTTTCATGTGTGATTTTTCAATAAACATGCAAAATATTGAGAACAAAATCTTCAATATTTCCCTATTTTAATTGTATATCCCCAGTATATAAAAAAGTTGCTGATTTTTCAAGCATTCCCCGACTATATTACGCCATTTCAAGGGGTGCATTATTGAGTGTTGGTAAACGCCGTTTAGGGTAGGGTTTGTGAAGCCAATAGTTTTCTGGTTTACGCCATTTAGGGTCCATTTCATAGGTGCTTGGACGCGCATGTGATTTTTTACCTCCAAAATCATCAAATATGGCAGTCCCAAAAGGCCGAACTGATGGCATCCATCAAAATCAAAAGAGTGTATATATATATATATGGTATGAGCAACATATGGGCCCAATTTGGTGCTTTTAGAAGAATGTGAACCAAATATCCCTTAACCCCCCCCCCCCCCCCCCCCCCCCTCCCAACTATATGAATGTGTGAATTTAAAAATGCAATTATGGAGAGGCTGGCTTATGTCACTACAAAGTTATTGAGAAAATACACATCACAGTATTGTTATATGGTTCAATAATTTCAATGAAAAAATGTTTCTCTCAAAATTTAAAATTGGCATCATGAAATACATTGCAAGAGCAATAAGAACAGCAATGACAATTTTATGTGTGTGGCATAAAAATTTTAAAAAATTGTTTCATTTCAATTTGGGAATAGCTGGCAGTATCTAGTTGCGATGGCAATTAAATCCTTCTTTTGAATTGTCTTTGACCAGGTATGCCAGGGATACACTTTAACCTTAAATAGCGTTAATTGTCTCAGCTGTACAGACATGGAATTAAACATCCAAAGCAGGGTCGGAATTGAATTATTCTGGAAATCAAGCTATGATAAAACTTGTAAAAATGTAGGCCTAGGGGAGGATGGGGCAACTGGACCGGTTAAGCATATTTCAAGATATAAAAGCTTAAAGCTCGTGTAAATATTTATGGAATTGCTAAGAAAATATCACCCATGTAACTGTTTACATATAACATATAATCAATGTTAAAAAATATCCAAACAAAAGGCCAATTACCACTAACTAAAAACTTTACTTGGCACGGTCCAGTTACCCCATCGTTAGGGCAACTGGTTCGTATATGTTCCAACGGTTAGAATACACAGAAATCATTGATTGACAACAAGGTAACTAAGCAGTATTTTCTTTACAAACTTATTTCCATATTATTTAACGTGTAAAATGATACAGGTCTCATGAAACCCATGTTTTATACAGTTTTCGTGGTCAACGTGTAAAAAGCAGTAATACTATGGTGTACAAAGCAAGCGTAATTTTCGACTGCACGTTTAATGGTTACATGGTTGTGATATTCAGACGCCCCATACATTTGTCTATATATACCCCTTTCTTTAATGATTTTATTTACTTCATATAATCATCATTTAGTATACTTATAATAAACCATCTTGATATTTAGCCAGCTTTTCATGTTACAGGGGAAGTTAGTCAATATGACAATGATGACCCAACGATTGATATACACAAAAAGCAGTGGATAAAATACATAAATCATGATATTTCGTCATAGCAAATACCTTTACAGACACCATTCAAAATATAATAAAGATGTAGTTCATAATACCGAGGTTTTAAACCATTCTAAAGCAATTTCGTGTCAAATTGTAATCCTTCAATATCAGAAATAGTGGTATTAGACCAGAAATGCCCCAAAATGTCTAAGAACTTGAAAGAATGTGAATTATTTCATATTCTATTCACATTTCAATACCGAGTCATGTTTTATTGACACTAACAACTCATTTTCAAAATGAATTTTACAATTTTGATTAAGTTTTTGCAGGCGGTCCAGTTGCCCCACACCCCTTCGGACCACTTACCCAACAAATGACGTAGCACTTTGTCGAGATGAAACGTTATTAAAACACGCCTGTGACGTAATACATTTTACGCCAAAATGTTTTAAAACATACAGGGTGAGTCAAAAAAAGTTTACTCAACTTAAGCGATTTTTCTAGAAAAAAGTATTCGTTTGTTTTCAAAACAATTTACTACGGTATAAAGACAAATCAATTAGCTTTACTATGAATTTTATCTGGTTCAGATTGGTTGAGGGAAACTTATTTTACGCTGTTTTGAATAAAAGTGACCAATTTAACGTCCGAACACGCTTCTAGATCTTGACCATTATATTTCATAAGATACGACCAATGCAAAATTACAATACCGACAGCGAAAGGATCAATTCCTTTGTTATGAAATGATTAAAGTGTGGTAATTGTGTAATAAATAGGCCTTAAAGCTGTCTATTGTTTTAATCTATTAGGAGACAATTTTGAACAAGTCTAGTGTCTACTTATTTCTTTTAATAAACAAGATGTGTAATGCTTTACATCATAATCCTAGTAAACATTATTAAGCTTGTTAAGCTTGAAATTAAAAACCGTGTTTTTTGTGAAAAAACAGCTCCTATACAGAAATAGTCATATTTACTTAACGGTATCATCAAATAGCGTGATTTTTTTCCAGATGGTAGCAAAGAAATGGCGCAATCATTTTAAGTTTTTTTTGCCTAGATTTTGTGGTCAGAAATATTTTTTAGATTTTTTCAATTAGGGTAAACCTTTTTTTTTGACTCGCCCTGTACCACCATTTGTCATAATAATCAATAACTCCAATACATTTCAGAAAAAAGGCAAAACTGCATTTTTGTTTTTAGCCATTACGCAGATTTCTGTAGCCAGTGAGTATCTTTGAATTCGCAAATATTACGGCGTTCGGGTCCTACAAGTAGACGAGTGTCTTTAGATAAGTAAGAAATGGTGTACTTTGTTATTTGCAAATTCATGAACTAATAACTCTACCAAATGAATACCCGTCATAATGATTTAAGTTGAAGCATTCTTTAAATGATAATATTGATCGGAAATCCAAACCACCAATGTCCCAAATTAGCAATATGCGCCATTTTACGGTAATTTCAACCACAATCTATGGTTTTAATCATATTTCGGAAAGTCCCTAAGCACACTACAATAGCACCCATCAAATGCAATATGCACCTAGTATCTTAAGACGACTGTACTGCATGTATATATTTACTGTTGCATATCTGTCAATCATATAAAGTACATTAAACATGATCTAAACCCATCGTCATATATCGCCCATACTATCTGTGAATTTTCAATCAGTCACTCAAGGAGTTAGCTTCAAAGATATGGAGAAAAATCACATGTGTAAATACCCTAAAGTTCCAAATGTTTTGGATTGTAGAAGGTAAAGATATATGTCAAGTATCAACAAAAGTCGTATTGTTCGAAAGAAAGCAGTATGCCCATACAATTACAAAATCCTTCATTTCGGTCCACTTGCCCCACGGTCCAGTTGCCCCATATTCCCCTATGCATCCTTTATAACCTATTTTCGCATCGAGTAATGGCAACATGAAAATATATTTATCCTCCCAAAGAGCAATTTTATCTTTAAAAAATGAAATGATTAAAATCGGTGCCTTCCATGGAATCATATTTGGCATGAGTTATCCCTCATGAATGTTTATTCCTTACCACATCGTTTACCCTACCACCCCCCCCCCCCCCCCCGGATATTGACTTTAACTCGAATGCACCAAAATCACAACTACATCCGATGACCGGATAGGAAGGAAATTTAAAGCTTTTATTACGTATCCGCGGTTGGTGTGTGTGTTTTTTTTTGCCATCGAAGTAGGCAACATTTTTGTTTTCGCCGCCGAACCCGAAGGCGCCAAGTTGTTTTTTTTTGGGGGGGGGGGGGGAAATTCGGCAAAGTGGGTTTTTTTAGGTTTTACTGTATTTCTTTACATTGAGTTGGGCGAGTCATCTTTTTTTTTACTCAGCAGTGGGTCCATCTTTTTTTTTTTCTTCTTCCTGGTTGGTGGGCAAAGTTGTTGTATTTTTCCTAGATAGTGGGCAATTTTTTTTAAAACTTCCATGCCCCCCCCCCCCCCCCCGGAGTATCTAATGGTGCGCCCCTTATAGGATAGGATCCGCGATGGAAGTATAACTAGACGTTTGAGAATTAAAATATCCCTGAATATCGTTGAGTCCTATCATATCATACTTCTTACATACAGGGTGGCCCAAAAAATCCGTGCACGTGTTCACCCAACTTATTGACCATGAAGTTCTAAAATTTGGTGTAATATTTTAATAGGCCTATATTGAGAGACAAAACGCTTGGCTTTCAGATGTCGTTTATTTATTCATCCGATTTGGTTGTGTCAATCCTGAGATATGACCAATCCCGGGGGGGGGGGGGGGGGAGGTACTCACCCAAGTCGACATACGGGGCCGTGTGCCGCTCTAATGGGTAGCTTTTTGGGCACAAAATCCCTAAACATGGGGTATGATTTTGTGCTGGAAATCCCTAATAATGGGGTCACCTTTTACAAATGGGTCTATTTTCGCGAAATTTTTGGCTATTTTCGCGAAAATTTGCAAAAATTAGGTCTATTTTCCAGATCATTTGCAAACATTTGGTATAAAATGAAGCAAAACCCCTAAAAATGGGTACCGATTTTTCCAAAATCACCCCTAAAAATGGGTATGGGTTTTGAATCTCCAGCGGCACACCCCCGACCAAACCAAATCCAAATAGAAAGGTGTACTCCGGAGATACAAATATTCCACCTGTTCGAGTGGTCTTATAGCAAATGTTATGCAATCAAAAACAATGTGTATTGCAATTGAATAGGTTTAAATAATAGAATGAGTGTCTGTGTAGCCAAACAGGACTGAATATTTTTAAAATTTAGAACGAATGCCTCCACCCCATTGGAAGACCAAGTTGATGCTTATATAAGCATTCTTTCTGTAAAAAGGCACGATTTTAGTAAGCTTTAGTTAATTGATCATATCTCAGGATTTACGAAACCAAATTAGATGAAATAAACGGCATATGAAAGCTAAGCGTTTAGTCTTTCAATATGTATAAATATATTACACTTGGACTTAATCCATTTAATCCTTTCTTTTACCATAGTTTTGACAGTTTGAGATGGGTTTTATTCAGCGCGACAAGATTTGTTTCACATCATGTTTTCTTTTCTTTCACATTTGTGTTTTCAAATTTTGTTTGCTTCATTGTAATGTTGTTTTCTTGTTTGTTAATTGCGCCTTGGATTAGATCTTGTTTCTAGATAAATGGCGCATTATAAATGCTATTTATTATTAGTTTAACAATGGTATGGGGTTAAATCATAGAAAAGGCGTTAAAATTCAAGGAAAACAAACAGGTTTTCGTCAAATTTCAGACAAATCATGCCACATCTGAAACAAGCGATACCTTGATGAAATTAACAAAATAATTGGCACATGTCGACCCTTGAAAGTATCCCACTGAGATACACCATTGCTTTTAGATTTGTATCAAACCCAGCAATGAGCAACATTTTTTGCATTTACTGTACAAATGAAAACTGACCCGAATTTTGAAAATCCCCCCAAAAGACATTTCGCTTTCCTGTAAGTGAAATACACTTCCAAATATTTTAAAAACGGTTTCTTTACTCTTCTACTAAACTTTTTGACGGGGGAGATGAGCGACCCCGTCATTTGAAACGACGTTTCTAAGTCGTAACCTTTTCACAAACCCCTAAAATTCGCGGCATTTGCTAATATTAATAACTTGCATTAATCATCTTCTGAAGCGATTTTGTTGTAAAATGTAATTGATATTGTTATAATATGAAGGTAAGAGGACACAGTAAGTTATTTCAGCTATTTGGATGCCATTTAGTAATATACTAAGCTATTTGGATGCTATTTTGTATTATATTATATGATTTAGTAATATACTGAGTCACTGAGTCCACGGCCTCTTTGTTCCGTGTTGCCTTGGTCTCGCAATTAGCCCAATGATTATGGCGAACCCTAGGCTACATCCCCCAGTCATCAATATTACCGTACGGACGCTAAAGCTGTACAAATATCGGAGCCTGCAAGATAGCGACATAAGAGGGCGGCTGAGAGTTACAGTCTAGGTGAACCCTTCAATATGATTAGCCCAATGATATGGCAACAACCCCTCGACCTTTGCCATGCACTGTTAGTGCAATGCAGTGCTGTAGTGCTGCGTGTGTTTGAATACATCGATGGTATGGACGGCCGGAGACATTTTGGAATATTTCTTGAGACATTTTGGACGTTGTTGTTTGATACTGGATCATCAGATTTCAATTCTCGTAGGAAATTATATACTGGTATGTTATTTTTCAAGCCATATCGGTGTATAATTTCACCAAGAATATGTAATCTAAAACCATCATGGAATAATACAACGCTACGGCTTGAATGCCTTTGTTTGTTTGCGATGCGTAGTATTCCCAATGACTATGTATCGCTAGAAAACCTGTCGACTTCAGCCCCTTAAAAATCCACATTTATCAATAAATTTTATTTTCTGTCATCGATTGTTTTTATAATACACATCATTTGCGATAAATTCTGGAGTTTCATAATAATTTAGTCATGACTTCGACCAAAAAACGGCAATTTCACAACGTACTTTCAGGGTGGAAATGTTGGCGTATGGTATACATGCGTTGTGCAGAGATTTCCGCGTAGCTGACGGCCTGCAGATGGGTCAGTGTGTTGTATACGTACACTGCGTGCACTGATGCCCGGGACTGATAATGCTGAGCATGTTTAGCAAAGTCTAAAACCGCCGCAAATAAAATGGATAAGCCTATTTTCATTTTCAAACTTTAAACAGAAGGTACCAGTCTTTCATAAAAAAAGTTTTACATAACCTATTTCTCAATGTGTCCTTATAATATTTCTGAATGATTCGGTGTCCACCATACAACTTTAATTACCCCAATCCAACTTCTTCATCAATGTTAACCATACGTCTTAAAGGTTGTTGACCCTATTCTAGATTTAAGGGCATCATCAGTGTAATGAGAAATGGGACCTTTCATTTGATATCAAAAACACTTTTGAATCCCTTAGAGTTAAATTGTTAGGAAACATAGTAGCAACGCTGTTTGTTAATGTCTGTTCTTGAACTTTCAACAGTCTTCTATCTCCCCCGTCCAGTTTTTTTTAAATACCTTGTTTTAAACATGACTGAAGTGATTTAATAGTAAAATATTCCGTCTCACATCTATTTAGCAACTTTTTAAAAGTGATTTAAAACAAAATCTGACTTATCGACCCTACCCTTTGGAGGGGTTCAATGGACAATCATACAACTTCTTTTTTTCGGGGGGGGGTGGGGGGGGGGGGGGG
Organism: Ophiura sarsii; assembly: GCA_035610835.1. Classification (NCBI taxonomy): domain Eukaryota; kingdom Metazoa; phylum Echinodermata; class Ophiuroidea; order Amphilepidida; family Ophiuridae; genus Ophiura; species Ophiura sarsii. The sequence goes on along the minus strand of CM069458.1, from coordinate 54,288,190 downwards.
GGGGGGGGGGGTGGTGGGGTGGGCCTCAGCATTCACCTGCTTATCAAGCTGTCTAGATGATGGTAATGATCACACTCTCACAATAAAACACATCAGAGTCTTATTGGTAACTTGCTCTTTTATTAAGACCAATCATTGACCATATTACAACAATGTTAACATAATATAATTATACTTCTATAGTTTAATCAGTTCCAAATTGGCAAGAAATATTCGTTTTTTATCTCTCTGCACGCAAAAGTAATCCAAGCTTACGCGCGCAATTATGGCCACACACAGACGGTTTTGGTCACACGTCAATGCATATGATGCATAGTGCACTTGTTGCCTTTAGCGCGCCGGGATCCTGCTGTATTCATTCGCTGCTGTAAGGAGGCTTCGCCAATTTGGAACTGATCTAACTATAGAGCTACTCTTATTTTTCATTATCCATTGTTCTGCACTCATACATCGTTTATGCACTGTCTGAATTTTTTTTCTTCCATAATGCACATTGCTTGCAAATTGTTGGACCCAGTTTATTTTTTAACATGCTGTAGGTCTTATAGGGCGTCTCAGAAAAAAGCACACAACTCGCCATTGACCCTATTTTTTACGTATCCCATGAGCTACTATGATATACAGACCCCAGGATACAGACTACCATTACCAAACCAAAATGAATTACTTTTTTTCTAGTCAATTATGCAAGTCATATAAATGCTAGCAAGATACACAAGTTTATCAGTTGTTCATATTTTAATAGAGATAATTGCCCCTCTACTGAAAGTCGATGATCTAAATCTGTGCAGTGACGTCTAAAAATGAAGTATAGGCAAAAAAAACCTCTGAAAATCCATGCTATGGGACAGCTTGTTTACACCAATGTGAGCAATAAAGCACAACAAGAAATACACCTGTCCTAATAAAAATTAAAAATTAAATAAATTCAGGTTTCAAACAAGTGACTCTGTGTTAGTTGGCACTCCTTTTAAGGTCGGGCTTCATTTAAAATTTTCCAACTTTACACACCCTATGAATGATACATGTGCCCAAAAAAAAGGGCTTATTGTATCTGGAATAAAAATAAATATGATGTAAAAAGAATCTGGAATAAAAATAAATATGATGTAAAAAGAATGTAAAAAAAAGAATCACGATATGGTGACATGCAGTTTTCTGAGACAAATCACTTCTTTTACAGTTAGTCGTATTATTTTTAATAAATATTTTTTGTTGTTCTATTTATTTTGTTACGAAATATCTATTTTTTTTACAAGTCTACAATATACAAAGTACCATAACAGTCTGGCACTAATATACATGCTTCTGCAATGTACACCTATTATACACCATACCCACCAAACCGTTTGACCGCAGACAATATTATAATATTTATGTATAATGTATCTGGATTATAATATTAATATATATGTATGATGTAAAATTCAAAGTTTAGACCTTCCGAGAAAAGGAGTCGTTACCGAGTTTCATGCCAATAAGACAATCGTCAGACGACAAGATGATGGTATTATGGCTGAATAGCTCACATCTAATAAAGTATGAATATACTTTCAAAGGTGTCAGCTATTCACAGCCCTTTTATGGCAAAAGAATGTATCTTATATGTAGTTTTCTAACAGTATACTTCCTTTTAACATGATCAAAGTAAGTTTTTTGTGTAGTGGTAAAAGGCAGTATATTACTTTAATTGTCTTTACATGTTGCAACCTTTTCCTAAGTGAGGATTATTGAACCATGTTAACACAATCCATGTTAAAAGGAAGTATATCATTAGGAAAGTACATATAAGATACATCCTTTTGCTGTAAAAGGGCTGAAAAGACTTTGAGATAGCCAGATATATATATATATACACGGTTGCGAGTACACACTTAAATACATTTTATTCAATACATATTTTATTCAATATAAAGTGCTCCCACGTGGTCGAGCACTTTATCTAACCGATTCATGTAAACAATCATGGATTTTAGATATATATATAATATAGTTATAAATAATGTAAAAACAAAATATATGTTTAAATGTATTCTTCATATAAGTTAAAAGTTTAACGGGGTTCGCCGTCGGACAAGTTTTAATCTGTCAAGCTTTCGTCAGGATTAGCTCCGATTTCATCATTCTTTACTCGTCTATCTTACAAGATGAAAAAGCTACTTTTCGCATGCAGTTCTGCAACCAATAAGAATTGGTTGATTCTTTCAGTACTTATTGTTCAAATGTTCAGTTCCAATATCTTCAAATCCCTTCAAAGGAGTCCAGCAAGATCAGTCAAAGATATCGCTCCCCAACCTCTTTCTTCTCTCTACCCCGCAAAAAGCCAAAGTGCAACATTTAGATGAAAACAAGCAAGTGCTGGGGTGCTAATGACGATGGGTCACAAATTAAATATTCAACGTTAAATTAGGCGAACGAGGTTACGTTATCAACCGAATACGGCGAACGGTTAGTAATGGATAAATTAAAAAATGTTACTTATAGTTGATTTTCTACCTCCAGCGGTTTTAGGATGAAATAATTTTGTTTCAATGGGCGATTAATTTTTTGGAATCGTACAATCAAATCCATTTTTACATTGAAACAAATAGGGATTCTAAATTTACGGCCAAAATAATTAGTATATTATAAGTGATCAAAAATGATGACACCAAATGACAACACATTCTAGGCATAGGCTGGTGGAAGCGGGGGGACACCTCCCCCCTAAAATTCCATGTGCCGGGGACACCCCCTCCAAAAAAATAATTACAGGTGACATGCTTTTACGTCATACTGGACCATTTTTTAGGCTCAATTTGTCACACAAGATGGCCTCAGGAACGTTTTCTGAACCATTATAATTCAAAATCTAAAAAATGTTTGCGCGCTTAGCACAGATATTTTTCTACATGTTTCAATTTTTGTTTGTTTTTGGCTTTATGCCGCCACTAATTGTAGGTGCTAAATGGTCAATAAATTGATGACAAGATGTAGCCTATCAAAATGTAGTAGCAATTATGACCTTGCGTCATTATAACTAATTAGTTCCCTTTGGACAGTCCAATAATTTGATCAGCACATCCCTTTTGTTCACCAGAAATGTGAAACCACTGTGAGTTGATGTCAGCCCTCTATAGAGTTGAGGCAAAATGCCAGCCTCGTGCAGTTAAGTCGAAGCACAGACAAGTTTGCCATAGAAACATACATGTGCTACTGTTGAGTTTTCAGAAAAAGGAATAAGTTTGTGTAACAGTATTTTTGACTGATTGTTAAGCCAGATTTAATGTATCTGTCACAATTATGTTTTTCATTATATTTTTTTTTTGTAAATGTTTTTTCTTATTTTTTCTCTCTCATTTGAAGCAAAGTTTTTATCAGAGACATACATGATTGTATATTGTAAATTATACCCATATATCAAAAGCGAAAAACAATGCAGCTACAATTTATAATATAAACCAAATTAAAAACAATCACTGCCTTGTACCAAACGCCATCAATAAGGCGACAATATAAACACACCGTTCTACTAGACTGAATCCATCAGTCTCCTAACAAGGCCAACGCATGCGCACAAATGATAATGAGTCCGACGTTGGGGGACTGGTGGAGATAGTCTACCGTTCTACAGGCAAATGGAGCTCTCAGGTAGGGTTGGCTGTTCAGTCTAGCTTTTTTTATTTCAAAATGTTGGTGAAAGTTTTGATGAATTAAAAATATTTACAAAATCAAAAAACAAAAAAAATTGTAAAATTTGTAAAAAATATTGAAAAATCCAAGAAGAAGAAATTGGGTCGGTCGGGCCCGTAGAACAGGGGGTGTTTTTGTCGCCTAATTGAGGATATTTCTGGCGGACACATACTGTAAAAAAAGCCAATATTTTTGCGTAAATATATTTTCGCTTATTTTGATATCATAGACATTTCGCGAATTGTTTTTTTCGCTGGCGACCTTCTGGATGCACTGCATGAATGTTGAAAACAATATTTTCGCGGAAAATATTATGCGTGAAGAGCGTGAAAATAAAACCACCGCAAAAATTTCGGCTTTTACAGTACATCGAACATCACAGCCAAAAGGGGTTTAAGTTAGTGTAAGTAAAAAAATATACCCAGTGTACTTGCAAGATATTTCAAATGTACAGCTCAACGGTGTACAGTTGTAAACATATCCAAACATCATTTTGAAACCGAGTTTCAAAGTCCAAAATGTGATCTTGAAGTCATCCTCAACATACATATAATTTACGTTTTATGAATGTAAAATAATACTTACAGATACAATACAGCATCATAATATTAAAGGGCTGTTAACCTTGAAAGAAGCTTTTAGAACCACAGCATGGATAAATATATTATGCATTAACTTACTCTGTTAATTGCGGCGTGTTACAAACCATTGCCCACATATTAGAAATATATCATGTTGTATATCGATATAACTTGCTAATTCATTGCGTACATATGCCCATATCATAACCAGGCTTCCCAATTTCAAAATTCTGACGCCTTTTCAAACTCTAGGCATGTGAATTTTGCGTCCAGTTGGACGTGCAAGTTCCCGTGTTTGAATCCAAGATGGCGGATCGCCGGCCGATAAACCTGGAAATGAAAGTCTGCGGCCAAAAAAAAAAATCAAGTATAATTATATTCTATTATAATTATATCCTAAATAGCTGTCCCCCACCCCCCGCTTATTTTCACCCTTGTACAATTGTTTTTCTTTGCAATTCATTGCATAAAAGTGCCGATATATATATATATAATGTCGACATCGAATCTTTGTTTATTATTCATTGCATATAACGCCATCAAAAAGAACAAGTTTGTTTCCAGTAGCAAGCCTGAAAAGTCAAATGCGAAATGCCTTTTTTTATTTTATTTTTGGGCTCAAATTCATAGTGGAATCTGCGTGCGTACGTACTACTGGCAACAAAATTGTTTTCTTGTTTGGCCCACACGATAACACAATACTTAAACGGTAACTATTTTGTCGATAAAGCATCTTCTATTCTAACAAAGCCTACCTCATTCCCCATCCATCAAGTTATTCATTCACTAGTTGCAGTGTCAAAGCAGTGTAAACTATAGTAGTTTCTTACAAAGTGGCAAAACAAGTAATTTCACTACGCAAGGTTAGCACACACAAAATGCCACCAAGGCGACACAAAAAACAAAACCTTGTTCTACAGGCAAACGGACCTCAAAGTAGGTGATCGGTCGGGTATTTTTTGTTTTTGTTTTTTTAACAAAAACAAAATCAGGGATAAGGGGGGGGGGGGTGATTTTTGTCAACAATTTTCGAAACATTTCAAAAAAATTGCTAATGCAAGAAAAAATTCTAAAAAATGACAAATTTTTCTAAAAATATTTTTAAAAAAATCTAATCAGAAAAGAAAAAGGGTCGGTTGGGCCCGTAAAACATGTTTTTTTCCCCTAGTTGCCAAAAGCAATAAATAAAAACACAATACCTGCTCTGCGGGGATGAACTGTCTTTCAGTTAAGGTTGGTCAGGCTTTTTTTTTTAAATCAAATATATTTTTAAAATTTTAGAGATTTTTCAAATAATTTCAACATGTTCAGCAATGTGGTCCGGATTGTAAAACAGGGTTTTGGCCTCCTTGTCCGTGGCCTAATCAACTATTGTCATGACTGGGTAGCATTATAAATTGCACCACTTTTTTGTTCCCAGCACCTTGAATGATAACAAATCATTCTCACACACACAAGACTGCGATTGCATTGTAACAAAACCACAATAATATCATTGCATTGAAATTAGTAACTGGACCATGCTGTTCATGCACAGAATAAATACTACAACCAGAAAAATCGAACAGCGAATCCAGACCGCCTCTTCGTTTTTGACTACAGCGATGGCCGTGAAGTCTGGGTCCGCTGTTTTATCTCTGTGGCAACGACTCATCTTTTTAACAACTTCGCACATTTTCTATCAGATCTTTCTCTGAATATGATGTTTGTATCGATTCTATGCTACAATACCTCTATTGTCCATCCTGAAAGCTCCCACCCTATCACTGTTTGTTGTTATGACAACCAAATTGGTCTCAAACCAAATGCTTTTTAGACAAGACAATCTATCTCTCCTTCCTTCATTCAACATAACACTCTTCCCTGTCCCTCTATCTATACAACAAATAAAATTGCTGAAAATAATCACAAGTTTGCTTTGCAGTGTTCACAAACATACAACATTATAACAGAAACCAGCAGACAGCCTGTATGTACACGCAGTGGCTGCCCTATACAGGATTGAGTTTTCACAAAGGCAAACCATATGACACTGTAAGCACACTATAACACATGGCAGCTATTACAGACACTGTAAAAGTGGAAATGTTGGCGCTACATTTATTTTTCGCGATTTTAGCGCTAAAATCAGCAAGCGTGAAAATAAAAACGCACACATATTCATTTTGTATGTAGGTCTATGTAAGTAAGCTCAAAATCAGGAAAATGAAAACACGCAAATTTTGTTCAAAATGTCCGAAACGCGAAAAATGTCCACTTTTACAGTAGTGTATTTGATATGATTAGATGCTAGTGCAGAAAATCCATAGCGGCAATAGCTGCACATTCAATTACATCTGGCAGCTATTGAAGGTTCTCAACCTCCATATTGTCGCTATTTCATCAAAACCATGAATGTTTTTTCCGGCCATTCAGCATGTAATGTATGCACAGGAAGTGTTGCTTCATACATGTTCAGGGCTTCCTACATGTTCAGGGTTTTTTGATAGTATATATTCTTAGCATTTGAACATGTTTAGAGCAGTCTGCTCAAAGGTAATACGCAGGAAGTATTACTTTATACATGCTGAAGGGCCAGATGGAGACACGATGTATTGATAGAACAGCGACAATATGTGATATGATCAAGCAAAATGAATCACAGGTTTTGAATTTCAATACCTTATTTGGAATCAACATGAGAAATGCATTGAAATAAGTATAAACATGCCTAGTATTGGATCAGTAATCCTTGAGATAGACCTTGAAAGTTAGGAAAAGTTTCTGAAAATCTATGGAAAGTGTCAAGGTTGGTAACCACAACGTCATATAGGATGGGGATTTGGAACCACCATACTGGAGCACTTACAGCAATGCCATTTCAAATTATTGATGCACCAAAATGTTAGGAAATAAACTGACAATTCTCGACCCAAGTCTCATTCCACTCGATCATATCATTTCACATCAGACGGCATGCAAGTAACTTGCCGACACTGGAATGCCAACTTACAGGGATAACACAATTTTGGTTTGCCTTAATGAAGGCACAAACATTTTACAATATTTATTCTAATCTAAAAATAAAATTGCTGTGCATTTTTAACCAAATATTGCAACGATCAACCTCCTGATATTGGCCTGGGTGAAGATCTATTATCAGACGCGAATGAAAAATACATAAAAGAGGAAAGGCAGCATATGGGGAAAAAACATATCAACAGAGATCATCGGGCTTTCTCATGCGCAACTCATATAACAAAAAAGTGTTTGTAACATGATTCGAACCAAAATGATCCATATTCACCTTCAAGCTACATTGACACCATGGGACCAAACAAGGGATCACGGGTGATTTCAGTTGTAGTTCATGTCCTTAAAGTTTGGAAAGGAGTTGACTTGGGCCGTCAAAATGGCCGTTGTGATGTCAGCCCAATGACCTCTATTTGAGCATAATACTGATTAAAACAAGAGTTAACTATCTCTTTTTGTTTCAGATTACCTCTACTTGAGAGTTAACTAACTATCTCTTTTTGTTTCGGATTACCTCTATTTGAGTATAATACTGATAATAAAACAAGAGTAAACTTTCTCTTTTTGTTTCAGATTCTAGTATGCATAGCCTCTTTTTGCAATATTTGATATGATTTCATCCCAATATTTGTTAAGGCCACAAAAGATATGGTAACATTAGCATAAGTTCAGAATTGGGTCAGATAAAGCAGGTCAAATTTCTTAACCCTACACCACCCCCAACAGCACAACATGTTCATAAATATAATTCTTCACTGTTCCCATATAGTCGCTGTTCTGTCAAAACCTTGTATGGTTTGCTAGCCTTTCAGAATGTATAAATTTAAACTTTTCAATGGTTATACATAGGAAGTGCTGTTTTATACATGTTCAGGGGCAAGTGCACTTACAAGGTTTTGATAGATGTGTTTTGGCCCTTGAACATGTTTAGAGTAGACTGCACAATGGTTATGGAATTGAAAGTATTACTTTATACATGCTGAGTGAAGGGCCAGATGTAGATACGAGGTTTTGACAGAACAGCGAGAATATAACATACTGAAAATCTGCATTCTAGAGTGAAAGATTATGGGAAGAATGAATTTTACAAATGTGAGCTATACCATCCAAAAGTACCAAAATGGGATCAAGAGTTGGGGTTTTCCACTAAGACCCCACTTGTTACTGTAAAACTTGAAATTTTGAGAATGACTTTACAATTGTGCATTTAGCAGGTACAGTTGTGAAGAACTTTTCTCTCTTGACCGATAATAAATAAATAAATTATGAACAAAACAAATCTAACAAATTCCGAGTCAGTCAGACCCACATAACAGAATCTGTTTCACCCTCGGCCTAACCAGTTGGTAAACATCCAATTCAAACACTACCACCAACCAGTAGCTAAATCCTACACCATATGATTGTACACTGATGTACCACATCTGTTGGTTGAGGTAAGATTGATGTCAGCGATTGACAGGGTCTCCCAAGGTCATACTTTACATTGTATACCTTTCTTTTTTTTCCTTCTCCATTTCAATTTTTTCTTATTCTCTTTTTAAATTTCAGTGACCAGTACAGTTTTCCAATTTTCTTCCTCCTGTATCGATATTTGTTAGACTTGTTCCTTGAGGTGGTAGGAGTTGGACACATCCTCTTTGCAGTCTTACTTACTTAACACCTTCCACGCGGCAGGCAACAGCAGACGACACTCCCAAAATGTCAACATTATTGAATTTCATTACAATTATACATTGAGCGAGCTGTGGACAAGTTAAGTGATGGTCCACGACTGACTCGGGGAGGGTATCTATATAACTTTGCACAAAACAAAAACAAACAGGTATTGGTTTGGATTCTCCGCATGAGGATTCCTGGTCCATCATTTATCTTCAGCCACAAGGGGGGGGGGGTACTCAAATTATTAATTTTGACAGGGTGTACCGCTGGATTTTTAAAAATCCTGGCCCACTTTCAAGGTGATTTTTACCTCAAATAATGGCTGATGTGACTGGTTTTTTTCTGTGATTTGGGACCAGTGTTTGTTTGTTTTCCACAATTTGGGAGCCATGTTAAAGGTTTTCCAGCACAAATCATACCCCATGTCGAGGGCATTTTTGCCAAAAAGCGACCCATTAGAGAGCGGCACATACCTGTATACCTTATATATATATGAGTACCCCCCACCCCACACACATCTGGGTCTTCAGTAAATCTGGATCAGTTCTCTCCAAATGCTCAATCCCAGTAACCACCATCATCCATGTCCGTCAGTGTAGGTGTCGGCCGGTACCGAGTTGATTTCCATCCTTGCTCTATCCAAGTCATCCTGGGTTCCGTTAATCCAAAACAAAATGAGACCGTAACCGTAATTCAAAATTACAAAAAGCCGGTAGCATTGCACTGATGCTAGGCATCTACCAGTTTCAACGATGGAAAAATCACACGGCAAAATCGATGAAAAGCTAATAAGATCCACAATCAAGACCATTGATATAAATTGTAATAATATTTGCTTTTCTCAAATACTGAACACATTTTAAATGCAAACCCAGTAGCGATCATCAAACTAGTGAACGGTTCTATGTTAATGTGTGCATTCTTTGCACCGGTTAAGGAATCAATTGCTTTCATGTTTTCATCAGTGTATATGATGTATCTGAAAAATTCCTTAAAAATCATGTGAGATTTGGAACATGATTGAAAAGCAAATTCTGTGCAAAAAAATGCAAACATTCTGTTTTTCAAAAATCTTTCGGTAGATGCCTAAAACATGCGCCCTCTATCAATGGGTACACTAATGCATAGTCCCAAACAGTTGTAAAAGAATCACACAGCGATTCATCAGGAGCTCATGCCCTCTTCCGGTTGATTTTGCGCGATATCCCTGTAGGCAAGATAGCGAATGATGCCCGATGGCAGGCCACCGTTTAACTGCTTCAGTTTATTTGTGTCCGACACACATCGACGGATTGCCAGGCGACACAGGTGCTGTAGATTGCTGATCTTCATCGGGGCCAACACAAATTTCACTTGGCCTTGTCTGGTTCTGGAGACAGCAAGAGAGATAGAGAGCAAAATATATAATAATAAACATTAGTGAGGTTTGGAAAGAGTTATATGTTGTAAACAACTACACATAATTGGCTAAGGAAAAAAATCTGTTCTTAAAGGATATGTGGATATCCTATGTCAGGACACTGGACAAACACCTACTGAGATAGAGACCTGTATGGAAGATAGGCGTGTCTGGAGAGCCATCGTTAATGCCCGACGGAAGTCGAAGAAGTGAGTGAGTTCTTAAAGGATGAACTAAAAAAATATTTATATATATTAAGATCGTCTTTATTCAATTTTAATTATTGCTCCCCTTATTTTCAACCAGTACCAATATAGCAGGAAGAAAATACCACAATACTGCAACAAAATGAAGTGTTATTTCAGGGACATGTGTGTAAATGGATGTCACTTTTTAACTACGAATGTCCAAATGAATTTATGACACAAGTCGATATTAAGAAGAAAAAAACCCCATAAAACCCATTGCTAATCTTCAGACCCAATTCCCAAATTGACTGTTTTAATTGAACTTTGAGCAGATTTTTTTACTACGAATGACGTGACAAATTTATGACACAAGTCGATGCGGGATATCAAGAAGAAAAAAAAGAGAAAAAAAACCATTGCTAATCGTCAGACCCAATTCCAAAGGAGACTGTTTTAGTTGAACTTTGAGCTGATAACACACACATACACTAAATGATCTTTTCATTATGAGCATTGATAATGTGTTATAGGAAGTGGCTCAGATATCAAAACCACGTCCTATTTAACTTTAAGTGTAAATTTTCGCGCTTCGCACATTTTGAACAATTTTGCTTGTTTTTATTTTTTGGATTTTGAGCTTCCTTACATAGATCTATATACAAAATGAATATATTTGATTTAGAAAATAAATGTAGCGCGGAAATTCCCACTCTTACAGTAGCGGCTTCCTATGAGGAGAGACAAACACTGACACTTCAGGAGATTGTTAATGGACCACCCCCCACCTCCACACAAGATTTTGAAGCCTGACTAACATATGGCTGGCCAGACATTCATACTCCATTATACAATGTGTTAATTACCCAGATAACAGTTAAGACAACCAAAAGCGATCGCAACAACTTAATTCATGATGTTATTTTCCCCTTGGCTTGGTACATAGACAAAATTGGTATGAATCGTGAACTTATACTAACACTAAATAAGCGGTTCATACGTGCTGTGAAAAATTGAATTCATCAAAATATTGTGCATAGCAGAGTAGCAGATGTTAGATTAATCAAAGACATCTGCCACGCGAAAAGCACAACAATTTCCTCTTTCACAGTAAGCAAAACATACAAAATAAATGTTACGTTTGCTGCCCGTACTCAAAGATTTGTTGTTAAGATTTGAACTTGGATATTGTCCCAAAAAGTAACATAAACAATAAAAGCCTCTTAAAGTGACTGTGAAATAAATATATTTTGAAAATTTGTGGGTGGTGGGGGCAATTGACTCGACACATTTTGTCTTACCTAAATGTCAAGTTTACAGTCTCTATTTCAATCATGACCAATGCCATATCATGTGCATCACTGCATATGTGAATGTCATGGCAGATGTCCAACTTTTAATACACACTGATGTTTGGCTAACTATCTCACAGATGTCGTGATCAATTACATTTCGAGGGTTTAGTGCAACAAAGGGCTATCTGCATTCTGCTATTTTGAGAAAAAGTGAATTAAAGATTTGTACCAATACCAATCATTGCCACCTATAGGTTTTGATAAGTTAAAAGAATTGCTATTCAAACCTGGAACGTTGTGCATTATAAATCATTAGGAAAATTAGGCTCCTGATCTTGTGCGGATCATTTTGATACCCAAATCTCATTTTGGCCAAAAATGCAGATAGCCCTTTGATGCACTAAACCCTCGATTTATAACCTCCTGAATATTGAATATTCGTGTCATGTGCGACCCGCTCAAATGCAACAATGCTGATGATGAAGCAACAAATCGGGGACATGCAGGACCAAACAGTCATGACCTGCTGCCCAGGGGATCGAACCCTGGTCCCCGCATGGCGAGCAAGACAGTATATAAGCAGGCAAGGCAGTTGGCTAGTCAACTGATTGGTTCGCCAATCGAACATTTTTTGTTACTATAACCGGGGTCGGCCTGTAACCATTTTGAACATGGAACTACCATTCAACTCGCACCATTTTACGCTCAATTCCCATAGCCATAGTGCATGTAATACTGAAGCGATTAGAGATTAAACAGCCACCCACAAGAAGCTGGAGTCCTCCTAATGAACAATTGCCATTGTTTAAAATGCTAATAGCTTATTCTTTTTAATTTTGAAAGATGGGGATCAGCAATGCGTAAGAAATGTGATGCTTGAATAACTCCATACTAAATATATCTTTATCAACGACTTTGCCAACAGTTATTCCAGTGTAGCATAGACGCCACGTTCTAGAGCTCCCACGCAGGAATCCCGGGTTCAATTCCTCAACCAAACTATATCATTGTATATGGCTGTTTTTTGTAACATACACCTTCCTGCATTGTTCATAGTTTACCTCGCCGGATCTAAACAAAAGAAAAGCCCCTATCTATTATATATTTTGTAGTATTATGGGATAAACGCTGAGGGGTGCTGTGGGTGCTGGTGGTCGTATGATTTTGTGTGGCACATTGGAGTAAGGGTTCACAATAAAACTAAACAAGCACAATTTAGTACAAATACTTAGCAAACTTACCCCGTTGCTAATATGTTGCCATCGGGACTGTAGGCACAGGTTAAGGCATTCTCCAATGGATACACAGATTGCGGATCCGAAGTGTCAAATAACGACCAGAATCTGACATACCTGCAGAATATGAGAAACAGAAAAAGATACTTGGTTACAGTGGTAATATTCAGGTACTGTAAAAGTGGAAATGTTCGCGCTACATTTATTTTCGCGCTTTTCACGCTCAAATCAGCAAGCGCGAAAATATTCATTTTGTATGTAGGTCTATGCGTGAAAGCTCAAAATCGCGAAAATAAAAACAAGCAAAATTGTTCAAAATGTGCAATGCCCGAAGAGTTACACGCGCGAGCATTTCCACTTTTACAGTACTGTAAAAGCGGACATTTTCGCGCTACATTTATTTTTGCGCTCGAACCAGAAAATAAAAACACACAAATACATTTCTTTTGGGTATAGGTCTACGTGATGAAACTACTAGTCGTGAATTTAAAAACACGCAAATCAATTGGGCTACTTTTCGTAGCGGGCTTATACATGCTTATACACAATATAAATATATTTGCGTGTTTTTGTTTTTCGCGACGGATTCTTGAAGCTCGGAAAACGCGAAAATGTCCGTATTTACAGTAACCAGTCACTCGGACCATACACACCCCCACACCTGTGTTACTGGGACATGTAAGATAGCAGTCAGAATTGGAAATAGAGAAAAGAATTGGATATTAATCGCCCCTGAATGACTCTATAGATTCTGGTACTATAGACCATTTCAAATCTGAAAATAAACGATCGGTTCCGAATGCTTCCGATTAGCGGAGTGATTTGACACTCGGTTCCATGACCTGTCAGCTCACAGGTCATCAGGCCCGTCAGATGGGGGGGGGGGGGGCGACGGTGGAAAAAAACTAGCTCTATCACTTCCGGTGATTTTTTTTTGAAAACGCCCCTTTGAAAAAAGTGTCTTACGGGCCTGGTCATGTCCATGTGTCGGAGAAAAACAAACGTGTTTTTCACCCGTCTGCCCGTGTGGTAGATTGCGCTGGTGTTGGTGATAGATTGTATCCCTCACAAAGTTGATGTTGCGGCATTTCAGTAACAAAAACGGTGAGATGAAAGAGATTTGGGGTAATGTTTTCACTTTTTACCATCTGCTCGATACATCTGGAAATTGCCCGTCAAACGCCTTTGTTGATAAAAAACAACAAAATAGTCTCGTTCCACGTTTGACTTCTCATGTGTGCACGCGTGTATGTAAACATAGTAAATCATTAGGCGGACAACCAACTAGGGCAATGCTGTGAATGCGACTGTTGTGAAGAACGCGCAACGCACCTACTCCACGTGACCTGTTTTTCCCGAACATTTCCGATCTCAATTTGATATGGTCTATGGAAATTAGTTTCCACTGCAGGTTTTCTCGGCTTATCCATGGAACTTTTTTTCAAAGTTAAGAAATAAAACAAAATAAAAAAGCAGAGTTGACCACACACAACCCTGAATTTCAGCTTAGAGTTTAAGTAAATTTGACCAAACACAAAATGTATATATTCAACAACTAGCATTAACCCTAACACTACCAGATACCACAAATTACCACGACCCAGCCTATCCCCCAGTCGGTCAGTCTATTTTTTTGATTCCTAGTGATTTGTAAGTAAAAGAAAACAAGGTTTGCATGCATGTGCTTGGGGTGTGCGTTAGGCATGAGTTATCCCATGTAAATCTCTTATGTGACACGGGTCATTCTATACTTGCGTGTAACCGTATCCCGTAAGTCTCACCACAGGCTGAAAAAGTAGGCAATACGGAAAGCTCCTTGCAGGGAAATTTGAGCATTTGGAGGGAAATTTTGGAGGGATTTGGGGGGAAATGTTACTTTTCATTAAGAAATGCATTCCATTTTGGAGGGAAATTTGGAATCGCTTGCCAGGAAAAAAAACATTTTTAGGCCATGAGTCTCACTCTCTGTGAATTCCCTCCAACACACTGGGAGTAGAGCTCAAGCCCCGTAATAACCTGCATAGTGCATGCATACAACCAAACGAGCCATACTCTCTCAATTACTTACTTGTCATCGCATACTGTAGCAATGTGACTACCATCCGGCGAAAACGATACGTCGCGGACAAAATGATTATTTGCACCTCCGGCAAACACTGTCGCTAGCGGCGGAAAGACGTGGCTATAGATTGGCAAACAAATCAACAAAGAAAACGGATGTTAGTTGATACATTTAACAATTAGATTCAATGGATAATTCTGTGCAAATTATTTCCTGGGAAGATAGTAGCGATGAAGAAAAAACTCGATATAACAGAGTTTGGTGGAAAATGGGGTGCCAAGCAAGAACTTGAATGGAACTGTGCAGACACTGCATGCGCACTCGAACATGTCTCTCTCTCACTTGCACATCAGGACGAGAGCCTGAAAAAGGATTATTCTTGACCGCCTGTATAAAAAAGACCCGGCAGTTCTGCGACACATCAATAGCTAAAACTTCACTCGTACGGATCCTCCTTGTAGTGATTCACTATTTCGGATTCTCCTTGCGGTGAAGCCTTTGTAGGTAGAGATGCGGTCAGACTCTTCTACAGACAAGAATGCAGCGGGCACAGCTCCTGCCACATTGCAATTTAGGGCCGTACGCACTGTAACAGAGTACTGCAGTTGACTACCTGCCATATTTAATCATAAATTGGAGGGCATTTTTGAAGGAATTATTATGCACAGGGAATATTTTGTAATCATGCATCCTAAGATATCAATTCAAATACACACACATGTTCACTTCTACATGTATGACTTAACAGTAAGAAAACGTCTGATATTTACATACAAGGCGACAGAAAAAGAAGAAAAAAACCTGTTTCATGGGCAAATGGACCGCTCAGGTATTGGGCAGGTTTTTTTTTGTTAGTGGACATTTTGGTGAAAAATCAAACAAATAGGTATCTTTTTTTTAAAATAAATTAAAGAATAACTGGACCAGTCTAGCCTATAGAACAGGTTTTCCCCCATGTCACCTGAAACCAAGGTTAAAAAACGACCCTGTTCTAGGCCTGACCAACCTATTATTTGCAAGGTTTTATAAAATGTGAATTTTGTGTGTGGAAAATTAGAAATTACTGAAAATTCTGAAAACATTGGAAAGATTTTCTTTTACTAATCAAGCTTTCTAATCCATCATGAAAGGTGCAACTGCCCAGAGAACTAAGTTTTTTTTTCACAGCCTTAATAAATAATATATCAGTCAGAAATAACAAAAGAATATTCTAGATTTCTTCTAAATGTATACACTAATAATACATCAAGGATGGTTGAAACCCATAGTTTGATCAATGCTAAACTTGTAATCATGATAATTGCCTTAAAAAACGTGCAGCTGTCTACTGACCTATCAAAAGATGGACCATGGTCATTTGAGGTCATTTTGATTAACTAGTAATCTGTATACATGTACTCTACTCTATTTTTATCCGCTTAAAATAACTTGTCTCATTTTCTTGGTTAGAGTGCAAATGTTGTGTTTTCAAATCTATTTATAGAGAAAATTAACTGTTATTTTACTTTACTCTTTTTTTTCTTCAAGAAAAAGCAAAGATCAAATTGTTGTGACCTAGTGTGAAGATAAATCAGTGTTTTCAGCATAAACGTGTTATGTGTGCCATTACATAGCTCACTGTACACACTTCGGTCAATCTATCTGCTAAAAAATGAAGTGCTTTATCTCCGCAAGTGTGCGTTTTTTTGCGTTTTCAAATTATTTACAGATTAGAGATTGGTGGTGTACTTTTTGGGGAAAAGTAAGGATTTAGTTCTGTGAAATGCACAGTTAAATCATGAAGAAATAACAGGCTTTTTGATGAAGCATACACTCTCCTACAGGAGGCATGAGAATGGAATGGAAATAATTGGAAAACTCCTGCAAAAACCTTAAAACATGCGTGAAATAGGGCTAAAAATGCCTAGAACGAGCTGAAATTATATGAAAGTGCGGAAATTTGGATAAGCCCCCTCTGAATTCAGGTTTAAACAAAACGGAAAATGCTCATGCCTGAATCTAATTTGATAAAATAACTATTTACATTTATACATTAATGCTTATATATAGCAGGAGAAATAGAGTATAGTTATAACTAGAAAGGTTAACATGGCGCGAATCCAAAACAAGTTAAACGGTTTGAATGAGTATAATGTCATTGTCCTGGTAACTTGTCTCAATTTATCTTGATGGCATATCTGTCCAAACCATTTGACTTGTTATTAAAGGGTATCATGATTATATATATCATCTTCACATATAATATTGCATGCATAAGGCCTAAAAAAAAAGAAGTTTGATTGGCGTAACCCGACCGACCCTAAATACATCGCCGACCCTGAATATTTGTTATTATTTTGAGGGGGAAAAAAACACACAAAAAAACAAAAAAACAAAAAAACTGAAATCTGAAGTTTGTTATTGTTTAAAACTTCAGAAACTTGTACTCATAGAGTCTGTTGGTTTCTATAAATAAAAAGAAAAATGTTTAAAGAAAAGGGAATTTTTGCCGTCTCTTCATTTGTGTGTACTGCTGTCTTTTAAGTGTTCAAAAGTAGATGATTTAAAAAATAAATTAAAAAATAAAAAATAAAAAATCCTGACCGACCTACCCTATTTGTTTTGGTCATGTTACGCCAATCAAACCTCTTTTTTTTAAAGGCCCAAGTATACTCAAGGGGAAGATTGAAACGTAAATAACAAGAGGGATTTTCATACAAATATCAGCTTAATAGTACTGTAGACCGAACTACAGATTAGGCAAAAAAACATCACCCAGTTTGGGTCTGGTCTGAAATTTTTTGGTCAGTTGGTCCAGTCCAACCAATCAACATTGTTTTTGCCAGTCTGCACCATTCTCGGCGAGGGAGAGGAGAGAGAGAGAGAGGGGGAGCACTTTAGTAGGTGGATATCATGCACATGGATAGATTATTTCAGGACGGGCCCTGATAGAGTTGAGAAAAATGTACAAAAGAAACTGTAACTACTGCAATAAAAGCTCAAAAATACAAATTAAAATGCGGATAATCACTTTAATATTATAGGTCTGATAGGGCTGAAAATAAAAGAGACTGTGTCAATTTGAGCAACAAAAAAAAAGATGATTTCATGAGAAAAAAAAGCGAAAGAGTTTCAAGCCAAAGTTCTACCTATACTGTAGTCTGTACCCTACACAAGTATTTCCAAATTTTAAACTCTTCCCCCCCCCCCCCCCCCTTCAATTTACGTTGTTTTGATACATTGAGCGCATAAGCTTACCATTTTGTGAAAAATACCCATGTGTTTTTTGGGGTTTTTTGTCTCCCTTACTCTATCCACCTTTCAATATAAGTGCTCCCCCTGTAGATAGGGACTTATCAGGTAGACATCCTATCAAGGTCACACTGATAAATATTTTAAACAATTCCCATGCAACTGTTTTTTAACTGCAACAGGGCTTTTAGTGCGAGGACGCCTAATGTTAGGGAAAGGAAAAAAATGTTTGATTGTCCTCGTCCGCCCGACCCTCTTAATCATTCAGACCCAAAAACTTGTTGTTGAAAATTTCTTTTTTACAAATATTAGTCGAAAATCAAAATTTTAATTTGTTAATTTTTCTTTTTAAGTGTTGAGAAAATAAAAATACTCATCAAAAAATTAAAGATTTTGTTTCCCGTTTTGGTTACCACAACAAAGTACATCTCATTTTACTTTTGGTACCTGAAAAAAGGGCAAGTGAGAAAAAAAGAAGAAAAAAATCCCGACCTACCTACCCAACTTTTAAAAGAGATCTATGGACAATCAAACAATTTTTTTGCCTTATGGAATGCAGTGCATCATTACACTATGCATTCAACATTCATATGTAGGTGAGAAATTATTGAATGGATTGCAATATCCAAGGGATTTTAATATCCAAGGCTGTAAAAGAGTTGTAAAGTAGATCAAATATTGATCATGTCTGTCTGGAATGGAGGTTAATTGACCCAATAATGGTAATCTTGTTGGATAGATATGGGGGGGGGGGGGGGGGGGGGCGGTCACTCAGATACTGTTTTGGTAGGGATGTGCTGCCAGCGAAATGAAAATTGACCCTAACATTTAACAATTTTCGGGGGGGGGGGGGGGGGGGGGGGTGGGGGAGACCCATATGTTTCCCAGAGACCCATAATTTTCCTACATATTTGACACATTTTGCTAAAATTTGGTGTTACATTTGTCTACATATTGAGAGACTAAACGCTTGGCTGTCAGATGCCGTTTATTTCATCTGATTTGGTTTTCTCAATCCTGAGATATGACCAATTAACTTAAGCTACCTAAAATCGATGATATGCCACTTTACAGTTTGCAATGAATAGAAAGAAAGATTTACTCCAGAGATACAAATCTTCCACCTGTACGAGTGGTCTTAGCAAATTTATGCAATCATATTCTTTTTTGTATTGAGATTGAATAGGTTTCAATAATAGAATAAGTGTCTGTGCAGTCAAATAGAACTGACTATTTAAAAAATTCAGACAGAATGCCTCCTAGAGACCCATAATTTTCCTACATATTTGACACATTTTGCTAAAATTTGGTGTTACATTTGTCTACATATTGAGAGACTAAACGCTTGGCTGTCAGATGCCGTTTATTTCATCTGATTTGGTTTTCTCAATCCTGAGATATGACCAATTAACTTAAGCTACCTAAAATCGATGATATGCCACTTTACAGTTTGCAATGAATAGAAAGAAAGATTTACTCCAGAGATACAAATCTTCCACCTGTACGAGTGGTCTTAGCAAATTTATGCAATCATATTCTTTTTTGTATTGTGATTGAATAGGTTTCAATAATAGAATAAGTGTCTGTGCAGTCAAATAGAACTGACTATTTAAAAAATTCAGACAGAATGCCTCCCCCCCCCCCCCCCCCATCCGCCAATGTTTCAAGACGGATTGATGCCCATTGGAAGAACAAGTAATAGTATCGGTTTGATGCTTAGAAGCATTCTATTTGTAAAAATGGCACAACATCGATCTCATGTAGCTTTAGTTAATTGGTCATACCTCAGGATTGACAAAACCAAATCAGATGAAATAATCAGCATCTGAAAGCTAAGCGTTTAGTCTTTCAATATGTATAAAAATGTTACACATAAAACAATAAAAATCAGGTGAAATCCTTTCCAAGCGGGAGTCGTCTGCAGACAACAGTTCCAAAATTTCACAAAATATTTTTTAAATGTCAAAATTATTGAATTTCATCACCATATCTGGAATCACCATGAGGAATGCATTACAAATAAGTACATAGTGTTTAGAGGTAAAAGGCTTGCCCTAATGCAAGAGTCCTGAGTGCCTACATGCTACATCTGGACTTTTAAATAGGTTGTGTGGGGGAAAACACAGTTAGCCCCTTGCATGGTAGCTAAGTCCTCTATATTGCTAGCAATCCATCCACTAAGGCTGTTGTGAATGCACGGGTAGTTTTGTACCCGGGTACCCAACCCGTTACCCGAAAATAGACACTAAAAATAAAAAATAAAAATAAAAAATGTTTAAGGTGTTTTTTTCTAAGTACAAATTTGTCCCAAAATGACACATAATGGGGTCAAATAGAGGTCATTTGGGGACAAATTTGTATTTTTTTATTATTAACATTTCGGGTATTCGGGTACCTAATTTGGTACCCGGGTATAAGTCACAGCCTTACTATCCACATGTCAAATGTGATCATTTGAAAATCATATTATAATCATACCCTAAACACAGGGTACTTCTATGCATAATATTTGCACACAGGAGTTAATCATAATCGCAGCCTATTGCCCCACCACCACTATAGTTTGATCAGTTCCAAATTGGCGAAGCCATCTTAAAGCAGCTAATGAATACAGAAGGACGCGGGTGTGATGAATGCATTAAGTGCACTATCATATGCGTGCAAGTGAGTACGGCCCAAAAGCGTGTGCGTGTGGGCACAATCGTGAGCATACGCTTGGATTACTTTTGCGCACGGAGCGATAACAACCGAATATTTTTCTCTACAATTTGGATCTGAATAAACTACGGATGAATGCCGACGGAATCAGCACATAAAACGAGATAAGGTTAAATTGACAAAATGCCAGGGATAAGGAATGTCATCACGGAATCCAGCACTTCCAATCCAACAACCAAGTAATGTCAGCCCTTTGCAGGAGTGTAAGCAATTCCAATCCAGACCTAGACATTTCCAACTTTCCTGTTATAATAATATACTAGTTTATCGTACAATTTCACTGCACTGCAATGAAAAGAGTACAAAATTAAGCAACATGAACACTTTCCACGCGGCTGTCGTCTAAAAAGTTCACAAAACAATTTGGGAAAAAAAGTATTGAATTTCATCACCTTATTTGGAATCACCATGACAAATGCATTAAAAGAAGTACAAACATGCCTAGTATTGGTTCAGTAATGATTGAGATAGACTTAAGAAGTTGGGAAAGGTTTCTGAAAAAGGTTTCTGAAAAATATTGTTTGCATATGGTTAAACTAATAACCGTGTGGAAAGTGTTAAGAAATTTGATGTCATCTCTGAAGCCAGCACCCATGTAGTTGCCGTTAAATAGTTTTGCTCTAAAAAAAAGGGGTTAATTTAATCAAAATAAAACATATAAACACCCCAAAACATGGCTATTGCCATCTTGCCCCTGAACATGTATAAAGCAACACTTCCTGTTGGGAAATTTTACTTTATACATACTGAAGAGCCAGAAAATCATACGAGGTTTTGACAGAATAGCAACGATATCATGAATAAAAAAAAGAGTTGAAAACTGATAGTGAACTTCATTTTGCAAAGCCACACACAAAATAAATGGAAAATCAGACTTTTAAAAAAGGTTTTGGAGTTGATTTCTTGTAAGAATTGGTGTAAAATAATTGCAGTGAGCACACACACTCAACAATTCGAATAAAAATTAAAAAAACTTTAATGTGCACTGACTTTAGATCGACAACAAACTTCTTTTCCACCTGAGACACATTTATTTAACCCCCTGGGCACTACCGGCCTATCTTACAGTGGTTCTGATTGGTTTATTGCAAGATATACTCATTTGAATAGCCAATTAAAATCCAGCTTGTAAAATATTTCACTCCAATCTTTATCAGGGATACAACTATTGTAAAAATGTCCCTGATTGGTGCAATAAATCATGTATCTATCTTTCTGACCAATCAGCCGGTAGTTCTCAGGGGGTTAAAGAATAAATGATAAACATGGATCCATTCCCTATTCTTAGATTCAACTCCCTATCCGCTAAGCACCATTCCCTACAGACCTCAACAGAGCAAGTCCACCTTGAAAAAATAAAAATATGGCAAAAATATCTGAAAGTAGAACAAACAAGTGCTGGGTAGATAGATAGGTATTATTTATTCAATGTTATGTTAAAGAACATCTGTGAATGGTTAGCATGTACGGCCGCCGGTCAGCAACTTTTTGGTCGCTGGTCGGCTACCACTTGGTCAGTGACCAATCGTCTTTGGAAACGTACTGTAGTTCCTGCAGGCACTCGCCAGTGTGCGGATCCCAGACGCATACTCTCGAGTCGTAGGAGGAGGTCGCCAGCAGGGCACTGTCGGGCGAGAACTGACATCCCACTATGTCGTGATGGTGGCCGACGAGACGATGAACGATGGTGTATTTGGTCATTTCCCAGACTATGGCCTGATTAGGGGAGAGAGAGAGAATTGAGAAATGGGATTTAAGAAAAAGGTGTGAAAATAAGATGTTAATAGTCAGTTGCTATGGTAACTATCAAAAGAATATTAATAAATGCATTGCTTTAGGAGTAGTTTTTGTTTTATCTCACATGTGACGCGATCAAGCAGAATGAGTCGGATGTCGGGAATATTGATTCGAGTTATATAATATGTTTAACTTTGTTTTCTCAGTTGGTAAATTGCTTTTAATTTAAAAACTAGAAATTCAATTTTAGTGGGGTTTGGACAATAGTGTTGCATTTTCAACCTGCTTTTAAAGGATGGACAAACATCCAAATTGAAAACTGCCGACATATGGCTCATTTCGCTTGATCACGTCACATATAATGTATCACTAAATGAAGTAATAACAAACTATTTAAAAAATACACTCAAGCTTTCCATTGCTCAGCTATTAAAAAAAATTATGTGACGGTGAATGAATGAAATAACACTCCCAAATTGGATGTATTTTCTCTCATTCCCAGACTGCAGTGCAGAGTAGTTTGGGATCTGATATTTTTGAATATTATAGCATTTCATATCAGGCACACAAAAAAAGGTCTGCCTCACAGTCACACATACATTTGGGAAAATAGTCATGCGATACGTGATTTAAAAAAGAAAAATTGATTTAGAATAAATAGCTATGATGCTTGATGCGGAAATTACTTTTTGATCGTGTTTTTGGCTCACTTCCAACACATACATTGTGCGGAGAGGGTCCAACTGGCTACAAAATGTTATATACAAATTTTATATAATAGTCCCATTCATTCTGGTAACAGTTTTAAAGGTAGATGTTCTGATTGCTAGCCCGATTTTCAACTTGATGTTTTCTATTTTACATTATCCACATATTTTTCTCATGTCTGTAGATTTGTAAAATCTTAGGGGCCAGAACTGTCCCATTTAGAAATCATAGGCTAAAATGTGGTGGATTATTGCCAAAGGTGGTTAACCACCCGCCAGTTTGTGTACTACTCAATGGGCACATTTCTTGTGAATGTGTGCTTCTAAAATAAGAAGCATTGGGATTATGCAACTCAAAACTTTGGAATGCGACAATCTTAAGGATTATACCTTTCATGTAAAATAGAAAACATCAAGTTCATGCCACCTTTATTTTTCAACCTTGAAATCAATAGAGCCTATTATCTCCTGGTTGCCTAGGGCAGTATGAACCTTTCAACCTGTCTGTATTATATTATGTGTGTATGTAATGCACCTACCTTGGAACATTGTTTATGCTTGGAATCACACCAGGGATTTTGTTGCTTTAAAAAGTGCTATTTATAGAGCCTATTATCTCCGGGTTGCCTAGGGCAGTATGAACTTTTCGACCTGTCTGTATTATATAATGTTTGTATGTTTGTATGTATGTTATTGAGGTCAAAGTATTAGGTAATCTCCCACTCCCAGAGGGAACTCTGCAACAGCCTACACTGTACATGTATTTCCAATTGCCTAGCCCAGTGTGATTTTTTCAACATGTATTATGCAAGTGGTAGACTTGTACAAGTCTTTCCTGAATTCCCCTCCTTTTCTTTCATTATGTTTCTTTTCTGAAATTTACCCATTAGATGGACGGACCTGTGAAGTAGTGTGTGTCGGTCGGTCTGGTTTTTTTAAATTTATTTTTTACCTAAAATGTCACCATAATCTGCAAAAATCGGGAATTTGTTTAAAAAATTTGTGAAGACAGATTTCCAGCCCAAAAAAAGGGTGATTCTACATGATTGGAGAAAAAAATCTAGTGTCTGAAATGTCCATGACAGTTGACCAATTATTGCCTTGTAAGGGCGCACTTCAAGACGTGTTTGTGCGTGTCCAAGAATAAATGAGCCGGGTTGCGTGTAGGCAGCGTTCAAATAGTGGTAATCTGTGCACCCGAAATAACCAATTTTACTGGCGGATAACCAGTTTTTCCTTGATGATTATCCGACTGATAACCAAGATTTTGACACCAAAAAGTTGACACAGAAACAAATCAACAAATGTTTATGAAAACATTGGCAAAAAAAGGCAATTTTTAAAACCTCCTATTTCCAGTGAAAAAAGAAAAAAGTATTCCAATAAGACCAACAAAATAATAAGGTGGGTTGCCCTCAAGTGCCAAAAATTCAAAATCGGGTCGGTCGATCAGAAATCTGTTGGTTTTTTCCCCCAATTTTTTTCCTCCAATTTTTATTTTTTTCGCACCCGAAAATCATCAAAAGACAACCTTCAAATGTTTCAATGTGAAAATAAGGTGATTAGACTGTAAACAACTTAATTTCTTTTGGGATTATTCAGCCTATAATGAGATAACGAGGTTAGACTGTGCAGGTGAACAGCCCAAAAATGCAATTTTCAAAAGTTGTTGTGGACAGAAATTCAAACTTTGAACTTTAATTTGTTTTAGAAACTAGTGCTAGTACTTCAGGTATTGTAAAATCAAAAGTTAAAATTCCAAATTTAAGTCACAATATAGCAATTAGCATCAATAGAGCAGATTTTGGTTTTAAAAATTAGCCCAGTGTGGCTAGGTGGCTACTGCAGTGGCAAGATAATTGAATGAGTTATGGTTCTGGCCCGGGTTCTGGATAGCGCCTTTTAAAGGTCTGGAATCCAGGCTACAAAATTGGCAAATCTGGTAAAGTACTTAGGTTATGACATTAACCTTGCCTTGCCTATAATCATGTAAGTAACAGATGCTACTAGTATACTGTGCACCAATATTATTTGTATACTGTAAAGCAACAAAATGTTGCTAGCATTTTAATTTGACTAGGATCTCTATTCACTATTCAATGCCACTAGAAATTTAGATATTATGGGCTATGATTCAAATGAGTGAAATTAAAAAACCCACTATAAAACGGTGGTGTTTTGCAAATTTGCTAAATGTTCACACCATGAATTTTTATTGTTTTTCAGTTTGTACAAGCATTCACTGCCTACAATACATGTAGTGTCACCCGTCCTTTGTGGCTCAGCGTCCTATGTAGTCTACTCGTATGCCTTGTATAATTTCACTGTCACACAATCGAACAACACCCCCTGATACTTCCCATCCGAGAACCGACCAAATACAAGGTCTACTGGCATTGGATTTACAAAAGAACTGTGCTTGAGCACACTAGGGATTACTAGGGACGATGCTTTTTATGCGTCACGATAGTATCACACCCCTTCATAACGCGCTAATATTGAATTTGCTGTTTGTACATCTAGAAACGCGTGAAGGGGCTATTTCTGTGGCTGTGTAAGAGTCTCTAGTTATCGTAAACAATGATCAAATTATTTGTCTCTGTTTAAACGTAAAAAGGTGTTTTATTACACGATATTGAAAGATGAAATAGCATGGAAATAGTCACATATGCGGAAATGTAGCTATATCTCTGAGGAACATATTTTGGGCGAGGACCAATGTCAAAGATAACTCCTAAAGTGTGATTTTAGACCGAAACGGCGGCTGGGTCTGTTTCAAAACTGGTCATCATCATAGTCAAAATTGAAAATTGATCAAGGACTATCAAATCCATTTTTTTTGTGTTCTTTAACACCACATCCAACAAATTGTACAAAAAACCCGGACATTTTAGTTGTTTTATTAAATTTCCGGGTCTATTTTACGAGCAACGTAATTTACAAGCATGTCGGATGGAATTTTTTGATATTTCAAGTTTAAAGCCCATTCATATTTGTAATCTGTGTCATTTTGAATTATTTGGGCTATAATGTATCAGTAGTTTGTAATGCATGTATTAATAAATAAAAATCTGCAAAATTCTATCTATTTACTGATCTATTTATAAGCAAAATCTGGACACAGAAAAATTTCCATCCGACATGGTCATAAAACTTTTAAAGTTTTTTGTTTAAATAACGACAAGTTTTTCAAATTAAATTTTACTCTCAGGTATCGAGGATTTAAGTACTCTGTATGGATCCATGTTACTTTTAACTTTTAAGCTATACTTTAAAGAAATATAAAGGGGGAGATTATTTTCCATCCGACATGAATTCTAGCATGTCGGATGGAAACTGATCAAAATGATTTAATACCTAAAAATTGGGGCACAAAAAAATAAATTTGCTGCACCATTAAAATTGGAATATATATTTGATTACATTTATACCACTTATTAAGGCCACAACAAATATATTGTGCTGCCCTGAAGTGCTAAAAATTTAAAATCGGGTTGGTCAGTCTGTAATCCTTTTTTTTTTTTGGGGGGGGGGGGGGGGGGGGCGTGAAAAATGGTTTATGTCAAGACAAAATTGGTATAGGCCCTATGTCAATTAACTAATGTTATAGTGTGATAATAGTCTAAAAAGTATGTATTCAAGTTAAGTTATTCATTGCAAGCAAGAAATAGTAACATTAGACACTTCCAGGTCAAATTTAAATCAAAAAATGAAATGAAGAAAAAAAAGCGGCATCTTTTTTTTCTTCGGCATTTTTTTCTTTCTTTCAATTTTAATGTT
This sequence comes from Ophiura sarsii, assembly GCA_035610835.1. Taxonomy (NCBI): domain Eukaryota; kingdom Metazoa; phylum Echinodermata; class Ophiuroidea; order Amphilepidida; family Ophiuridae; genus Ophiura; species Ophiura sarsii. Next base: position 54,260,914 of record CM069458.1, on the reverse strand, counting down.
TTTCTTTGTTGGGTGGGTCATTTTTTTTTTTTACTCTGTAGTGGGTCATTTGTTTATTTTTTCTGGATGGTGGGCAAAGTTTTTTTTCTTCTTCCTGGATAGTGGGCAAAGTTTTTTTCTTCTTCAGAAAACTTCCATAGCCATTACATGCACAAATTCAGTATTTCCCTTTTTTTATCCCCCTGGTTTGTAAAACCAGAAGGGGATTTTGTCATCATGTCAATGTGTGGGGGTGCGTATGTGGGGGTGTGTGTGTGTGCCTTTTGGTTAGCCTTTTTTCCGAATGCTGTATCTTTTGAACGGATTGACGGATTGACTTCAAACCTTCAACGATAGGTAGGCAATGGTCAAAAGATGTGGCTGCTTGTTTTGGGGTCTAATTTGCATCCAAGGTCATCTGAGGTCAAAGGTCGTCCAGAGGTCAAATGGTAAAAGTTGCCCGATTGACGTCAAACTTGGAGACAAGAAACATGAACACTGGGTGAACATGTCTAAAATAAATGAGAGGTCATCTGAGGTCAAAGGTCATCCAGAGGTCAAATCGTAAAAGTTGTCCGATTGACGTCAAACTTGGAGACAAGAAACATGAACACCGGGGAACATAAAATAAATTAGAGGTCATCCAAGGTCAACGGTCATTAGAGGTCAACCAAGGTTAAAGGTCAACAAGGGGTTAAATTGTGCAATGAACACCGGGGGGGGGGGGGGGGGGGGGGGGGGAACATGTCAACAAATAATTAGAGGTCATCCGAGGTCATCTCAGGTCAAAGGTCATCCAGAGGTCAAATCATAAAAGTTGCCTGATTGACATCAAACTTGGAGTAAAGAAACTGAACACTGGGTGAACATGTCTAAAATGAATTAGAGGTCATCCGAGGTCAACGGTTATTAGAGGTCATCTCAGGTCAAAGGTCACCCCAGGTCAAAGGTCACCAAGGGGTTACATCGTGCAATGAACACCAAGGAGAACATGTCAACAAATAATTAAGAGGTCATCCAAGGTCATCTGAGGTCAAAGGTCATCTAGAGGTCAAATCGTTAAAGTTGCCCGATTGACCTCAAACTTGGAGAAAAGAAACATGAATACCAGGGGAACATAACCCATATATGACATTCGCAAGTCGTGACTTGCAGTATTTTTCCTTTTTATGGCTAACATAAGGTCCATTTTTTTCCAGACATTCAAATGCACCCAAAAGGAAGTCTGTAATGTAATATAAACCAAGTTAGTATAACATATATATTAAAAAATTAAATTAAAAACTTCAACTTGATTTTTCTCAGCTCGGTGTCTGTGTGGGTTACGGGGTTCATGCACAGGGCCACAGAATTATTAAAAATATTCCATGCTGTTCAACCAATGAAAGTCCCCTTTATTAGACAAAGAAAAGTGAGAGTATTAAGTTTTAAGATATCTCCATCAAGTCAAAATATGAATTAAAATGTGTGTGACACTCCAAAATTAATCAAGAGAATTATTGTAAAATAGGTTTAGTTGTAATGAATGAACTTTTTTAAAAACATTAATTATTGTTGATTGTTAAAATATTACATGCTGTGCGTGTTCAACCAATGAGAGTCCCCTTTATTGGACAAATAATAGTGAGAGTATTCAGTTTTAAGGGATCTCCCTTAAGTCAATAAATGAATTAAAATGTGTGTGACATTCCAAAAATAATTAAGATCAGTAGTATAAAATGTGTTTAGTTGTAATGAATGAGTATTTTAAACATCAATACAATTGTTCATTATTAACTATTCCACCTTGTGCGTGTTCTGCCATTGAAAGAGACCTTTTTTGGACAGAATATTATGAGAGTACCAACTTTTTAAATTGATCTCCAATAAATAAGTCAATAAAAGAATTAAAACGTGTGTGAGATTCCAATATTATTCAAGATCAGTAGTGTAAAATATTTCAATTTGTATCAGTAAAAAATCTGCACTGATGAATGATTTATTTTAGTTGCAATCAGCAATTCTATAAAAACATGTCGGATGGAAAAAAGCATGTTGGATGGAATTTGTTTCATATTTTTTGCTGCCAAACCTTAATGAAGAAATTCAAAAAATTCTTTCATACCAATATTGAAGGTACATTGCCAATGCATGTTTTTGGCTACCAAATTGAAAGTTATTTATAAAGTGCCTTGAAAAGTAACATTTGCATTCCATCCGACATGCTCAAATTCCATCCGACATGATGCATTTTAAGAGGGCGCTGTTCAGAAAGTGATGCAGTTTAAATAAATACAAATGTTGAAATATAATCAGTGGTTGTTTGTCTTGTATCAGAGTCTTTATTTAGTTTGATTATACTTATACTTTCGATAGAATAACTATGTTTGTCCTAATTTTTGGTGAACCCCATTTCTATCGATTCCATCCGACATAGTGGGTTTTTTCACGATAAACAAGAAAATATGCAAACATTTTTTACGAGCATCTGATGATATGTTTGACACAATTGTTTGTCTTCTGAAACATAGTTATAACCTGTGAAACTCTTTGCCTCAAAAATGGCAGCTCATTTCCCTATCAAATTCCATCCGACATAACCTTGGAGGTTTTGAAACAGACCCGGCTATACAGTGCCAGAAAATCGACATTTTGAATTTATCAAGTGAGCAAGATTCGTCTCTCTGCGAAGACGTATATAAATATTCATATACTTCGTATTTATCGTGTCTGCCATTGGTTAATTTCGAATTCCATGCGAACAAATTGCTCATTACGTATGCGTCCAATTTTTGGACGAGCACTATGTAAAAGTATACGGAGGTCAACGAGGTCAATCCAATGCAAGTAGACCTTTTTTTCCCGGGGTGAGATCAAGAGGATGGGGAGCGGTCCATGGGGAGTGAGCCCTCTATAGGTACATGTTCATAGAGTGAAAAAGAAAAGGAAAAAGGTATACTAAAACAGACTACGTCCTATGTGGCTGGCTCATAGAGTGTCATCCGTCCTTTTATGGCTCAGTATGGCATGTATTATCAATCAACTGTAGGCCTACATTATGTGCAGTGTCATCTGTCCTGTAGCTGCTTCACATGGGACTTTCCAAATTCACTGATCTGTATGATTTTAATTCACTCATAGGCATTGAAGTCTTTGATTCCCTACTGTTATACACTATAATTTCACAGATACTTTATTTCGCAAATATGAAATTACTACTATTTTGCCGGGGATTTAGTTTCGGCGAATCTGGCAATTTTACTGTTACTTTCACTGCAAAATTGTCACAGTTTCGCGGGTATTTAATTTTGCGAAAGCCACACCCCTCGTGAAATTCACTGATTTGTATGATTTTAATTCACTCAAGGCATTAAAATCTTTGATTCACTACTGTAATACACTATAATTTCACAGATACTTTATTTTGCAAATATGAAATTAATTTCACGAAAGCCACACCCCTCGCAAAATTTAATCCCTAGCAAAATTAAAGGTAGATGTTCTGATTGCAGGCCCGATTCTCAACTTCACTGTTTTTCTATTTTACATGAAAGGTCATCCTTTTGTCCTGTTCCAAAGTTTGAGTTGCATTTAAACTCCAACGGGTCTATTTTTAGAAACACAAGGTCACAAAATATTTGCCCATTGAGTAGTACACAAACTGGTTGGTGGTTAACCACCTTTAGCAGTAATTCACCACATTCTAGCCTATAATTACTAAATGGAACATTTCTGGGCCCTAAGATTTTACAGACATAATGAGAACAATATGGGGATTCTTCTGATATCAAAATATCTTGATGTGAAAAAAAATCATAGCCAAAAAAGGTTATCGGAACATACACCTTAGTGGTTTCAGTTTCTATATTAAACACAGCTTTATCAGGACATGAGTGCTTGCAATAACCTCTTCAGATATAATACATAAATAACTGGTATTTGCTGACATTATTGACCAAACACACACAGCAAGGACAGTGACTATGTGTTATCTGTTTTAAATTGGTTTTTAAATTAAAAAAATTAAAGAAACCCTGTAGAACTACGGGCCAGAACATATTTTCCCCCCGAAATTGGTTGAAAAAAATGTTCATGTCTAATGCGCTTATCAATTGCAACCCCTACCCCTGGGTACCCGGGGATGGCTGGGACTTGTGCCAGAGATGTATTTTAATTTGTTTAATTCCCGCCTAAGTCCCGGCAAAGTCCCCGACGGGCGCGGCAAAAATCTTGAGTAATCCCCTGACAAGTCCCGGCTCCTATGGGCCGGGCATTGAAACAATCCCCATGGTTTTCTCGGGCTAAATGCTCGGCCCTTGACTCTGCTAATATATTGCAGAGCATCTTGACTCTGCTAATATATTGCAGAGCATGGTTTCTCACAATCCTATCATCATCATGCTTCGTCATGTTCGAAACACGATTTGCATGCAAACATTGGTTCAAAACTCGGCAGGCATAGGCTACTATTTCAAGGTATTCGATAAATTGCAGAGCTCTGAATGGATTAGATATCATCATAAAATGCTCCCAAAGTAGGCCTATGTGTATTCAATTGCTATAGGCCTACACACATCTGGTTAGCATGTTGGCAATTGTTACAGAACCTTTGCCAAAATAATTGAATTAAAATATGCTAACAAACAAAAAAGGGCAATACCTTCTAGATTATCACAGCTACATGTAGCGCACGTCGCTGCTGAATACTCGCTATGTTATGCAATGGGCCTACTTTGTAAGTTTACATACTGAATTGAGCAGTTGAAACGGTTGAAAGAGCTCGGGTAAATCACGGCCAAACCCCGGCCCTTACTCGACTAAATTCCCCCGTCTAAATTCCCAGCACTTTGGCTAACGTAAATTGATAAAAGTCCCGGGATATGCCCGGCCCTGCGGGAACACATTTTGGGTCAAACCCCCGGCTAACATGATGACAAAGTCCCGGCCATCCCTGGGAGCCCAGGGGCCGGGTTGCAATTGATAAGTGCATAAATTAACAGGCACAAAAACAATTTGGCATGTCAAATTACGGCAATATATTTAGAGATTTTTTATGATTTTCTTACGGTCGTCATTTGAAAGGGGGAAAAGGAAAAAAGCCAGACTCAATTCCCAAATATCCTTGATCAGGCTTGATCTTGGTTTAAGGGTTGAAAATAGATTGTTCGCTAGCGAACAATTTATTTTCACCCTATTTTCACTCTAAAAACCATGATTTTGAAGTAATTAGGAATCGTATCGCTCTGTAACTCAGAATATATTCATGATTTATGATCAGAAATGTAAATCTGCAAGAAATCTACTTACAAAAAAAAATCAAGCATAGAGGGTGCCCCCTGGAAAAGATCAGATAATATGCCTTTAACTAGGTCTCTGAATGAACCAATGTTGACAAAAACATTTCACAGAAACTATGTGATTTTGGGGTATTGTATTAATTCCCGAACCACTTTTAAAATCTTCTTGGAAATATGAGGTATTTTTTAGCTTGAGCCAGCCCTATGCTACCTGTTATGAAGTCACGTTCATCACAACATTCCCAGTGCAAAAGTTTGTAGCAAGTTAACTGGGTCGCCCAATGAACAAATGTTGACAAAAACATTTCACAGTAACCATGTGATTTGGGGGTAAAATTGTATGAATTCAGAATTCAGAATTCCCAAACCGCTTAACCACTTTTAAAAACTTCTTGGAAATATAAGACCTGTCTACTTAGCTTCATGAATTGATTACAAGATGTTAGTCTAAAAATTGATTGTCTATGAAGTTACCACCCCCCCCCCCCCTGCCCCTACCCCCTCATCATGCTGATAGGAGAAGGGGGTTCTAGGATTTGTAAATCCTAGAAATTTGATTTTAAAAGATCTGTCCTGTTGTTATCCCATTTGTACATGATATTGAAGTATCCCAAAAGAAACGGTATAAAAGCCTTGAAATCAGAAATACTGCACTAAGGCAAAGAAAAAAAGAAACCCTGTTCAAAGGGCCTGACCGACCCATTTTTGTAGAAATCTGTGAGAAAAAATGTTCACGTGCAAATGAATACCAACTAAGCCTGTAAACTTCTGTTTAATGCTCTGACCGTTTAAACATTGAATGACACATGCATTTAACCGTTTAGACGCTGTATCATGCCGCAAAGTTTGCCTGTCAAATTTTGTACCTGCATTCTAAATTGCAGAAAAGTTTTACACTGCCCCACATGCGGAAGTTATTTGCACACTGTATGTAACAAAAGTTACTCGAAACTGAGATAAACCAACCTCGGAATGTTGCTAATAAAATAAATAACTTATGTCCGAGAAAATGTTTCTATGTGTATCCATTCTATGGCATTCAAGCCAGTGTCACTGACACTGTATTCATTTTATTTCATTGCGATCGTGATCGTCACATTACTTTAGTCGCCATTTTTATTTATTTTTATTCTTAGTCTAAATCCTCATCAGTCATTTAACAATGACGATATAATGCATGTATGATAGGCCGACGTTGATTTCTGTACAGGGTTTTTATTTCTAGAAACGTTATCGTAATAGTTTTGACATGTATACTTGGTACACCAAGGCCGTTTCTACCGGGTTTTGGGGGAATTCATTTCTAGAAACGTTATCGTAATAATTTTGACATTAATATTTGGTACAACGGGCTGTTATGCTTGTATGGAATGAGAATTATGAGTAAGCTTACTTGTTTACCTAATAACATTTTATTAGGGCTTACATTTAGCCATTTAGCTAATTCTGTAAACGTTTAAACACCCTATTGAGTGTTTAAACGTTTAGAACTTACAGGCATGATACCGACCCAAATAATGTTTTGGCTCGTCAAAATACAGCAAGATTTGTTGTTTGATTTTTACGGTCATTTTCAAGGGGGGAAAAGTACATTTTTTAAACGCATTCGGCATTAGGTTTTGAAAAACTGAAGAGCTTTGAGACAAAAGATTTTTTTAAATATTAGCCTAACACCTCATACAAAAACAGGCTGGTATTACCCCTAAGTATGACTTGCGAGTGCTATAAGGAATTAATAGCACTCATCGACAGTGACCATTTTAGTATGACTTATAGCACGAGGCAGCGTAGCTGCCGAGTGCTATAAGGAATTAATAGCACTCATCGACAGTGACTATTTTAGTGATGATTTATATGGCAGAGCTCTACCCTACACACCAGATACACACCACTTGCACAGTAGGACACCTCTCACTCACCCATACTAAAAGCACATACACAGCCAGTCCAGAATTCCACAAATTTCACTTATCGTACAGCTTCAGAGTTCTGATAATTTGACAGACTGCTGATAATTTTACAGACTGCTGATAATTTTACATCGTAAATAACCTGATTAATTACAGCGCTGCAATTATTAGCCAACTTGGTGTGTGTGTGTTGTAGATGATTGTCTAAGTCTGAAACAGCAAAAACAGTCCAACTGTAAGAGGTGTCCTACTGTGAAAGTGGTGTGCATTATACACTGAGCCAAAAAGAAACTTATAAAAAAGAAACTTATACAATTTTAACAGATCACCAAATAATATTCTGTGCATGAAAATGTACCAAATTTGGATACAATATTACTGCAATGTATCGCTTCAAATGGCAGTCAATAACCAATTGTTTGCTTCAATGACACAAGAGAAATGTGCACTGCCCCTATGGTGATCTGTTAAAATTTTATAAGTTTCTTTTTTGGCTCAGTGTATATTGGGGTGTCCTACTGTGCATAGAATTGTAAAACAGAGTTATGCCACATAAATCAGCACTAATTCTAGTACTGTCAGATTTAGTTGATTGAGGTGTCCTACTGTGCATGGCATTGTAAACAGACTTCTGCCATATTACCCAACTTCGTGTGGGGGTGTGTGTGTTTAGTAAATGATTGTCTAACTTCTAAGTCTGGGCGTCTGGGTGAGTGAGAGGTGTCCTACTGTGCAAGTGGTGTGTATCTAATGTGTAGGGTAGAACTCTGCCACATAAATCATCACTAAAATAGTCACTGTCGATGAGTGCTTTTAATTCCCTATAGCTCTCGGCAGCTACGCTGCCTCGTGCTATAAGTAGGGGGGTCAAAGGAAAATTTCAAAATGCTTTTTGGGGCCTCATTCTGTTTTCTTTGGTTAGAACTTGTGCAGAAATGAAAAATACTGTTTAAATCGTCAAAATCGGAGCATTATTTCTTGCGTTGTGACCATAAATGTGTTTCGGAAAATGACCCAATTTCTTGCGAAAAAGGGCCAATTTTGGCAGTTTTGCAGATTTTGATTTTTAAAAATGTCATAAAATCAAGTCTTGGTACCCTACAAGTCTGAAAATAACATATATTAGGAGTATAACTTGAATATTTTACATTTCTGCTTACATGAAAGGTTGAATTTACAGTGTTTTTGTGTGAGAGCGTGTCAAAAAAGCCCAAAAATGTCCGAAAATGCCTTTGTCAACCAACATTCCTCCAATAAATGTGAATAAGTCCAGTTCATTAAATATGCGAAGGCTATATTTCATACAAAATCAGGGAATTGAAACATATCCCTGACCCATATAAGGTTTTTTTGGGTGTAGAATTCATTTTTAAGGTCAAAATAGTGCTCATTCTTCGGTAAATGCACCTTTCAGATTTTCGCATATTTAATTAGCCTAATTTGCATAATGAAATAGTAAAAGCCTTGTAATGGCGATAGTTAACAGATTTGAGCTGTGTAAATTACCCTTATAATTTTTTTTTTGACGTAGAATTCATTTTTTCAATCAAAATTCAGAGGGGTCTGTGGCAAATACCAGTTTATAGTAAAATTGAATAATTTTGCATTATATTTGCATAATTTAGGCATGTAGCCTTTACAATTAGGTGATTTTTTTTGTTTCCAATACAATGGTAATATATCAAGCTTCGAAATTATACAATGCTGCTAAACTTGGTATCTTCAAAACATTGATATTAAGTGAGTTAAAACTTTAATTTTAGCGTAACCTTGTTATAAAGGAGTGTGACCCCCTGGAGATAAATCTCAAAATAAAGATCTGCTTTGTACAAACACTTTTCATATTGACAACAAAGTCCCAAATAGTAGTGCTATGGGCCTTAAATCAATTTGAAGAAGGCTGTTTATAGACATTACATTGACAATATTGATATAGTAATTATGTACAGTAACTTGCAAGAATGTAAAGAGCAATGTTGTGACCCCCCTACTATAAGTCATACTAGCAGCAATTGCAAATACACATTTTTGAATTTTGGAGTGTGGTCTGCAGCTTGCAGCATGGAAAGTGTTAACTTACAAACTACAATATGAATAGAGGAGTAACTTGTTTAACAAGCAGGCTATTTGACATAAAACAGATATCTTTTTGGCATTGGCTAAGATTAGAATACCCTATCATTGAATTCCCCTGGTAAATTCCCCAATGTGTTATTGTATGGATTGTTTTGAAGATATATGCAAGTGGTAGGGTATAAATATGGTAGAGTTTATAAGGGCGCACAGCACTAAATCACTCCAGTTTTGTGTAATGGTAGTAAGTTCCGGCAAAAACAAAAAACGATTTTGTGATTAATGGGGTCCTTTGGGAATTAGTTTGGTGTGAGGGTAGCATTTCATAATTAAAATGAAAGATAATCTCTTGTACTTTGATCAGGATATTGCAAAATATTGATTTTCGATTGTATCGAACATTTATCACGTGGATGAACACACATGCTCGGAGGCGGTTAGAAGGCGAGCGTTCGGGCTGAAAATAGGGGTGGCGCTGTTTAAATGATCATATCGTAAAATCTAATTGGAAGTGGTATCTGTTCTTGACGATTTTATGAAATTTTAATATTTGTTTGTTAGAATAAAGCATTCGAGACATTCCAAAAAGAGTTACTAAGGGCCCAAAATAGCGACTCTTTTAGCCTAATTTACATGTAATCCAATGGGCGGTTTATTTAGTGCTGTGCCCCCATAATCAATTCCTGCTTGTCAGCAACAGTGGTACATGGACCAACTAGAGTGGAAACAAGTAAATGTTGTTCCATGAGTGCCACGAATGGAACAATTTATTTGTACGCCTACCCAGGCAATAGTCCCACTGTGTCAAACTTGAGTAATGAGGGCTCACCAAGTTGTTATGATTTCAATACTGTACAAGAAGAGTATTTAAAAAATACAATCATCGCACAGAAGAGGTAGATTAAAAGCTAATTATTGAATTAATTTAAATTATATGGTCACTTTAAACTTGATTGAATTTGGATAAATGTATCGTATTTGTTGTATTGTATTAACTATACTATAAACACAGTGTGCTACTTTACATACGTACAGGCTGTCCTAAATTGACTACTCCCCATCGATGTTCAAAGTTCATTCATTTTTCTTCGTATGAAAACATAGAAAATCAATAAAATTAGAACTATTGTTTTTCCTTTATCCTTATGACATATTAACCTTTCATTAGAATTTTTAGCTTGAATACATTGTAACATTGGACTTATCAAACTGAAGATACACTCTTTAGCATAAGACATGGTGGTTTCACCTTTTTGACAGAATGCAAATCAGTATTTTTTTTAATTATAAAGTAAAAGAAGTTTATCACACTTGAGTGACCCCATATTTTGACATGTGTTTAGGGACTTTTGAATAGCCAATGAAGTGGTATACATGTAGGTGAATTAGTACTTAGTAGTGGCTTAGATAGATTTCATTTTCACATTGCTGGGGATTTGTGATTTTTTTGAAAACTAAAATTGGAATAATCCTTTCCGTTCTGATCACATAATAACTGCGATTGTACCAATCACTACAAATTTGGGCAAGAGGGTATTTATTAATGTTGATACTGATCATCTAAAGTAAACAATATTCAAAACGGAGCTAATTCACAAATTCCCACGTAAAATGGTCAGTAACTTGAACATGGTATAAACTGGCACCGGTATTTGTGAATGGTTACATGAGAATAGTTCCATCATGTCCATGGACCAATGAATCAATTAGTATTGTAATTCCATTCCTTGTTGTTAACAAAATAGGGGGTGGGGGGGGGGGGGGTGTACTACATGCTATCCCGAACCCGAAATGATTAGCACCCATCATTGCCAAAAGTTCATTAATTTTTTTCATTATAAAAATCAATGAGATTAGGTCCGTTGTTTATCATTTTATCTCACATAATTGTAGGCCTATATCCATTCATTCGAATCATATTATACTAGTATAAACTGTTCCCTGAGGCCCATAGACTCACTACTTAGAAACTAAATGCATTAATTGTACTGGTTAACTTGTGTCACACAATGTTATTATGCACAGCCAGGAAGAAGCAGGAATGTAAACACGCTGATAATTATTACTCAAGTCATTTATTTATTTTGCTCCCTTTGGGTTGAGTAGACCTACTTTTCCAATATTGATGTTTCACTTTATACATTACATGTGTGAGACTGTATTATATACATGTACATGCATAGCTATTATACATGTGGAGCCCAGACACCATCAACAGGCACTGGGAGAGTGCATTAGAGTGTGACCAGCACTACTATTATACCAGTCAGAGAACCAATCAGGAACATTATTAGAAGAAAATCTAGGATGGATATTTTCATTACAGTAGTTTATTGTAAAGAGGTGGCTTGGTGGGAGGTCACAAGTGCTATAGATAGGATGAGCTTGAACACAGCACTCTAAAGCTGTGATAAAATGGCTGCATGAAAGTGTCCTTGACCGGGGGTCACACAATAGAATTATACCATCTGCGATGGAAAAACAAGTTAATTTTGCAGCATATTTTTCGCGAATTGCTAATCATCACTAGTATCGCGGTAACTTAATTTCGCGAATCTAAAATTTCTACCACTAGTGTCATCTTTACACACATTAATTCGCGGCAATATAATTTCGCGCATTTGAGCCTCTCGCGAAATTCGCGAAATTAAATTGCTCGCAAAATTAACTTGTTTTACAGTACCAACAGACTGGGCTGGTACACTCCATAAAACAGGCTGGTATTAAGTTACAGACCATAATAAATAAATACACACTTAACTGGAAAATGTCATATTTAACCTTTCTTTCAGTTGGTCCATAGTTGAACCTTGACAAGGAATCATTATTAACTACTTATTTTTTAAGTGTGTACATTTACAGGATTTTTGGCCAGACATATCTGTCTGTCATCACTGCTTCTGCCCTTGTCTGGTGGTAGATCTGGCTAAGTTTGTAATTACTCTATCACTTAATTTTCTCTGGTATAAATTGTATGTGGATTTTTTGTTTTTGAGTAGGGTATTTAACATGTTTAAGTAGTGTCTGTTTTCAGGTACATGAATCATGTACAAGTTGAATATGTCCAATTTTCCCACTGTAAACAAGGTGTCTCTAGAGCTGAAATCACAACCTTGAGCGTACAAGACCTTAGATCCCATTGTATAACTGTCACTGCTGTAAAGTGTCTGAAGCACTCAAACCATGACCTTGAGCAAACCAGTAAGATGTTCCATGCATGGTCAACGTGGTCTACCTGATCAAATCAACGTGGTCAACGTGGTCTACGTGGTCTACGTGCTAGGACTCCTGTAACAACTGAAAATTACCTATTTTTATCTACAATTGCCTAGCCAGTGTGAACTTTACAACCTGAATGCAAGTGGTAGACTTGTACAAGTCTTTCCTGGATTCCCCTCCTTTTCTTTTATTTTGTTCCCTTTCTGAAAATTACTGCATGCACAGTGCATGCGTCAGATCGAGTGTCTGAAATGTCCATGACAGTTGGCCAATTATTTCCTTGTGAGGGCGCACTTCAAGACGTGTTTGTGCAGGTCCAAGAATAAGTGAAGCGGGCTGCGTGTAGGCAGCAGTGTTGTAGTCGAGTCCACCCTACCCGAGTCCGAGTCCGAGTCCGAGTCCGAGTCCTTACCTCTCGAGTCCGAGTCCGAGACCGAGTCCTTACTGTCCGAGTCCGAGACCGAGTCCGAGTCCTTCATGTTCGAGTCCGAGTCCGAGTCACGAGTCCTTATATGTATTTATAAGTTCTGATCACATGTCATTAATTTTGCTATCTATAATAGGCCAACATATCAGTGAAGTCAACATATTGATGCATTTTAACCTTCGCATCCCTATACATGGACAAATGTTGATACCATTTTGAATTATAGGCATAAGAATTGATTCAGATATTCTAAAAGGCCCAGAAGTTCATAGATTGAGAAATTACAGATTTGTTTAAAGGTGTAATATTCTGTAAAGCAACCCTTCCCCTGCTGTTTCAACTATTTCTTTTCACTGAAAATGTCATCCCTTAGTCCATCAATTTGAAAATTGCCAATGAAATATCCTCTTTGTAAGAAATGTCATCATTTTTTAGTATAAGTACTGACACAAAAACACCTTAAGACATCGTACAAACAGCCTTCGATTGCCCATGATTATTATCACTTTAATTATTTATAGGTTCCCTCGAATTGTGTCTTAATGCTTGTAATGGTTATCAATAGGTATTGTCAACAGCAGTTTTTCTAACTGTTCAGATGTATTTATGATGATTTATGATATTATTTCTAAACGGTGAAGATTGGATGACTAAATCAGTATTTAATTACTGCAAACAAAATAAGCCAATATTGACTGGACTCGGACAGGACTCGGGCACAATTCCCGAGTCCCTAGTGCCCGAGTCCGAGTCCGAGACCGAGTCCTTCACCTCCGAGTCCGAGTCCGAGTCCTTCAAAATAGGGACTCGAGACCGGTCTCGAGTCCGAGTCCGGACTCGAGTACTACATCACTGGTAGGCAGCGTTCAAAATAGTGGTAATTTGTGCACCCAAAATGACTCAATTTACTGGCTGATAACCAGTTTTTCCTTGATGATTTTCCGACAGAAACAAAGATAAAGGTCACACACAGAAACAAATGTTTATGAAAACATTGGCAAAAAATGCAATTTCAAAAACCTCTTTTTTCCGGTGAAAAAGGATTCATAAAGTATTTCATTAAATTGTACAATTCAATGAGGAAAAACTAACTTTTGTGCAAGAAATATATTGCTACATCAAACCTGACGAGAATCTGGGTTTTTTGGACATATATTATGCATGATAGTTGGTAAATTCATAAGGTGAAAATTCTAAAAAATACATCAGACACGATTCATCCGATCTCGGGGAGCTTTCATAAAAGTTTGGCTGCAGCGGATCGTGTTCCTGATTGTTCCATTTCGCGATATAAGGAATTCTGTTCGGAATGGGTGAAATGCACTGTGTGCTGCTACTACTACTACATGTACTACTACTACTACTACTACTACTACATGTAGGTTTCCTTTAAACAGGGTCGGGCGGGTAAATTACGCCAATACAACATTAACAACAAAAATGTTTGCCTTGCTAACAAATCAGGTAAATATAGCTCCTTCATTTTGCAAACAAACTTTTTCTGAGGGTTTTTATGCCAGCAGGGAAAGACTTGTAAGAATCATCTTCAAAGGTCTGGAATCCAGGCTACAAAATTGGCAAAAATGCTATTTTAAAGTACTTAGGTTATGCCATCAACCTTGCCCTATGGCTCACCAATATTTATTTGTATACTGTAAATTTTAATTTCACTAGGATCTCTATTCGCTTAATTAAAATGCCACAATAATAAATTATATTTTATACCTGTACGTAGGTTAATTCAATAGCAAGATGATTTCAATTAATGAAATTAAAATACCCACTATAAACAGGTGGCGTTTTGCAAATTTGCTAAATTTTCACTCTGTGAAATGTTATTATTTTACAGTTAGTACAAGCATTCACTGCCTAGTGTCACCGGTCCTTTGTGGCTCAGTCATAGCATAGAGGACCTTCCTTTAGGCAAAATAAAATAAGTTGACTTGCCCTTTCTGACAGACCTGAATTTTGGGAAATCTAGGGTCGCTATTTTTTCTTTCTTTTTCAAAATCATATTTTGGTTAAGAAATAGCAAAACATGTTCTGTTTACATTTAATTAAATACGGTATAAACACATAAAATCGTCATTTACTCACACACTTTATATCAACTATCGCATTGTATGTTTATTTCACTTGCGTAAACGTTTTATAGACCGCGTTTGTTTTTCTGCTGAATTTACACGTGCTCGCCGAAAACCAGTTGGGCGATGGTCTGTGTAGGTATATTTAATTTTATTCACAGCGCAGGTCTTTAAATCTTACTACTTCTTAAATATGCATGTTTAAGGATTCTTTAAAATCGTGTTTTTGTGAAGTATCTGCTTGTTTAACAAATTTAAAAATTAAAAATAAAAATCCCACCCGTCCGACCCACATTCTTGACCTGGAAGGACAAGTCAACTCTTTTTTTCGCCTTATGGCTCAGTATGGCGTCCTATGTGGCTGGCTCATAGAGAGTCATCCGTCCTTTATGGCTCAGTATGGCAACTGTATGATCAATCAACTGTAGTGCAGTGTCAACTTTCCTTTTGCTGCTTCACATGGGACTTTCCAAATTCACTGATCTGTATGATCTTTTATTTTAATACACTACTGTTAAACAATATAATTTTGCGCATACTTTATTTTGCGAAATATGAAATTACTACTTTTTTTGCGGGCATTTAATTTCGCAAATCTGGCAATTTTACTGTTACTTTCACTGCAAAATTGTCACAGTTTCGCGGGTATTTAATTTCGCGAAAGCCACACCCCTCGCAAAATTCGCAAAATTAAATCCCTCACAAAATGAAGTGGTTTCACAGTTTCGATAAACACAGCTTTATCAGGTATGAGTGCTTGCAAATAGCCTCTTCAGATACAATACATAACTATCTGTTAATATTTGCTGACATTATTGACCAAACACACACACAGCAAGGACAAGGACAGTGATGATGTATTATTATGTTTTTGGTTTTTTTTAACTACGGGCCAGATAGAACCATTTTTTTTAAAAATTGGTTGAAAAAAATGTCCAAATTAACAGACAAAAAAAAAAACCAAATTGGCTGGTCAAATTATGGCAATATGTAAAAGTAATGCATTGATAGGAAATGGCCTTTCAAAAAAATCACACGCAATCTCATTTCATTTCTTCGGGTTAAAATTCCAGCTTCAAGACTCGAGATCATAGTTAACCATTTTGACGCTAGTCTCCATCTCCAGCTTAGGCAAAACAAAAACAAAAAGTAATGTTGTCTTTCACAGCTTTTTGTTGTTGAATTTTCTTAGCAGAAGCTCAAAGTTCAGCCAACAAGAAGTTGAAATCACACTAAGAGTCGCATATGTAAGAAACACTTAATTTAATATTCAACGCCATTTAAACTACTTTTGAAAAAAAATCTGAAAAATCTGAAGAAAAAAATCTAAAAAATCTGAAGAAAAAAAATCAAAAAATATCAGACTGGCCCTAAATATCATCTGAACGCTCCTTTAGACTATTATCACTAGACCATTAGAGAATCAGTGATAGCATGCAAATCAATCGTCTATAAACGGAATATCAATTAATAGGTAGTAGATGTTTCGATTGCTGGCCCGATTTTCAACTTGATGTTTTCTATTTTACATGGAAGGTCATCCTTAAAATCATCGCATTACAAAGTTTGAGTTGCATAACTCCAATGGTTCTATTTTTAGAAGCACAAGGTCACAAAATAATTGCCCATTGAGTAGTACACAAACTGGCTGGTGGTTAACCACCTTTGGCAGTAATTCACCACATTTTAGCTTATAATTTCTAAATGGAACATTTCTAGTTCCTAAGATTTTACAGACATAATGAAAAAATATGGGGATGCTTCTGATATCAAAATATCTTGATGTGAAATAAAATCATAGCCCCAAAAAAGTGATCGGAACACACACCTTAAACCAGTCTGCAATTGAATCTGGCAGGATTTTCTTTACCCATCAAATTGTGCGCCTTGACCCTTCAGATACAATACATAACTATCTGTTAATATTTGCTGACATTATTGAACAAACACACACACAGCAAGGACAAGGACAGTGATGATGTATTATTATGTTTTTGGGTTTTTTTAACTACGGGCCAGATAGAACCATTTTTTTTAAAAATTGGTTGAAAAAAATGTCCAAATTAACAGACACAAAAAAAACCCAAATTGGCTGGTCAAATTATGGCAATATGTAAAAGTAATGCATTGATAGGAAATGGCCTTTCAAAAAAATCACACGCAATCTCATTTCATTTCTTCGGGTTAAAATTCCAGCTTCAAGACTCGAGATCATAGTTAACCATTTTGACGCTAGTCTCCATCTCCAGCTTAGGCAAAACAAAAACAAAAACTAAAGTAATGTTGTCTTTCACAGCTTTTTGTTGTTGAATTTTCTTAGCAGAAGCTCAAAGTTCAGCCAACAAGAAGTTGAAATCACACTAAGAGTCGCATATGTTAGAAACACTTAATTTAATATTCAACGCCATTTAAACTACTTTTGAAAAAAAATCTGAAAAATCTGAAGAAAAAAATCTAAAAAAATCTGAAGAAAAAAAATCAAAAAATATCAGACTGGCCCTAAATATCATCTGAACGCTCCTTTAGACTATTATCACTAGACCATTAGAGAATCAGTGATAGCATGCAAATCAATCGTCTATAAATGGAATATCAATTAATAGGTAGTAGATGTTTCGATTGCTGGCCCGATTTTCAACTTGATGTTTTCTATTTTACATGAAAGGTCATCCTTAAAATCATCGCATTACAAAGTTTGAGTTGCATAACTCCAATGGTTCTATTTTTAGAAGCACAAGGTCACAAAATAATTGCCCATTGAGTAGTACACAAACTGGCTGGTGGTTAACCACCTTTGGCAGTAATTCACCACATTTTAGCTTATAATTTCTAAATGGAACATTTCTAGTTCCTAAGATTTTACAGACATAATGAAAAAATATGGGGATGCTTCTGATATCAAAATATCTTGATGTGAAATAAAATCATAGCCCAAAAAAAGTGATCGGAACACACACCTTAAACCAATCTGCAATTGAATCTGGCAGGATTTTCTTTACCCATCAAATTGTGCGCCTTGACCCTTAAGTGTTGAAAATTAGTGGTTGTCCAGGTGCCCTGACAACCTGAACCATGTTTTTTAATGTAAAAATTGAATCTCACGTATTTGCTTGTTATTTTAATAAATCCCAATTTCACTGATTAAAATGTATTTCTAAATAAAATGGGACCAAAATAAATAGCTTGCAGATCAGTTTGCCACCAGTTTCAGTGCATATTTAGACAAGTTTCAATCATTTCTTGGCAAACTTTTTGGGGTATTACAAATTACTGGCAGACAACCAGAAATGGTTGTTTCTTGTTTCTAACACTACCCCCTTCAAATCCAAAAATCACTATAGCAATGCATACAAAACCCGATAACCATTATACATGTATGTGCTGATATACAGTTCTACACACATGTTTTGATTATACATGTAGAAACACCATCACCTGCTTCATGTAAGGCCAAAAAAAGAAGAAGTTGTGTTGCGGGAAGGTCGGCCGGTCAGATTTTTATTTTTATTTTTAGTATACCAAATCAACCATTTTATACCTATTATTTCAGTCAACATGTGTGAAGATACGAAGGAAAACGCATACTGGCTGTATTTACTACCAAATGGTGAATATTTTCTTGAAGTACACATCCTTGAAAAATATTCACCCTTGACAATAACTGCTTGAAAGTATGGAATATCCACATATTTTATTGTATACTGAATTAAAGATACGATGGAGAGAATGAGACTAAATAAAAACAATATACTAGTTGCATTTTCGTTCTCGTGCATGCAGTACAAACCCGAACTTGTGGTTTGGTTTGTTGGGTAACACATTTATCAACCGGAAGATAGGTGAAAATAATGTAGAAATCTTAAAAATATATTTAAAAAAAAAAAACTTTAAAAAATCTTTAAAAAATCTTTAAAAAACCTGGGCCACATTTTTCGGAATTTTGACCCGGCGGGATGAGGGCAACACAACTCTTTTTTGTTGTTGTTGGCATAAGCAATGAGCATTTGGAATTGGAATGGATAATTTGACATTTTGGATGACAACATGGTATTAATATTAATTATTATAACGATGTGCTTTATAGATGAATTCCGATGCCTGCTTACATGATGAAGGTAACAAAAATTGAGATTGAGTCGCACTGTTGAACACTTTGGTTCACCCTTCACGTAAGTAAAGCCTTCATGAAACTAGTCTTTACCCTAGAATATATCTCTGGCTCTTTTACATGAAGGTATCACCAAAAAGGTTTATCGAAAATGAACGTAGGCCTTCCCTCTTGCAAAATGTCTGGACCCCTTCAGGGATAAATTTCAGAAGTGAAAATGTCAACAAAAAAATGCTGAAAGAAAAAACCTGGCTCAGATCTGGACCTCTCTATAGGGAAAGACCGAATTCTTATCACCACAGTAAAATGCTATCAAAAAAAAGAAGAAAAGATAAGACAAACCTAACCTTGCATAAATCCAAAACCCGCATACATACCATTTTATTATATCCGACAGATGCCATCATCTTTCCATTGGGTGCGAAAGAGCAGGCAATGACAGGTTTGTTGTGGCCCTTCAGCGTCTTCACCATGTTGCCGTCGTCTTTGAGATCCCATACTTTGAGTGTGCCGTCGCAGGACCCCGACACCAGGGTGAGGCTACCGTCTGGTGAGAAGGTCAGATCGCGCACCGGCTCCTTGTGGTCCATCAAGTGCAGAATGACATCTGTTGGGATAAGGAGAAGAACTTGCTTTAACCCTAACACTCTTTGAGTACTACGAATTACTATGATGCGGTGTGCTTGAGTCACCCGTCTCGATGAAATAATGGCCCCAAGGTTCATAGATGGCGAAGTACACTGAGCCACGAATGTAAATCCAGGAATCAAGGGTCACAGAAAAAAAAATACTGCAAGTCACGACTTGCGAATCCCCCTGGCTGGGAGATCAACTAAATGAGGTCAACGGTCATATATGGGTCATGTTCCCCCGGTGTTCATGTTTCTTTTCTCCAAGTTTGAGGTCAATCGGTCATTTTTAACGATTTGACCTCTGGATGACCTTTGACCTCAGATGACCTCGGATGACCTCTAATTATTTGTTTACATGTTCCCACGGTGTTCATTGCACAAACCCCTTGTTGACCTTTGACCTTGGTTGACCTCTAATGACCGTTGACCTCGGATGACCTCTAATTTATTTTAGACATGTTTCCTCGGTGTTCATGTTTCTTGTCTCCAAGTTTGACGTCGATCGGGCAACTTTTACGATTTGACCTCTGGATGACCTTTGACCTCAGATGACCTCTAATTTATTTTAGACATGTTCACCCGGTGTTCATGTTTCTTGTCTCCAAGTTTGACGTCAATCAGGCAACTTTTACGATTTGACCTCTGGATGACCTTTGACCTCAGATGACCTCTAATTTATTTTAGACATGTTCACCCGGTGTTCATGTTTCTTGTCTCCAAGTTTGACGTCAATCAGGCAACTTTTACGATTTGACCTCTGGATGACCTTTGACCTCAGATGACCTCTAATTTATTTTAGACATGTTCACCCGGTGTTCATGTTTCTTGTCTCCAAGTTTGACGTCAATCAGGCAACTTTTACGATTTGACCTCTGGATGACCTTTGACCTCAGATGACCTCTAATTTATTTTAGACATGTTCACCCGGTGTTCATGTTTCTTGTCTCCAAGTTTGACGTCAATCAGGCAACTTTTACGATTTGACCTCTGGATGACATTTGACCTCAGATGACCTCTAATTTATTTTAGACATGTTCACCCGGTGTTCATGTTTCTTGTCTCCAAGTTTGACGTCAATCAGGCAACTTTTACGATTTGACCTCTGGATGACCTTTGACCTCAGATGACCTCTAATTTATTTTAGACATGTTCACCTGGTGTTCATGTTTCTTGTCTCCAAGTTTGACGTCAATCGGGCAACTTTTACGATTTGACCTCTGGATGACCTTTGACCTCAGATGACCTCTTATTTATTTTAGACATGTTCACCCGGTGTTCATGTTTCTTTTCTCTAAGTTTGACGTCAATCGGGCAACTTTTACGATTTGACCTCTAGATGACCTTTGACCTCAGATGACCTTTGCAAATTAGACCCCCAAACAAGCAGCTACAGTGTTTGACCATGGCCTACCTATCACTGAAGGTTTGAAGTCAATCCGTCCATCCTTTCAACAGATACAGCATTCGGGCAAGTTTTACGATTTGACCTCTAGATGACCTTTGACCTCAGATGACCTTTGCAAATTAGACCCCCAAACAAGCAGCTACAGTGTTTGACCATGGCCTACCTATCACTGAAGGTTTGAAGTCAATCCGTCCATCCTTTCAACAGATACAGCATTTGGAAAAAAAGGCTAACCAAAAGGCACACACATACATACACACATACATACACACACACATACAGACAGACAGACGCACATTACATGATGACAAAATCCCCTTCTGGTTTTACAAACCAGGGGGATAAAAATAACAAGACACAAAACATACACAAAGTAACCAAAACTATAAATTGACACACAAAGTTTTACATGATAAAATCGAGAGATTAATAGTGCTATACATTTTGGTTAATGCTTGGTGAAACCCACGTAATGACCTTCTGCCATTCCAATATTCCGTTCATGAAGCTACGAAGCTGGTACTGGTATACATGTAGCTTCATGTTCTGCTCAAGTGACTTAATTCAATGGTGCCAGATATCTGGGTGCTATTCTTGCGATGCAGGTTGTATTGGTTGGTAAAAAGGACTTAATGTATAGCCCAACATGCAACATGTATAGTAAAATCAGTAACCTGTAGCTGTGCCATGACAAATTTCTGTTTAACACAAATTAGCAAAAACCAATTCCATTTGCAGAATGAAAACAGTTGATTTATAATGGCATACTATCAGCTCACCACAATCTGACAAATTCAAAGATTATTGCGGAAGGGGCGGAATATTTTTAAATCGCTCATTTGTTTGTATATTTCATGATATATGATGTATTCTAACATGTTTCATATTGATGAAAAGATTTGGTTCGTCTTTTTACACCGATACCCGATTTGTAGCAATCCCATATTCCAGTGCTTAGCCACTTGCTTGAGAATATGGGATGGTCTCGATGTGCCAAAATCGCCACTATTTTGCGCTCAAAAGTCAACAGATCATCTCTCTACACTGTATATACATTATTGTGGTACCGTATTATCCCTATTAAGCGCCCAGTGCGGTTAGCAAAGTCATTTTGTGTGGGCGCTTATTAAGTTACCTTTTTTAAACTCATTTATCGTAAACACTGTTGAATTTGGTGAGGTTGCACTAGCGGAAAACCATGTGCGATCGAGAAGTAAACTGTTTAAAATTTTTGGGGAAAATCAACATAGCGGCGTCGCAGTGGTCTCACTGTGGCCACAATTACATGACGTCAATGTTCCGACAAGCTTCAAGTGCCCTTCCGAAAACTTTGTTTATTCTCGGTAGTTCTGAGCATGCGCAATGTTGTATTTAAGCCATGAATAAAAAACAAAGATGGCGACTCGCATCGGGGAGAGCGGGAGGTGGCGGCGATCGAACCAGGCTTACTGGTACTGCGCTTTATTGAAAGACGCCATGGTGACACTGCAAATTATGAGCGTTTACTATTGGACAAACTAAAAGTAAACTCAAAAGTAAATGCAATTCTAAACATAAAAGTTAATGTAAAAGTAAACGCAAAACTAAACGTTTCTTGCATTTTGCACTGAATTTACAGTACCTCAAAACATGCTCCAAGTGAGTGAATAATATCACAGATGTTTCCACCATCTGTAATATAATGGTATTATACTATTAATTAAAGGCTGGTGGAAAAAAGCTTAGTTGTTGGGCTCACATAAAAAGTGTTTAGTATTGCGTTTAGTTTTGAGTTTACTTTTAGTTTGTCCAAAAGTAAACGCTCATAATTTGCAGTGTGAAAAATGTTGTTGTACAGTGCTACGGTAATTGAAAGGGTGGGCGCTTATAAGGGATTGTTTGTTGGTAGTCATTGAGAAAAACAGGGGTGGGCGCTTATAAGGGCATGGGCGCTTAATAGGGATAATATGGTAGATGTAGTTGAACAGACGACAGGGTTGTTCTTTTGAGCGCATAAAAGTGGCGACTTTGGCAAGTTTTGAATGAGACCGTTCCCCATCCTCAAAGCTTTTCAAGCAAGTGGCTATAAGCACTGAAACGAAAGATTGATCCGAATGAGGTATCATTGGAAAGAAGAACACATCTGCTTTCCAATGATATGAAAATACGATATAAATATTATGTATCACAAAATATTCGGAAATTGGCGATTGCAAACAATTTCCGCACTTTTTGAGTAGACACAGCTATACTGTTCACTCCTGAATTCAATTCATCATGAATCCTCCTGTTTTCTCGCAGACAATATTATACTTCACAAATTAGTCTCTAGAGACATTATTTTTTCTCTGCCCTGGAACTGAGGAGGCAACACAAGCTGCCAGCATAGAGCAACAACAACAAAATTGTTTGATTGTCCTCGTCCGCCCGACCCTCTTAATAATCATTCCGACCCAAAAACTGTTTTTTTTGTTGTTTTTTAATTTTTTAAAATATATCTATATATATATTTTTTTTAAATTAAAAAGAAATTAAAAATTTCATTTTTTTTTTTAAATTTCATTTTTTTACAAATATAAGCCGAAAATCAAAATTTTCATTTTTTAAATTATTTTTTTAAGTGTTGAGAAAAAGAACAAAGTAAATCTCATTTTACTATGGTACCTGAAATAAGGGCAAGTGAGGAAAAAAAACAAAAAACCTTTTCCCGACCGACCTACCCAAATTTTGATCTATGGACAATCAAACAATTTTTTTTTTGCCTTATGTTTTTAAATGGGATTTCGTGGTGTTTGGGGCTGTAAGGGTTAATAAAAAACCTGCCTACCAATTTTGGGGACATGCCAAGGTGAAATGCGTGTCACACAGATTGTGTTCTAATAGTATACATGGTTGCATCTTTATCGGTGGTTAGTTTACCCACAGATATTTCAAACTATTTTCTACACCAGCATTACTGAGAAATGTATTAGACGGAACCAGTGTGCAGATCTATAAAGAGCCCACGACATGATGCAATACTTCATGCATAACTACACCATGACTAAACAGTCAGTGAAATAAGATCTGTGTGTGCAATATGTTGAACGATCATAATTGCCCGTCTACTACATGTAGCGCCTGCCTATAGTGTAAACCTTTGGGTCAGGCTGGTGAAAATGCTAAAGTATCCGACACACTGGCGGGCAAAATTTCTCAAACTTGCATAGTTTTAAAGTGAGTTAACTGGCTAGTAGAATTTCTGTCAGGGCAGGTATTTTTGTGGGTTTAATTACCTGCCAGAGGCTGGTTGAAAAAAATCTGAAGTTCCAGGCCTGAGAAGGATCTACTGAAGGACCTATAATACAGCATTTTTTTATTCATTTTTTTCATTCCAAAATTTTGTAATTTTCATCATTTAATACAGCAAAAAAATTTCTTCTTCTTTTTCATTCCAAAATTTTGAAATTTTCATCAGGCCAAAAAAAAGAAGTAATGTTGTCCTCCACAGCTTTCAGAGAGGAGGGGCGGGTGGGAGGATTTAGTTTATTTTATTATTTTCTTATACCAGCGGAAGCTCAAAGTTCAGCCAACAAGAAGTTGTAATTACTCTAAGAGTCGTACATAAAAAGAAAGAAAAAAATCGGAGCGGCCTTAAATCTGATGAGTGGGCGGTCGAGGAAAACTTAACAAATTATTTATTTTGGCCTCACTTTAATGCAAAATTTCACCAGCAAGAAACTTCATGAGGATGTATGTAGTGCTTGCTACTGCCATGCAAATAGGAATTATACAACATTTCGTCCAAAAATGTTACGTACAGAATAAATTTGTCCAATCAAATTTTTGTCCTAATGTTACTACATACAAGTCGTGTTCCAAAGTTTGAGTTGGCTGTGAACTGTACCCATTGAGTAGTACACAAACTATATCGGTGGTTACCACTATTCGCGGTAATTCGACGTTATTTCATCGATTTCTCCGTAATTATACCGATTTAGGCCGTCAAATTTCAGTATGATGATGAGAAAAATACAAGCTTTCATATGATATGAAAATCTCTGTATGTTTGAAATAATTCTGTGTTACGAAAATGTGATCGGGTCATCTACAATGTACCTTTAATTTAGGGCAAATAATTTGTGTCCAATTTTTTGGGGTCCATTTTTAGTTGGGTCCAATGGATTTTCTTCCAATTTTGGGGTCCAATGGATTTTCTTCCAAAATATTCAAAGAAAATGCTATTCCCACAATGATAATGGTCTGTTATTCTGCTTAGGCCAAATTAAATTAATTGTTTGTCTCAAAGCTCCTCTCCTGTTGTAAAACTAATGCGGAATGCAATTTTTTTAATTTTTTTTAAAAATTCTTTTAATTTTTATAAATATAAAATATTGAAATCCTTGTAAAAGTGAACTTTTGTATTTAAAATGATGTGATCAATGAAAATCTGAAAAATCTGTGGATTTTTTTTGTAATTGGACAATGAAATTCTGAAATATCTGTGAAATTTTGGGATTTTTCAACAACAACAACAACAACAAAAAAAAAATATATATATATATATATGTTCTAACGCGCACCAATTAACTTACGCGCGCGCGGGAGCTTTGAGACAAATGATTTTTTTAATATAGCCTTACATGGGCCAAATATTTTGTGTCCATTTTTTTTGTCCAACGGATTTTTGTCCAATTTTGTTGTCCCATTGTTCACCCCTCGCTAGTCCAGTTGTTGTGAGACATGCTGTGCAATGCAGAGGTCCATGGTTCGATTCCCAACAGGACCACTTTTTCAACGGATTTAGAATATAGGGTTAGAAATACTATCTATTCTATTGAAGGTAACCAAGTGAATTTTTTTGGAAAGAGTTGTTTTAGGAGAATTTTTAATAATAACCTTCAATGGAAAAAAAATGATATTCTGGTGAAAAAGTAAATATTTTTCACGATGGAAAAGTGGAAATGTGTTTTTATTCTGTGAGAAACTGATTATGAACAACAAACCAAGTGTTTTGTCCAATGAAAAAGTTATTTTTTAATGTTAAAAACACACCAATATTGTAAATACCTCATAGCACCAATGCTAATATACATGTACAATTGAACATGGATTTATTTAACAAAAAAGGGTCCAATAATAATAACATAGGGTTCTTTTTATACATTGTACGATCCAAGGTTCCAGGTGAAAAGTGCATTGACTCAATACAGAATGTTATTAGGAATGCTGTTGAACACATCTCATCACATGATCATGCATCTATTTTAGTCATATACATTGCACATCCATCTATTTTATTTAATCATGTGTCAGTGCTTGTGAGCTGCCAAAATAACATTAAATAAATTTGCCGTAGGTGCCCTACGTGATGATGGTCTTGTTGCCCTCAAAAACCGGGCTTGAAAGAAAGAATCAAAACATTTAAGTAGTAATATTAATCCACATAAAAAAATTCATGTGTAACCAGAAAAAAACCCCAGTAATGCTTACTGTTTTGTATTTATGGGCACAGCACAACCCTGTACAGTGCAAAATCTAATTGTGGAGCCACTGGCTCCTAAGTTTAAAAAAATAGAAGCCAAAATTTGGCTCCCTAGTAAAAAAAATTTGGCGCCAGCATTTCCTGCTTTTTCTGTCCGACAAATTGTACCTGGGATGCGATGCGTGCGTCTGGTTGAAAGATCAACAATTTAAAATCAAAAATGGATTCATACATAAAAAGATCGCCATCAAAATGTATTATTTGCATCGCAAATCCCGGGCGCAAATCAGACGTATTTTATTCTGCAATCGTTTCATATCTGTATACCTTTCACATCGCGATCGCACGTGACATCTCTCACAGAACCATTTTTCGGCAGCCAAGGGAGTTGCGCAATGGCAATGCGCCTTGGGATATCACAGGTCAACGCCTCCATGTATTATTATAGTATGCGTAGTATTAAGTTGACCTTTTGAACCGTGTCTCTAATTACGAGCTTCATTTATTAAATGCCAGCGTGGGAATGAGCAATGACTGGGAATTTGCGCCAATTTCTAGGTTCATTTAATAGCCTCGTGTGAGAACTTTGCTTGCCTAATTACAAATACGTATTTGGAACTGTGTCTTTTGAAACGGATACTAATTTATCGCAGATTACTTTCGTTGCTTTCTTGTAACTTGGCGACTGAAAGCTTAGGTTTGAAAAAGTGGTCGCATCAGAAAAAAATGCTCGCAAATGTGAGTGAATTAGTCGTACCGTACAGCGTTGGCGCAGCCATGTTATTGAGTTAAATTTGAGTTCTGTTTTCAGTGAGGAAATTGACGGCTAGTCTTACTCCCAGTCATTTTTGTTGGCTCCTTTTCGTATGGTACCTATTTGCATATTTTTCATGTTATACTTTCCTTCTGGTAAAATTACCATTGGTGCCCTTCAAATATTTGAAATTGCCTTGGTGCACTTTTAAACTTACTGAAATTGCCTTGGTGCCCTTCCAAACCGAAGGCCATTTGGTATTTGCCCTTCAAAAATGGCCTTGGCCTTGCCTCCCCCTTGTACCTTAATTGAGGGCTGGACACCGGTGAAAATAAATAAATGACTGACTTCTTTCCCTTAACCCTAACCTAAGCACCGGGATATTGCGCAATTTCAAAAGGCAAAATGCGTCGCTGAATATTTTGAAATACGCAAAATGCGCTGGAAAAAAAGGGCAAAATGCGCCTTTTGCGCTTTCCATTGTTTTTCCGTTTGTCTGCCCCCAGGACTCCCAAAACGTTGATAAAACACAAAATGTTGAACGCCGACTCATTCAGTATTAAAAAATAAAATCCTTACCTAATTTTATCGAAAAGAGGTAATAATATATTCCTAAATGCAATCACAAAAGTGTTTGTTTTTACCGTCAATGAACGATCCGATCCTTTCACAGTTCACTGTTTACACATAAGTCGTCATTTTAAGAGTTTGTTTGTTTGTTTGTTTACACGGTCGGTCCATACAGACACACGCTTGGGTCCTGAAGGGACCAGACTCAAGCAAATTGCTCGGGCCAGGCTTAAAAAGCCTATATATAAGCATGCTGGTTGAATTATTATTAAAAACAGCCGCTCCCAACAAATAAAGTTAACAATTTTGCTGTCAGCCTTCAGACATGAGAAAAGAATAGTCTTGATCCAATCTCATTTATGCCACAAGGCTGGGCTGCTTCATTCAATTGGCAGGGGTGGGATCGAGAGAATTAAAATATTCATTCCTGTGTCATAACAAGTTTGAAGCAATCATATAATTTCATTCTAATTATCCCAAGTGACGGACAAAACAATTAATTGTATTATTCGTCTCACTAATTCCAAATTCAACCAAAATTCTCATTCATGAGAAATATTCCCAACAAGGATTTTCATATTGTACATCCCTATGTTCTCATGTTGCGGCCGCAGCTCACACCAAACACGAGGGGAAACCCCTTTTGAAGTCAATATTTTTTATAATGTTATGATACTTCCCAGCACACAACTATTGTAAATCATATCATGTTTATATTTCTGTTATTTAAAATATTATTTATAGAGAGTATGAAAATTTATGTCACCCAGCCTTCGCCCTCATTGAATATCTGTAATATATTCACTCACAAAATGTTAATAATTTAGCCACTTTCTAACTTTTGCAGATTTATTTTTAGAACAAGGTCAAAAGCCCGGTCGAAAGATTGTATCGCCGGCCAGAATGTAAAAGATGGCAAATGCTGGCGTGTGTGTCATCGAGAAAAGCAGTAAATAATTAAAATATTATTGGGAAAATACTATTTTATAGCAACTGGCCTAACCCATTCGGGCACTTTTTTCCTGAGCGGAGAAAAATGACCGCGATCCCCCAGGATTTGAACCAAAGACCTCTAGCAGTACCAGTGGGGAACAATTCCCCACTACACCACTGGTGTCAAGGCTACTTGGCCGAGTATACTCGGCCGCATACTAGTATACAGCCTGGGTCCAATTTATCCTCGAAAAACTTGCACGCAGGGTGGAACATAGAAATGGCTTGTTGGATTTGGCAGGGTTAGGGTAATGATAAATTATTAAAAGATTCAACGTTTGAACACTATTTACAAGTCTATATAATATGTAATTTGCTGGCACAACGTAATTTATAATAATTTCAAATATTTCATTTCAATCACGTTTTGTGGTGATTTAATAATATTTGTGTGCTCAATTAATTTCGAGTTTTTACTTCTTTCCATTTTCATTCACGATCGCTTACCTTTACCGATGTCGTACGTCTTGATCTTCCCCGACTTCAGTCCCATGGCCAACATGAGCTGCGAGGTGGAGTCCAAGTAATCGTACATGCGATACTTGATGTTGGAATGTCTCATTCTCTTGTTGGGCGAGCACGATCCAAAGGCCAACGACATGACGATATCGTTGCAATTGATTGTCTTGCACTTGATAGGAGTGGGAATGAGACGTTCCTCCTCACTGTCCATGCCATTGTCGGCAGTGTTTTGTTGAGAGCTTTCACGCTCGTCATTGGTGACAGGGGCGTCACCGTTTTGAGGAGGGGTGACAGGGGCGTCACCGTCTTGAGGAGGGGTCACCTCATTGTTGTTGTTGTTGTAGATTGTGATACAGTCTTTGTCTACTATCCTAAAGGGGAATAAATACAGATAGGGTTTATTAAAAATCTAACAAAAACAAACAAAAGTCATCAGCAAACATAATATTAATATTGTCATGAAGACCAGGCAGAATTTTGAAAGAGAGTTAAAATGATGGTCTCACATTTTAAACCAAATTGATTGGAGTTATTAAATTTAGTACATTTATCACATTTCACCTTATTACACAGTGCATAACCGGCGTCGCAGTGGTCTCACTGTGGCCACATTACGTAACGGCAGGCTTACTGGTACTGCGCTTTGCTGAAGGACGCCGTTGTGAAAAATGTTGTACAGTGCTACGTTAATTGAAAGGGTGGGCGCTTATAAGGGATCGTTTGTTGGTAGTCATTGAGAAAAATGAGGGTGGGCGCTTAATAATAATAATAATAGTGACAAGGCACATATCCACTCTAAATAAGAGCGCTCAAGGCACAAACATAAAATACAATATAATAGAAAACGATAAACAACAATAAAACTACTTAATTATATTACAAAATGTCTCAGACATCAGATGTGTTTTCAACAGTTTTTTGAAGATTGTAACAGTTTTTGCAGTTTTAATATGGATAGGAAGTTCATTCCAGAGACGAGGAGCTGCAATAGCAAAAGATCTGTCTCCCCAAGAGCGCTTAGATATATTTTCTTGAAGAAGTTGCATTTGTCCAGAACGAAGAGTGCGAGTTGGCACATAGTTTGATAACAATTCAGATAAATATGATGGGGCTTATAAGAGCATGGGCGCTTTATAGGGATAATACGGTACATGTAATTTAATGGTCATTTAAATGTCTCATCTATAAATACGGGGAGGGCGATGTACTCACGTAATATACAATTTGTAAAATACTAAACATGGTTCCCAAATTGTTAACAAACCCTGATGTTACATGGGTCCTAAATCAGCAAATTTGTAAAGGTAAAAACATGTACCAAACAAGTAGGTCAGGATTTTACATCTCCAGGGGCATACCCAATCAAAAATAAATTGGAGAATACTAAGGCTGTGACTTATACCCGGGAACCCGGGTACCCGCCCGCTATTCTGGGTACCCGGGTACCAAATTGGGTACCCGAATACCCGAAATGTAAAAAAAAAAAAAAAAATACAATTTTTTTTTTTTTTTTACATTTTTCTTTTTTTAGTACAAATGTGTCCCCAAATGACCTCTAGCTCTATTGACCCCATCCATCATGTGTCATTTTTGGGGACAAATTTGTACTTTAAAAAAAAAAAAAGTATTTCTATTTTCGGGTACCCGGGTACGAAACTACCCGTGCATTCACAGCCTTAGAGTATACCCCCGGCTACAAAAATAACCCCGGTTGACAGCACTCTTATGTGGTGTCTTTCTCTTAGTTTTGGTTTTCAAAAACTTACGGAAGATGCTGTAACTCATTCCATGGCAAGATGTGTACAATTTTGTCGCCTGACGACCAAGCAAATCGGGATCTGTCCGGAGCAAAACCCACTGACCATGTAGCGGAATTGGAATTACGACGCTGAAAAATGGTGGACCGCGGTGCTTTCAACTCGCATACGCCAGTTGCTTTAACTGTCGCACAGAAAAATGAGAAAAAAAAACTTCATAAGAAGACATACACGTATTGTAGTTGCATCAAATAATCCACATCAATTAGTACTTGACATGAATCTCTGAATTCTTGGAATATTCATGGGACTTCAACTGGAACGTTTTCACAAAAACATGGATGACATTCAAATTTAACATAAATGTACTGTGATACATAGTGACCTGATTTCATCTATTTTACACAGCTTGGAGGGCATACATGTAAGGGACGCACCATTAGATACTCGGGGGGGGGGGGGGGGGGGGGGGCATGGAAGTTTTAAAAAAAAGGGGCATGGAAGTTCAACAACAACAAAAACTTTGCCCACTATCCAGGAAAAAAAACGACTTTGCCCACCAACAAGAAAAAGAAGAAAAAAAGATGACCCACTGCTGAGTAAAAAAAAGAAAAGATGACTCGCCCAACACAATGTAAAGAAAAACAGTGAACCCTAAAAAAAAAATTGCCGCCTTTGCCCCCCCCCCCCCAAAAAAAAGAAATTGTTGACAAAGGCGGCGGAAAAAAAAATTCTGCCTACTTCGTGGCAAAAAAAATTAAAAAATTGCCCGACCCCAGCTTCCACGCCCCCCTGAAAATCAAATGGTGCATCCCTAAGGGGGAATCAGGAATGATAGAGTCAGAAAGCTCATGTCCCCTAAAAATTGTAAAATTGTCAATTACTGTAAAACAACTTAATTTCGCTAGCAACATAATTTAGCTAGGCGATCCAATTAGCCAAAATTAAATTGCCGCTAATAGACGTTATACGTAATTGAAGATTTCAGGCTAAAAAAGAGGGAGACATACTCGATGTGACGTCACTAATCATAACGAAAGCGAGGCCAATTGTAGGAAATTACATCACTTGTGACAAAATTTACGATCACAAGTGACTTAATTTATTATAATTGGCCTTGCCTTCGTTATGATAAGTGACATCACATCAAGTTTACGTATACATGGTCTCCCTCTTAAGCCTGACATCTCCAATTCCGAATAACGTCTATTATAAACTCCTCACAAAAAGTATCGAAACACTTTAAATAATCCAATATATAACGGCTCGAAAGGGTATAGCCTAGGTTAATCGAAGCAAATAACCAAGTGCATAATTTTGTTTTGCATATTTTGACACCTCGATCAATGAGATACGATGTTGCAGAGCGGAGTTATTGTCATTTCAATGGTCGTGGGTCCAGTTTCAAAAGTGACAATCATCCTATAGAAAGAGGTTTGCATTACTATTTAGAATGATCAGATTCATGCTTTTCATGCTTTTCACAGATCAAAATTATGCACTTGGATATTTGCTAGGGGGGGGGGGGGGGTGGGGTACCGCGCCATTTTGTCCCGAAGCAATGGTTATGACGTCATATTTTTGTCGATTTTCAGAACTCTTGTATTGGATTTACGTGCAAAAAATATGCCCTTGGCATCATACTTTCCCAGGTGTGCAGTTCATTTTAAATTTCAGATGTTCTAAAATGGATGGTTTTCTAAACAATTCGAGAAAGAAAATCGAACTGCACACCTCAGAATTGCAAAAAAAGCATAAAACAAGTCAACTTTTTTGTGCCTTTGAACAGAGTGGCGGCCGGGATTGTAGAATTTAACACAGTGCATTAACCCATGACCCATGATATAAATAAATTATTTGCGTTCAATTTTTTCAATTAGCACGGTTAGTGTAGTGGAAAGAAAGTCGCTTGAGGAGCGAGAGGTTGTGGGTTCGAGTCCCATTAGGAGCACTTTTTGTTTTATATGCTGGATTTGCTTAGCATCATCTGTATGCTTGCCCACGTGGACACCACACTGCTGGCGTTTACCGGAGCAGGGTTACGCCATTTTTTTCTCTCGAAAATGTCAAAAAAATTACCGTTCTTTTAAAAATAAGAATTATAATCAAATTACAAACACATTTTGTGCGAGAGCAACACACACATTTGGCAAAGTGGCACAATAAAAATCCGTTCGTTATAAATAAATGGACATGGTTAAATAATAAAACAATCACAATTACAGTCGTAAATCTCTGTGGCGTACGTAGGTTGGCCATGTCGTTGGCAATCGGAAATCACGGGTTCGAATATTCCCATTATTTTTCTATTTTTTAAACTTGATGGTATATTAATGTAACATCATTGTTATGTCAATTTTTATCAATTATAAATGCCGCCCATGCGTTTATAGTTTTCTTTTTATTTATTTATCTATCATAAATGTATCCTTGATTTATTTAACTTTGTCTAAACAATTAAAATGCGTAAACAATTATATTATTGCTCGATATAGAGTGATTTAACTTGAGTTCAGTTTGATAATATGATAGCAAAACTTGTTGTAAAACCATTTTACCAGTGTGTCCAAAAATTTCACACTTTGGTAATACATTCAGAGATGTCACTTTTAGCTTGTTATAGCTAGGCTCAATATAAGGAAGTTTGCGACCGGGTTTGGGACCTCTATAATTTTAGGCTGGTAACACAATCCCACAGTGCATTTCGTAAAAACAGTGTACATTATTTTTCCACGATACGTATCACGTGATAACCACGATCGATTTCGCAAAATATTGCAAAATGGCGCGGTACCCCAGCCCCCCCCCCTAGATATTTGCTTCGATTAATGCAAATCCTTTCGAGTCGTTATATATTTGATCATTTCAAAGTGTTTCGATACTTTTTGTGAGGAGTTTATTATTTATAATGGTTATAGGAAGATGATACAAATTACAAATTAGTTAAATTAAATTGCCACAAAATGTTGACTAAATGCTAATTTCCTGAATTAAGTTGCTGTGAAATTTGTTTTACAGTACAAAATGTGTGGGAAAAAAAGTAAAATAGGGGTCTGGAAAATGGTGGAAATCAGCAAATGTACAATTTTTTTTATCCATCCTCTTTTTAGGGGGCGTCATAACTTTTTTTGACTGCCCCTCAAATTTCACAGACCCCTCCCCATCAAAGTATGTATCTATGAAATTAAGAATGATTTAAATTTAAATGAATACACTTTAAGAGTATGGCTGCTAATTAGAAGCTCTGTTCCATTGAATCATACAAGGCCAAATAAAAAAAATTACCAGTTTCTCGTCCCCGCCTGCTTCCTTTTTGCCGCCCGCCTCCTTTTTTCTTTAATTTTTTTTAATTTTAATTTTTTTAAAAACCCAAAACACTTTTTTAACCAAAAAAAGGGGCCTCCTCCTTCCTTTTTTCAAAAAGCCCGGACGAGAAACTGGTTTTTTTTAAAAACTTGGCCCAATGAGAAAGACAAAGAGTTTTGGAGACAAAAACCCACCCAACTTACCAATATCCTCGTGGGTACTAAATTGAAAGCTAGCCATTCAATTACGAATTAATCCTATAAAGCTTGTTTCAAAGTTCACTGTAATGATGTGAAGTTCTCCGACGACGGTCAGTTATTATCTGAAATTGGGAAAATGTTGAAGAATAAGAGACAGAATTAGCAGTGTTCAATAACCATGTTACAAATCAGGTTATCCGCCAATGTTTTGGTTATCGCCAAGAATTTACAGTTCAAATATTTAAAAAGGATGGTCATCCTGCACTGAAAGTTATAGGTTATCCGCCAGCATTTTTGGATTACCACTTAATTTGAACACTGAAATGTTATTGTTATAATTTATAACGGGTAATTGTATTGAAAGCCTATGCCTAGGTTTCCATTTTCAATTCTCAATTAAGATTTGCAGTGATGAGGAAACTAATTCGTTATTCATTATTAATTAATTACTCATTGCATTGTTTGACATTTATCTACCTTTTTTTGATGCAAAATGACAAATAGTAACATACATGTATAGAAACATGTTGGGTTCAATCATGATTTTAGGAACAATTAAGATACCCTTTTCAAACCATGTTATTTGAGCTCCGTAGCTTTTGAGGTCATCACGACCCCTTCAATCAGTTAACACCACGTTGAATGAAGGGGTCGTGATGACCTCGAAAGCCACTGAGCTCAAATGAACATGGTTTGAAAAAAGGTATCTTAATTATTCAAAGTAACATACATAATACATTTCCAATACCTCGTAGGTTTTTGTCAAATGTGTTGGTATAATAGCCAGACATAGACTTGCTTAAAGTCTCTCTTATTAGTCATCTCCACCTTATTTTTGGCTATTATATTTAAAGGTTCAATAGTCAATACCTAGCATGACTATCCTTATCCTTAAATATAAGGTCACCAGCAATTTGCCCATCCTATGTGTCCTATGCTTATGGCAGGTTATGGTCTATTAATCTAGCATGATCTATGTATTTACTACCCTGGGGCTGATATTGTGCCAAGTCTCAATCCCAGGGTCGCATATTCAAGGAGAATCCGAGAATTTCTCACGAAAAATTCCTGCCGCCAATCTGCCTATAACACAATATTTGAATGGAGGAAAATCCATAGATTCTCGCAAAATCCTCTGCAAGAATCTAAATGGATTCTTGCAACCTTGGACGAACTTCAGAACCCTGTAGTCCACCCCCATATCACTGATGCCCCAGTCTGCAGTCACTGATTGCGTCACATCACGGATATCGTCCCAGTCACTGTTTGTTTGTTTGTTTGTTTGTTGTTTATTTGGCAAATTGACAACACAATAGAAAAAATTACAAAGCAAACAATACACAAAGAGCAAATATATAATAAGAACACACAAAAATAGACAACCAAATCAATATGCCAGGATAGCCCATAAATTTGGCTAAATATGCCAACTTATTTCCACTGATTGCGCCATAACGAAAGACTTGACACATCTGTTATTAAAGCCATGTCCAGAGGTGTCTTCTCAGGTGCCACTTTCCACTCAAAAGGTGGAACCTTGTGTTCCATAATATTCAATGGATTATGACGAAATCATTATTGATATTAGGCCAAATAAAAATAAATGTTTGTTTCCAGCAACATGCTGGGAAAAAAGAGGGTCGGTCCAAGGCTCAAGATAAGCGGGCGCTGGGCGATTTTTACCCCTCGGTCTTTCTGCCATAGCCCCCGGTAATGCTGAAAAATAAACAACCGAGCGCTGATATTTTGTCCAAACCAGCGCCCGTTGACGATCAGGGAGCCTCGCCCAAGGCATCAAATTTCGAGTTGACAATGCTGCCACGCTGGATTTAATAAAAAGTTAGCTCCTGGTAGACTGAAAGTAGCTCCCGGTTCACAATAAATCACAAGATCCGGGCGCAACTTTTGAAAAAAGTAGCTCCGGGTAAAAAAAACTTATCTTGAGCCATGGGTCGGTCAGTAGGATTTTTTTTAGTTTTAGAAAAACAAAATATTCAGTTTTAAAATGAGCAGTGTTTTCACTCACCCTATACAAAGGGTGAAATACCCTTCACTTTTGATATTCACCCTTCAAAATTTGTCTCAAGAGTGAAAAATGTTGACAATGTCATTGTTTTACTGCCCAAAACACTGTGCAAGAACACGTTTTGGCCATCATTTTGGTTTTTCACCCTCAAGAATTAAACCCAGTGAAATTGCTGAATGAGTTTTGCAAGAATCTTTTTATCTCTCCCTCATATCAGTTGGCTATCACATTTTCTTCCTGTGTGTGTACTGTGTGATTTTTTTTATTTAGAAAAACAAAATATTTAGTTTTAAAATGAGTTATTTATAAGCTAAGCTAATACAAGGCTTACTGCTTTCTTCCCTTTTAGCTGCCCCTTCCTGTGTAGGCTACTGTGCAACCAGTTTGACACTGCTTTAGCCTTTAGCAGACATTTCCCATCCTGATCAAAATAAAATTTACCACGATACCGGATATTATACACATTCAAAATATGTGTGAACAAAATCGCTGCCCGGGCGAGTGTTGGCAGGTTACCTGAGTGGTTAGGGACGTGGCACGGTGACCGGAGGATCCGGAGCTCGAATCCCTGGGGTTTCGCGGCGATTATTTGTGTAAAAAATCAAAACTTTGTCCCCCCTCCCCAGGTTTCCACATCTGCTGAACCCTACCTATAGGAAGGGGCGGAGTGTTTCAAAAGCAAAACATTCCATGCATGCACTCAACAACGAACGCTGAGCGTTACGAACTTGATTCCTTTGTAAAGAGTAGGGGATCATTCCGGTCTGTGGCTGTACACACATTGTCCCAAGGAAACTGGGACCTTGGCGTTAATAATAATATCCTGACTTTATGGATTCTGTCGAGTATTGATTGTAGATGTAGATGTTGATTCGCAGTAGGCGCAATGTCGGTTGCCTTAATTATTGATTGATCTGCGCAAGTTGTTTTCATCGGTATTTTATTATTTTCACCGGCATGACGTAGGTTCGCCCCGACCTATTTTAATTATTGGTATTATTATTCATCATCATATGATCATTCATTCATGACATAAATCATAGGGTGTATTCTGCATGTTTCCCTATCTGTCAGTGTCACGTCCCGTGGCCGTTGATGTGTGAAAAAAAAAAAAATTAACCTAGGTAGGCCTAGTGTCCCAAGGAAACTGGTGCCTTGGCGTTAAAGGTATATTATGTGATCTTTCCAGGGAACGCCCTCAACATCGAAAAAAAAATAGAAAGCAGATTTTCTTGCAGATTTACATTTCTGATCATAAATCATGCATACATTCCAAGTTACAGGGCGATACGATTCTTAATTACTTCAAAATCATGGTTTTAGAGTGAAAATAAACTGTCGGAATCCCGACAGTTTATATTTTTCACTCTAAATTCTCTCTAACTAAGGCCTAGTAAAAAAATAAACATGTTTCCCGTCCCCGCCCGCCTCCTTTTTGGCCGCCGCCTCCTATTTTTTACTATTTACTATTTCCAAAAATTCTGTAATAATGACACAGAATTATTGACATGGCTTCTCAAATAGTACCGTCCATGGGGACCAATACATGTAGGCCTACCAGCGTCCGAATTAAGGAAAAAAATCTGGTTGCCCGCTGGGCAACCAAGCAGGAAATGATGGTTGCCCGGCAGATTTTTTGGTTGCCCGTTCTGTAAAATATATAAATGCATGTGTTAAGTGTTTCACTTCTTGTAAAAAAATTGGTTGCCCACCGGGCAACCAAATAAGTACATGTTGGTTGCCCGGTGCTAATTTTGGGTGTCCCGGGCAACCACTTAACGCGAACGCTGAGGCCTACATCCTTTCGATCAATGATG
Source organism: Ophiura sarsii (assembly GCA_035610835.1). NCBI lineage: Eukaryota > Metazoa > Echinodermata > Ophiuroidea > Amphilepidida > Ophiuridae > Ophiura > Ophiura sarsii. The sequence continues at coordinate 54,222,473 of CM069458.1, read as the reverse complement.
TTTTGTTCCTCATTCAACCTGAAAAATGAAGAAAACATAAAGAAACAATGTGTACTTGGCTCTCTATATTAGGTAAACCGTTTCATATTTGTATTCCTCTGGCAATTAGAGTGGAAATTCCTGTTTAGGGGTGTCTGCAACACAGTCAGTTGGGCCAAAAGGGTTGTGTTCGCCAAAATAATGCCCAGGCGAACTCTACAGTACACGTTACGTCACTGCCATGCCACCTAGGTGTGTTGAAAAAAGTAGCGCATAGGCGCATTGATGTGGGCGTGAGATGGTGGCCAGGGGGTGTTTGTGCATAGACCGTTTATGATGTGCGTGTTAGGAATTTAGGTGCAGTGTTGGGTAGGAGCCCGGGGGTGGGAGGGGGGGGGGGGGGTTGCTTTTAATTAGAAAGCAGTAAATTAAATACATTATTCCGACGGCATGGTTTGATACGTAATCTAATAATTTATCCGACCCTTAAGAAATCTGTCCGCATGTCCGGGGACCCTTAAGAAATCTGTCCGCATGTCCGGTGTAGGCACTAGGCCACGTACGATTTTGGCAAAAGTAACCCCCCTCGGGGTGTTTTTATCCGGGTTTTTATTATTACTTGTAGTTTTATTTTAATGTGATCATGTTTCATGTCATTGTCCCGGGGGTCATTGCCAACAACAAAACATTACGCTACTTCATGATCCTATAAAATCATTTGAATTGTTCTAAATATCATTTTATTCAGTGAACCTCGAGATGGACAATGAACGGCACCCCCGGGCTAATGCATATTCAACATTTTTAAAATGTGGAGGTTTGTTTACCTAACTAAGACCCTATTTTTCGTCATAAAATCCACTCAGTTCTGTAGCCTTTTTGTTGAGGCGGCACACCCCTACCCAAAAAATGTTGAGTGCCGCCCCCCCCCCCCCCCCCCCCCCCCCCCCCCCCCCGGGTCACACAGCCCCTTTCAACTTGCCCGACTCCACCGCCCCCCCCCCCCCGTGATCACACCATCCACTTCAATTTTAACAGAAACTCACTATGATATAATATTAAACAGGCGAACTCTACGGCCCCACGCAAATAATAACAGGACCTTTACACTACTAATTTAATAATCTGGTCAATCAAAACACGTCTTTCAACTTGCCCAAAAGTCACACTTAATTCAAGTATTCAAACACTCAGGTTATGATCAGTACGATAAACAGGCGAACTCTACCCCACGAAGTGACGAACTCTACCATACGTACAGCACTACTAATTTACGGTAACCTAGAGGTGCCTGGGAGAGTTCGCCAATTCAAAATGGCGTCCGAAAAGCGAACACAACCTCATACGCGTCAGTTGGTCACTTTCGACTTGGCGGCCATCTTGAAAAAAATATCAAAAAATGGGAAAATAGTAAATAGTAAGACCCTCCCCTCCTCCTTTTTTTAAAAAGTCCGGACGGGAAACATGTAATTTTTTTTACTATGGATGCCTAAAACCATGATTTTGAGGTAGGCCCTAATTGTTACAGGATTAGGTTTTATGAGATACTCTGTAATGTATCAGTGCCTAATTGATCTGCGCTTGCGCATATGTATTTAACCACAAGTAAATATGGACGCCAACTTGTAAGATATATGATTTGTTCTTGCCTACTTTATACGTTATAAACCCACATTAGCAAAGGCTAACATGGTGTCAGATGTGGCTACTCGTTAGCGGAATGACAGAGCAACGCCTGCAAGAAATGCTACGAGTAAAATACGTAGGCAAAGTAAACTTTTAGGCCAAATAGTAGTCGAAGTAGCGATCGTATCACTTAGAAAAAATATTCGTGTGCGAGTTGAATTTCTGCATGACGATCCCCGGCATCAGTTTCATCGAGGGAGGGCGCTTTAGGAGACGAGCTGCAAATAGCAAAGAGAGCCTGTGGCAAAATAGCAGAAAACGCTACAAATAAATAGATACACTATTTTCATCCTGTTGTCGACTAAAATTACTGGATATTCGCAGGTAGTTTTGAGTCTGGCACATAGTGTTAATAAATAATAGTGAAAATAAAGAAAATATGGCTACTTTCCAGATTCCAGCCCCTTCACAGATGATATGTAAAGGGGATACTGAAGTGAATTGGAAGGATTTCAAAGAGGCCTATGCTGACTACATAATAGCAACTGAGATAGATAAGAAAGACGCACCAATACAAGTTGCTACGCTGAAAACATTAATGGGACAGGATTGTAGAAAAATTCTGACCGGAATCAAGCTATCAGCGGAGAAATTAAAGGATCCAAAAGAGATCCTGAGTGCGCTAGAAGGTAACTTCGTAGTGAATAGAAATGTACTCTACGACAGATTTAAATTCTACTACGCAAAACAACAGCAACAAGAAAGTGTGGAGCAGTTTCTCGACAGACTTCATCACCTTGCTACAAATGCCAAATTCTTGACTACTCCAGTTGAAGAAGAAGCGCTAAGAGATATCCTTGTCTTAGGATGTAGAGATGATACGGCAAGGGCACGAATGTTCCGCAAAGAAGGTAATCTCACCTTGAAGATGGCCATAGATATGCTGAGAGTTAGTGAAACAACAAATCAGCAGTTGAAAGTAATGGCTGGAGAACAGCATGTGAATTTTGCTAGAGAAAAGAAGCATTCGAGCAAACCTGACAAGAAAACAAAGAACTACCAACCAAAACCAGCAAAGATGAATAAATGCAAGTTTTGCGCTGAGGTACACAAATGGGGTAAATCACGATGTCCGGCTTACGGTAAAAAATGCACCAAGTGCGGAGGGTTACACCATTTCGCTAAAGCTTGCACAAGATCCACAGAAAAGAAATCTAAACGTACACACCAGCTGGAGGAAACAACAGATCAATCTTCATCAGACTCTGAAGAATCCGAAGACTGTTTCAAGTTAGATACAATAAAAGCTGTGAAACACTCGGGAGAAAACAAATTGATGGTTACTTTGAAGTTACAAAGTTGTGGACACACAGCGGATATCGAGTGCGAAATCGACTCAGGTTCGTCATGCTGTGCAATGTCACCGAAAATACTCAAAACCATACAACAGACCAGAAATGCAATGATGAAGAAATCCTCAACAAAACTAAAAATGTACAACGATCATGTAGTGCCTGTTCAAGGAGAAACTACACTGGCATGTGTACGCGGAAACAAGAAATATGAATTGCCCTTCAAGATAATCAAGACTAGTCAACCGCCTATAATATCGCGATGCAAAGCATTAGAGATGGGTTTAATTACTGTGGCGGAAGATGTGCACCAGATGATACAAGTGCAAGACAACAAAGAATTGGAGCGGGCAATAACGGCAGAATATGAAGACCTATTCAATGGATTAGGATGTTTGCCGGGAGACTATGCCATTGCCATAGATCCAACTGTACCACCCAGCAAGCACCCAGCTAGAAGGATTGCAGTGCCAATCAAAAGAGAAGTAAAAAAGAAGCTGGAAGACTTAGAGAATAAAGGAGTGATTGAAAGAGTCACCAAACCTACTGATTGGACAAGTAATTTGCTGGTGGTTAAGAAGCCTGGAAAGCTTAGAATATGTTTAGATCCAAGAGATCTAAATAAAGCATTGAAGAGACCTAGATATCCAATGCCCACAATAGAAGGAATCTTACCAGAATTAGCCAAGGCCAAAGTCTTCTCAGTCCTCGATGCTAAAGATGGTTTCTGGCAAGTCAAATTGACAGAGGAAAGCAGTGATCTTACAACATTTGCGACGCCCTTTGGAAGATTCAAGTGGCTTCGTCTACCGTTTGGAATAAATACTGCACCAGAAGAGTTCCAGAGACGTCAACATGAACTGATTGAAGGACTAAGTGGCATACAAGTAATAGCCGATGACTTCCTTGTATATGGTCAAGGTGAATCCTTTGAAGACGCAGTCATCGATCATGACATAAACCTAAGAAGATTCTTAGACAGAGCACGTGAAGTCAACCTGAAGCTGAACAAGAGCAAAATGAAGCTTAGACTGACTGAAGTGAAATATATAGGCCACATTCTCAGCGCAGATGGCCTAAAGATAGATCCAGAAAAGGTGAAAGCGGTATCGGAAATGCCAGTTCCAGACAACAAGAAAGCTGTGCAAAGACTGATAGGATGTGTGACATACTTGGCAAAGTTTTTGCCATGTCTATCTGAAGTAGCTGAACCACTACGCAGACTGACTGACAAGGAAACACACTTCGAGTGGATGCCGCATCACACAGAAACATTCAACAAAATCAAAGGCATGCTCACACAAGCACCAGTGCTGAAGTACTACGACATGATGGAACCAGTAACCATCCAGTGCGATGCTTCAGAAGCAGGTTTAGGTGCCACACTTCTTCAAGAGGGAAAGCCAGTCACGTTCGCATCACGAGCATTAACCAGCGCTGAACGTAATTACGCTCAAATAGAGAAGGAGTTATTAGCCATCCTGTTTGCATGTGAGCGGTTTGATGAATACATCTACACCAAAGACATCACAGTACACACAGACCATAAACCTTTGGTTTCCATTCACACCAAACCAATCTCCAATGCCCCGAAAAGGCTACAGCGAATGCTACTACGGCTCCAAAAGTACAAGCTGAACATTGTGTACCTGCCTGGAACGCAAATGTACATAGCCGATTGGTTAAGCCGAGCCTATCTTCCAGAGACACACTCCAATGACAAAATCTTCGACGAACTGGAACACATTAACCAGGTCGAATACATCAACGTCAGCGAGTCAACACAGCACCAGCTACAGAACGCAACCAAAGCCGACTCAACCATGATGGAGCTTATGCTGATGGTGCAACACGGATGGCCGGAGAAGAGAGACCAAGTACCAATATGCATTCGAGAGTATTTCCCATATAGAGATGAAATAACTGCTCAAAATGGGATCCTGTTCAAAGGACAACGAGTAATCGTTCCTCAAGCCATGCAACCAGTAATGACAAGAAAAGCACATAGCAGTCATCAGGGAATCGAAGCATGCATAAGGAGAGCTCGCGACAGCCTCTTTTGGCCAGGAATGACAGTGGCAATCCAAGATCATGTGGAAAAGTGCAACATCTGTAATTCCATGAAGCCAAAACAGACCAAAGAAAGCATGATGTCTTGGGACATTCCAACAAGACCGTGGCAGACAGTAGGTCAAGACCTATTCACGCTCAACAATAGAGACTACCTAATAACTGTTGATTTCTATTCTGACTATTGGGAAGTTGACAAGCTAACAGACACGCGATCCAAGACAGTCATAAGACACACTAAACAACAGTTCGCTAGACACGGAATTCCCCAGAAGATTGTTACGGACAATGGACCCCAGTTTGTATCATAAGACTATGACAAATTCACCAAAGAATGGGACATCGAACATATCACAAGTTCGCCAAGATACGCTCAAAGTAATGGGAAAGCGGAGTCATCAGTCAAAATAGCCAAGAGTCTGATCAAGAAAGCCAAAATGGACAAGAAAGATGTCTACCTTACCATCCTTGATTGGAGAAATACACCAAACACAGAAGGCAAAAGTCCTGCCCAGATGCTTATGTCTAGAAGAACACGCACCCTACTTCCAGTAACAGACACACTACTAAAGCCAAAAGTAGTTGAAGGTGTTCCAGATGATATCAAAGCCAGAAAGCAGAAAGCCAAATTCTACTACGATAAGACGGCTAAAGACCTTCCACAATTGGACATAGGTGAAACCGTTCGACTCCAACCAGATCAACCGAAGCAACCCTGGAGGAAAGCAACATGCCTTCAGAAAGTTGGTACAAGATCTTATCTTGTAGAGACTCAAGATGGGAAAAAATACCGCAGAAACAGGAGGTTCCTCAGAGCCACCAGTGAGGAGTTTTGCATGACGCCACCAAGTGCAGCAATCACACCGGAAGATGAACAATTATTCCATCCCCCTGAGTCTCCTTCCGTATCCCCAACATCACCAGAAAAGCTAACATCACCAGAAAAGACAACATCTGCAAGAAAGTCTTCGCCAGAGTCTACAGCAGCGAAAGCCAATACAACGCTCCGAGACAACAAGACTTCATCCAAGTCTACCAGACCAACAACCAAGACAGCACCATTAACCAGGTCACAAGAACCAGAACCAACATCAAACAGCCAACCAGATACCAGGACTACATGCCATAAAAAAAACTTTCATGTTCATGTTATCCAAGTTTTTTCAAGTTCATGTTTTAAAGAAAATGCCAAAAAAAAATGTTTGTTCTTTTGGTTTGTTTAAATGAAACAAAAGTACTGTTTCGAGAATTTTGTATTCTCTTTCTATTTATTGTTCAGAAAATGTTCAGAAAACAAACAAACAAGTCTGGTCAGTTACCAATTATGCAACTCAACCTTTTTAAAAGACCATAGGTTGTTTATTATCAGCATGCCATATTGTTTTCAAGTATGATTATATCATCAGCATGCTAGAATTGACATGACTGTCCTTATAATTGCCTGTGATAGGGTCATAATAATACCCTGGCAATACATAAACATAACAACATTTGATTGCAAATACACATTGTTAGTAGGAAAAAATTTGATCACACAACTTATATTACTGGCAAATTCTACATGGTTAACAGTTGTGATAAATGCCACAAAATATTGTGTTATCAATCACTACATTTCACATACACTTGTTACTTGAGAAAGAGACTCTTATAGTTAAAGGACACTCAAAGACACTCATAATAGTATAACTAAATTTATTATGTACTGGAAATAATGCATTCAATTTGCATAAGACAATCTCATTGTTTGGAAAGAAAAAGAGATAGTTACAATTGTAGTTGGAAAGTCAATCAATTGACTTTACGGATATTACATTACTATTCATTGCTCAAAAGTTTTCAACTTTTATAAAGAAAGGGAGATGTTACAGGATTAGGTTTTATGAGATACTCTGTAATGTATCAGTGCCTAATTGATCTGCGCTTGCGCATATGTATTTAACCACAAGTAAATATGGACGCCAACTTGTAAGATATATGATTTGTTCTTGCCTACTTTATACGTTATAAACCCACATTAGCAAAGGCTAACACTAATTAGGAATCGTATCGCTCTGTAACTTGGATTGTATGTATGATTTATGATCGGAAATGTAAATCTGCAAGAAAATCTACTTTCTAAAAAAAATCATGAATAGAGGGCGCTCTCTGGAAAAGATCACATAATATGCCTTTAATATCCTGACTTGGATTGGATTCTGACGAGCATTGTTAATGTTAAATAGATGTAGCCGCCTATATCTATTCCTAGTACAACAAATCATACTTAGTGATATTTGTCATCAGTTGGTATTATTCATCATAGGGTATTTTGCATGTTTCACTATCTGTCCCCATGTTGGTAGGGGAAAAAAAACAACAACAAAACACACCAACGTATGGGTTCCTGTACTAATCTATTCCTACGCTATTACTAATTTAAAAATGATAGCAACCACAACAACAACAATCACAAACTACAAAATAACGGTCGCGTTTTGTACAGTCAAAATATACGGCTTATTCCGTCAAATAGTTCATCCTGTAAGAGCAGGATTGCCGCCAAATCCATAAAATCTCATCTCTAATAAATAAGACTAATCATTAATACAATATTATTCTAAATAAAAGGTAAAACATCCCTACCTCTTTCTAGACTGGTGGAGGAGATGGCAATTAGTCGTATGGAAATCCGGTTTGCAGACCGGTTCCCGTTCGTTGAAATTCCACTAAAAATATTTCCAAAACTGAAGTAGAATTTATACTAACACTAACAGCATCAATATTCTACCGTTTGTATCCGCAGAGTCCGTTTTATTCACACAAGAGGGAAAAAATACGGAAAACTCCGCCGTCTACTTCGCCGCGAAACGTCCTCAGATCAACTAAAATAATATGATAATGAAGCGTGTTTTCCGCAGGCCGGCTACATGTACATCCCCAGTACCCTGAATATGTACGTGACTGGTTGTTAATCAATTTTCTTTCATTGAATTTAGCCTCGTATGCAGCATCTACAACGCTTTATCCATCTGTGCTTTATCTTATTCTAGTATTTGGCTCCGTCGGCACAGACGTTCAAAACCTTCAATAGAGATTAAATACGCCCACATTGCGCACTCTATTGGTGCGCATTGTTATTGTTTTTCCTGGCTGGGATGGAGCTGTCACTCAATATATTATGCAAATTGCTTGTCGTGTATAAAGATGATTTCTGCACGTAGGAAGAAATGTTACGTATTACTATTAGGGACCGTTCATTATTTTATGCTGGAGGGCGGTTGGGTAAACTACGTGTAGGGCGTCATGTAACTTTCATAGGTTGAAATAGGGGGGGGGGGGGGGGGGGGGGCTGGGCTATGTGACTTTTTATTCTTAAACAGGGGGGTTGTGTAACTTTTTTTTAAATGATAAAGATGGTGGTGATTGGGGTGATTTTTAGTGCCTATTTGGCATTTTGGAGTATAAATGCCATTTTTTTTCTGCGCTTCGAGCAAATTTTCCTACAACCTAGCCTGCGCCTATATAATCTACTTCAAAAACATTTACTATAGACGACTTCCGGACAGCAAATCTTTTCTGTGCCTCGGAGTCGGACGATCTGTTGGAAAAACATCTTTATAAGGCCAAACAAAACAAAAAAGTTTGTCTCAAAGCTTGCGAAGGCTTCAAAATCAGGCGACGCGCGCTGTTTTTGTCTTCCATTTTTTTTTTTTAAAGGGCAGGGGAAAAGGGATGATAATCCTGCTCCAAGTCTGTGTGGGACATTCCATTACAATAAACAGGGCCAGAAAAATGAACACACCACAAATGACATCATTTGTGGTATATTGATTATCAGTGAGTATCATGAATAGATTCAAACCAGTCACCTGGAATTTTCTTTTCATAGTACTCACTGAGCGATCAATAGTTCCACAATTGATGTCATCATCAACTAGCACAAATATTGAATGCTTTCTTGTCCCTCCTCGTCTTTACACTTGACTCAAATCACGCTACTTATATTTGCATTTCCCCTGCCCTTTAACATTTTTTTTGTTTGTGTGGCAATTTTTACTCTTACTATTTGCAACCGTTGACACTTTCTGATATTTGTTTTTTCTATTTGAAATGAATATTGTGATGTAGTTGTGTATAAGAACAATTGTGCAGCGTTTTTTGAAGAACTGAGTCATGTAAAAGTTTGAGAAAAGGAAAATCTGCCGATATCTATATAAAAAATAGGGACAGCGGTCCCAAATAGGTCGTCCGTTTATATGGGTAGATTAAAAACAAGGTGGATCTCAAACCACAGGCATCTAGAAAGAAAGAGGTTAGACCACTAGCAGATCCAGGATATAAAAAATAAAATAAACATCCTGGAGTTTGGTTGCAATTGTACTTCACCTGTTTAAATGTAATTAATTTTACATATGCAGCTAATTTTACATCTTGACCTCATATGACCTTTGACCTTGGTATGTGACCTTTGACCTAATTAACATATGAATGTTTCCATGTTGCATCCGTGACCCAAGTTTGATATAAAATCGGATGGATTGAGCGTGATACACAAAGATATTGGTCGAGCTATGAGTTTTAAAAAATATTGTGCGAGACGCAGTCGAGCACAATATTTTTAAAACTCATAGCGAGACCAATATATTTGTGTATCATGCGAAAAAATCCGTCCGATTTTATCATTATTATGCAGTGAGAATCTGACTTGACAACAACAAAAAAATCAACAAAAATTAAAAAAAATCACCCATAATATTGTAAAAATATCAATAACATTTTTTTGTTCCAAAGAACAGACAATTAATTTTGTTTCCTAAAAATAAAAAAAATCCTGAAAAAAAAAAAATCCTAATGTTTTTTTTCCTAAAAAAAAAAAAATCCTAAATTTTTTAATTTTTTGACGGGGGAGATTAGCGACCCCGTCATTTGAAACGACGTTTCTAAGTCGTAACCTTTTCACAAACCCCTAAAATTCGCGGCATTTGCTAATATTAATAACTTGCATTAATCATCTTCTGAAGCGATTTTGTTGTAAAATGTAATTGATATTGTTATAATATGAAGGTAAGAGGACACAGTAAGTTATTTCAGCTATTTGGATGCCATTTAGTAATATACTAAGCTATTTGGATGCTATTTTGTATTATATTATATGATTTAGTAATATACTGAGTCACTGAGTCCACGGCCTCTTTGTTCCGTGTTGCCTTGGTCTCGCAATTAGCCCAATGATTATGGCGAACCCTAGGCTACATCCCCCAGTCATCAATATTACCGTACGGACGCTAAAGCTGTACAAATATCGGAGCCTGCAAGATAGCGACATAAGAGGGCGGCTGAGAGTTACAGTCTAGGTGAACCCTTCAATATGATTAGCCCAATGATATGGCAACAACCCCTCGACCTTTGCCATGCGACACGAAAACAAGACTAGAAGTGACGTCATGATTATTACTTCTCCGAGACGCGCAGAACTCCGCCATTTTGTACACATTTTAAACCGACAGAAAAATTCTGCGCAAGTACGTGTAAACCAATGGGATTTTTAACTCTGGACGAAAGTGAAAATGAACCGCCGATATTTCAAGATTTACCATACTTTGTTTTAGTTATTTGAAGATGACACTCAATCTTTAGGTTTGGCTTTGATGGTACGTGATCAGAGATCAAGAAGGGAATCTTTTGGCGTAGCACTTTTTGCTACATATTTGTGCATTAGTGTTCAAAAGTGTGTCGTATTTCGTGATGCTACATTGGTTAAATCGAACGCTGCGTGGTGGTATGCACTATGCAGGTTATTACGGGGCTTGGGCTCTACTGTGGGTTGGGTTTGGGAATTCACGGAGAGTGAGACTTACGGGATACGGGTACCCGTGACACGCACGTATAGAATGACCCGTGTCACGTAAGAGAAAAAGCACGGGATAACTCAAGCCTACTTTCAACAGTCTTCTATCTCCCCCGTCCAGTTTTTTTTAAATACCTTGTTTTTTTAAAAATCCCAAAAAAATTCTCAAAAAATTACAATTTTTTTTTAAAAAAAACGTAAAAAAAAAAAATCCTAATTTTTTTTTATTTAAAATCCCCCAAAAATTATTTAAAATCCCCCAAAAATATTCCTAAAAAAATTATCCAAATATTTCAACAAAAAAAATTAAAAAAATAGTCTAACTGCATTTTGTGACTGCATTGTACTCATGCAGGTAACCAAACTGACCAAGTTCACTGACCAAGTGTGAGTGAAATTGGTCTCCAAGTTCACTTCAGTGACACAAGTTGCAGAATAATAGGTCTTTACCAATGCATTGCAAGTATAGGACGGAAGATTCAAACTGCATAATAATGGTTACAATTGGTCATTGTATGGAAAAATGAACAAGAGACCAAAAAAAATGAACAAGAGACAAAAAAAAAGTGTACTAAATTTTACATCTTGACCTCAGATGACCTTTGACCTTTCTATGCGACCTTTGACCTCATTAACCTATGCGGGTTTCCATGTTGTATCTATGACTGAAGTTTGGTTGCAATTGGTCATTGTATGGAAAAGAAATGGAAAAATGTAATCAATTTTACATATGCAGCCATTTCTACATTTACATCTTGACCTCAGATGACCTTTGACCTTGGTATGTGACCTTTGACCTCATTAACATATGAAGATTTCCATGTTGTATCTATGACCAAAGTTAGGTTACAATTGGTCATTGTATGGAAAAGAAATGGACAAATGTAATCAATTTTACATATGCAGCTTGACCTCAGATGACCTTTGACCTTGGTATGTGAACTTTGACCTCATTAACATATGAAGGTTCCCATCTATGACCGAAGTTTTGCATCTATGACCGAAGTTTGATTGCAATTGGACATTGTATGGAAAAGAAATGGAAAAATGTAATTAATTTTACATATGCAGCCATTTCTACATTTACATCTTGACCTCAGATGACCTTTGACCTTGGTATGTGACCTTTGACCTCATTAACATATGAAGGTTTCCATGTTGTATCTATGACCAAAGTTTGGTTACAATTGGTCATTGTATGGAAAAGAAATGGACAAATGTAATCAATTTTACATATGCAGCCACTTTTACATATACATCTTGACCTCAGATGACCTTTGACCTTGGTATGTGACCTTTGACCTCATTAACATATGAAGGTTCCCATGTTGCATCTATGACCGAAGTTTGATTGCAATTGGACATTGTATGGAAAAGAAATGGACAAAACAAAAAGTGTATACCAAATTGTTGAAAAAAGTGTATACCAAATTGTTGACACACACTACACACACACCCCGACACAGACTACACACGAAGGATGCTGCCATAAGGTCTCTTCCTACGGACGACCTGATAAAAGGACGAACGTAAATCTTGTCCGCGAGTGTTCTCAGAGATGCCTTGACTTTCAACTCTGATTTTTGCGTACATTGATTGAGTACATATTGCCATTAAACCATTGGACACTATTTTTTGCAAAACTATTCAATTACTATGGAAATAACCAAAAAAACAGGTCGGTTGCTATGTTTCATGTCTTCTATTCTTACCTCATGAAACTGACCAACGCATGCGTACGGATACTGCCGTTGGTGGAGCTGTTGCGATGGGCAGGCTGGGGTGGCGTGGGCGACGTGAACTTACTCAATTTAGGCAAATTGTTGATTTCTCTTGGCGTTATCCAATAGACGAAAAACGGCTTTCATACAACGATCCAGGGTTGCTATGTGTGGTCGTTACTATAGCTGTTTGACGTGGCAAGTATATGTACGCAAGAGCGATGCGTGCAAGTCACGCACCATCGTTGGCCACGCAACACTCCGCTACGCGATGGCCGCAATGCCACGCGTCACACACGCGTAACAGACCTGTTTTATAGTATGATCAGTTCCAAATTGGCGAAAATTCATGTGAGGCTAATTTTATCAGTGTGGGCACAAAATGAATAAAATACCTTGCCCACCGCTTGGTGATACCTGCGTATTATGTACAAACCACACTTTCAGCGCCCTGGCCCTCCGCACACACCATTATTTGTCCCGTCCCGTTAGCCTTTATTGCTAAACAAACACTAATAAAAACTCGAAATAAAAATTTGTAGGGAAAAAAAAATTGATTTGACAATTTTCTGCATTTCAGACGCGGTATTTTGGCATTTCAAAACCAATGCGCGCGCAAGCTTTGAGACGAACCTTTTATTTTGTTTGGCCTAAGGAGACGTTTGAGGGGGAACCCTGTTTTACGAGCCCGACTGACCCACTTTTGGCGTTTTTCAAGATTTTTTTATATTTTTTTTTTAGATACTTTTTTCTCAAATCATGTGAAATCAGCCGTTTTTGTGTGCAGATTTTGGTGACTTTGTGGGTAAAGGAATAAATAAATGATTTTTTCCGGAAGGGAGTGGGGGAGGTGGGGGCGTAAAAAGCTACTGGGGGGTCATGTAATTTTCAGTTTCAGCTGTAGGGGAGAGCCGGGAGGGGGTAGCATAGGCGTGCGCAGGATTTTTTTACCCGGGAGCTTGAAAATAAATTTCATTGGTTCGCAACTGAGGGGGTGTGGATTGGATTTTTGGCTTGGATTTGATTTTTTGGAATATTGGCTATTGTCAAATGAAAGGTTTAACCGGGAGTTAGACAAACCGTTCCTGAAGAGTGAAGCCATGTGGTTAAGTTTGACTGATAATATGAAACTAATTTCCGTGCAGCGCGCCAAAAATGTCTATTTTAACACTAAAAAGCTCCAGAAAACGTTTCTGAAGCCATCTTGTTCCAATTGAATAACAAAGTAGTATGAAAATAGTAATATTGTTGAATAGATGGGAAACGGTATCTCGTCAAGCTTACGAAACCTTACGTTTCTTCTTCAGGACAAAATATACATAGAACTGAAAATTAAGTACAACCATAGAAGGAATATGAAATCCAAAGTGTCAAAATGACAAAAAAAGGGTGGAATTACCAATCACGTATGTTGAAACCATTGGGTTGGAAAGTGTTAAGTGTTTTGATCCAGAATTGTTCTCTGAGTTGACGGCGGAATTTAGATTGTTTACCTAGGCATTCGATAACTGTGACTGTGAGAGTATTAAGGTTATGATTGGGGAGGGAAAATGAGCTGCAACGGGTTTATCAAGATGTTTGGCATGGTTTTTGATAGTGGATCTGTGGTTTCTCATGCGTTCTTGAATAGTGTTGCCGGTTTCCCCTACATATTGTATGCTACATACAGAACATTGAATTATATACACAACATTTGTGGTGTTACATGTAATATGGTGATTGATGGGGTAAGATTTGCTAGTGATGTGACTTCTAAATGAATTAGATACTTGCATATTATTACAGTTTTTACATCTGGGTTTGCCGCATGGTTGACATCCATCATTAACGTTGATATCCAATTTCTTAGTGGGTTTCGATACACGGGCTCTGACAAGAGTGTCCTTAAGGCTCGGCGGCCGGCGATATGATATGAGGGGACGTTCGGGAAGTGCTTTCTGTAGATGAGAGTTGGAGTCAACAACAGGTCAACGCACCCTTTGACCGATGACAACTGCACGAGTTCTGATTATTTCGAATCCCGTTTTCGGCAGCCTGGTGCTAAGCATTGGTTTACAGTTTACAATACAATTACGTTATTTCCAAATTGTCGGTTCCTTTATTTGATTATTTCAGCTAGGTTTATTAAATGTCGCTTGTAAACATGAATTCAAGATCAAAATTTCAATTTTTTTTACTAATTTTTCGCCTCTTTTCGGATGGTGGTATACAAGATTTAATGCCTATGCTGATAGCAACAGCGGTATTTTTTCAAGGCAGACGATCTGATAGGGATGAGCAGCATCGTCACATCATTGGCGAAGGTTAACGCCAGAGACCGTGTGTTAAGTGCATCCAACGGGCGTGCTACTCTGAACTGCAGCTCGTGTTAAGCGTGATACTCCTGAGAAATCTCAGGATTAAATCGGGTCGGAATTGGTGTAATTCTTATTATAATCATTGGACCATGACCAAGTTAGTCTCATGTAAAGCCCAATTAAATATTATGATATCCTGAAAATATGAGATCAATCCGATGAAAAATAAGAAAACTAGCGTACTTTGTGTAAACCATGTCATTTACTGGTTTGTAACATGACAGTGCTCGACTTGTAACTCAATGAACCATCCACAGTGGGTTCGAGAACTGTTTAACAACACTTTTTTATAATTAGCACATTATATGCATGCATCTGTTTTGCAGATTTTTTGGTATAATTCTGTTATACCCTGCATACCTACATCGGTAGTATTCGTCGTTCTTAAAAATCATGCACTATGAATACCTTTGTGAAGGGTATAACAGAATTACTCTGATTTTTAACTAAACTTAGCTATTGACTGATAGATATTTTACTATGTTGATAATTATTATAACGTATTGAAACGTAAACCATGTTATTTACTGGTCTGTACATGTAGATCCCATTGTACAAACCAGTAAATGACATGGTTTATGCAAAGTACGCTAGTATTCTTATTTTGCATCGGATTGATATTTTCAGGATATCATAATCAATTGGGGCTTTACATTGAGACTAAATTGGTCATGGTCCAATAATTATAATAAAAATTACACCGTCATGAAACAGAGTCCTAATGTTTTTGAGACACCCTGTAGGTTATAAATTATGTTCTCAAGAAATTAATTGTCTGTTTCAGCAGATAGGTAATCTGTTCCTACACATTGAACATCTTTTCACAGAAATGATCTGTTCACGCAGATTATCCATCTGTTCTCACTGGTTATCTGTTTCTTTAATAGATAATCTATATATGCTCACATCTAGTACTATTTTTTTCCTTTAAAGGAAGGGTCCCGCAAGCACAGCATTGAGCATTATTTGTTAGAAAAATAATTATCGAGCCGAAATTACATAATTATATAGACTAAAACACTATACTAGTCACAAAAATGAATAAAAACTGCCATTACTCAACATGCAATTTTTAAAATTCACGGCGATCGAAATCCCGGTGTCGATGACGTCATGGGTATCGGTGCTCAAATTTGCGCATGAGCATTGTATAACTATGACATCATCGACACTGGGACTTTTGATCGCCGCGAATTTTAAAAAGTGCATGTTGAGAGATTGCGGTTTTTATTTGTTTTTGTCATAAGGGTGGTGTTTTATTCTATATAATTACAAAAGTTGGGCTCGAAAGTTATTTTTCTCACATATAATGCACAATTTTATGCTTGCCTCCTTTAAATTGGTAGTCTTCACCACAGATTCTGAATCTGTTCCAGTGAAAAAAGTAGATTGACTAACCTCAAACGAAAAACAAAGTCCACCATAACACACAAAGTAATATCTAGATATTGTATTTTATGGCACTCAACTATATATGTCCTCTTTACAATCGATATATACAAACCAGTTTATATAAAATATACAATCACTATTATGCGATTTTTCCAGGGGGTGCCCTCTATCCTTCGATTTTTTTTTTGAAAGAAGATTTGCTTGCAGATTTACATTTCTGATCATAAATCATGAACATATTCCAAGTTACAGAGCGATACAATTTCTAATTTACCTCAAAATCATGGTTTTTAGAGTGAAAATAGAGTGAAAATAAACTGTCCGCTAACAGCGGGCAATCTATGTTCAACCCTTAAAAACCATGATTTTGAAGTAATTAGGAATCATATCCTCTGTAACTCAGAATATATTTATGATCAGAATTGTAAATCTGCAAGAAAATCTACTTACTGAAAAAAATCGTGGGTAGAGGGCACCCCCTGGAAAAGATCGCATAATATGTCTTTAACAAAATTGTACACACACATCATAAACAGTTCTATACCATATCAGGTAATAAGTACACTCATAACTCCAATTATTATTTATATCAGGCTTTTTAACGGTACAATAAAACTGTGTATTCAATATTGTTTAACCGAAGTACCCGGATGCATCCAATATTCTTAGTCTCATACCCATTATTTGTTCGTTACGAATATTCGTCTATACTATTGTATACAAAGGAGCTCACGCAACTTTAGCGTTTATTAAGCATGCAGTCGAGACTAATTTTCGCTGATTGCATGGGTTTCGCAAATACGCGTATCGGCTTGATGAAGCAGGCTTACGTGGGGAACCACTAAGAAAACAACAAATCAACAAGTTTGCAAAATGTCGGAACCGCAGCAGACTCCCGGGAGATTCGTTTCTCTAAGTGATGATGATTTTAACGAACTTTTGCTGAACAAAGATTCTGCAAATACAATTAAATCAACACGCAACGCAACTATTGGGTAAAAGCCTAATATAAATAATAATAATAATATTGGATGTCTTATTTTCGGGTGATACAGGAAAATATTGCACTCGCTATAAAAATATTGCACTCGTCTCCGACTCGTGCAATATTTTTTTATAGCTCGTGCAATTTTTTTAGTTGTATCACCCTCAAAGCCATCCAATATTATATAAATATCGGTCAGGAGTTTTCTATCAATCGTGGGTTCAAGTTTTCAAGGTTCAAGCCTTGAAACCAGGATTCTTTGTTCACCCAAAAAGTTCCTATCTGGGTCGGAAATTCTACAATCAAATCTTAATTCAGTGAGGGTTAGTTATCGGAGTCTCTTTCCCTGGTTTAAGCTGATAATCAAATTTAATTGTAGAATTTCTCCTCTACCCCATTCACTGTGTACAACGTGCAGGTCTATACAGTGAGTGTCAGTTCGCCGTGATTCGTAGAGTCACGTTTAGCCGTTGGTCCCGTGTATTCAGACGACTCACCCTGAACACGTTAAAATAGTTGCAGACCTTATCGTAAAGAGTAGGGGATCATCCCGGGTCTGTTACACAAATATTCCATAAGTATTCCTATATAGGTTTCAGGAAAAACGCAGTGCGGCATTATTCATATATAAATGAATTCTGCACTATATCGAATATAGATAGATACATGTAGATACAGTTTGAACTTCAGGGAAGTGTCAACGCTTTTTTATTTTGATGATCAACACATTTGCTTCTAAGTTTGAGAATATTGAATAAAAGTACCTACAAGTATACATTTATTGAAAGGAAATTTGATAAGGAATCCGATGGTGACATAAATGTGATACCAAACAAACTACATTTTGAGAAATGAACCAAAAAGCATTTTTAACCCACATTTTTCAGACAGCATAACTAAAAAGCATAATTTGGTCATTTGTTCTAATATAGATTTTTGTAAACAAGACAATTTTGTCTAGGATCGGTCTTTTTGTTTTTCCAAAATAACGCTGAGTTTTTGAAATATTGCTAAAAACATTCGAAAAGTGTAAATGTAGCTCTTTTGGTATAAATTTTGCTAGAAATGGATGAATATCTCAAGTTTGAAATCCATAATTGAAAAAATGAGAAAATTGATCCTAGAGCAAAATGTTCTCTATAAGATAACAATAACAGTTTACAATTTAATAGGTTTCACTTTGAGTTATCTTGTCTGAAAATTTGTCAAATTCCTTCAAAATTGAATTCTAGGAAACGCCGATTTAGTAAAAATATCGAAATTTTCCACCATTTAAAGCTACATGTTCACGAAATACATGAGGTGTGTGACTTAAAAGGCGAGTATACTGTATTAACAAGTAATAAACATTGAAATAAACTATCATATTCAATTTATATTGGAAGAAAACTGAAATTTAAATGCTTGTAATATTGGCCTTTGTTTACATAGTTTTGCGTTCTTTTGCTTCTTGCGTCTGCGCTCGGATAATAAGCTGCCCGTCTATTATTACGCATGGGAAAATTAAGCGTGCGACGCAATGATCGAACAGCTGGCGCAGCATTTGAAAAGGGTGGAACTCCACTTAATTTCCCGCCAAATGACCATGTGCCTTTTCCTGACTCAAACTTACCAAAACATTAGTTATAAATCACCTAAAAGAACGGGAGATGATCGCTTCCAATAAGTAACGTATGATGGTAATGATAGAATACATATAAGTATTTAAATATCGAGAAATATAAAATTCAGTTTTTGAAACAAGTGCCGGGTTTACACTGCCCTTAAAAGGATCAAATCCATGGATCATTTTCTTGTTCAATTTGAGATATTGTTCACGAAGATCGATTAACAGTTACGAACGCTTCACTGCACAGAATGAGATAAAGTGCAACTTTCATTTTCACACTTGGGTTTAAAACACGCTTGATATTGTGACAGGTATGAGTATGGGCTGGATTGATAATTAAAGCTTCCCCAATCTTCATCTAACTATCCATCGCTACCAGTAAATCAATAATATGCCTGTTGCTACACTGAGGCTGCGTGTAGAAAAACCGAATGCTAAAATGAAAAACGGACTTGGTTTTGGTTTGGACACATAGCTCTGTTGATATTCAGACTATAGTCTATTTGGCCATCACGAGCCAGTGACGTAACTGCGTATTCTACTAAATGCAGCACATAACGTGCGCGCTTACTCGAGGCGCTGGCGTATACACACGAGCGTTGAAAGACAGAAGATACATACGCGTGTGTAAAAGCTGGGTCTGTTTAGTTACGTCACTGTCCAGAGGAAGCCAAATAGAGTATAGACCATCTCCACATGTAATATCTCAAATTGAAGGGAAGACATTTTTTTGCAAATTTTATTTATGAAATATTTTTGCGTAGGAGCTATAATGGTTGAGTATATTTATTACCTGTTAAGTTACTTTTTTTGAGGACTGTATAGCTATCTAATGCCATCAATGTATTTATCCATGCACTCTCTGGCAGGCATACCACTGCGATTCTGGGGATGAGGTTATATAGGCAGGCAGTACTATAATTTACCATGGGAAATAGTATCTTAGTTTAATTCCTGGGCCATATAATCTTATTACGTGATCTCTAATTGGATAAAATGTTGAAGCGGAATCTTTGAACTGTTCTGATTGGCTGTTTACGCTGGGAGAATTGAAAGTGTGATCAGAACATTGAATGTGAAAATTGTATTTGGTGCGATCAGTCAGAAAGTGTGATTTTCTTTCTTATTTTTGGAACAATTTAGGACTTTTAACAATGAACAAAATAAAAATGTGGAATGTTTGAAGCCTGTTTGTGAGAAAAAATACCTTAGAATGATTAAGTTTGTTATATTTAGCCATTTTTATCCCTATATAGCTCAGGTGTCTTCTACTACACTAGCACCCTTGCAGTAGAAATAAGCAAATGAATTGCCATGACTAGTTCAAGAATACTTACGACTTGTAATAAATATATTTTGATAATAACATGGAAGACATCCAAAATGCAAATTTGAAATTCAATTCTAGATTAAAAACCCGACAAAGATATGGCCTGAGAGAGTTCACTTGCTTGTACAAATAAATAGGAGCTTTTGTATTTTCTTTTAACACTTTCCACGCGGCTATTGGTTTGAGTAACATAAACCATATACAAAAAAAGATTTTCAGAAACCTTTTCCTAGGTAGGGGTGTACTTAGTTCAATCCATTTCTCATGGTGATTCCAAATATGATAATGAGATACGATTATAGTGACACTATTGAAACATTTTGTGAAATTTTGGAATGTCGTCTGCAGACGCCTGCCGCGTGGAAAGTGTTAAATTCTTCAGAGCCTTCTTGAAACATTGAGGTCCGTCTGCACAAAAAGTTAGACCAAAGTTAGACCTGGTCTAAAAAGTGGATTTTAGTTTTGTGAAATGCACACCTTTAATTACATTTCCTTCTCAAATTAGCTAACAAATTGTAAAGATTTGGATGCAAAGTTCAAAAATAGCACAAAATATCTCATGAAAATGCAGAGGACAACAGCTTTTGAGGAATTAATAAGATTTCACTTAGACCAGGTCTAACTCTTTTGTGCATATTGATACGGACCTGAGGGTTTGGAGCCACAAGGCTCCACAATAGCAGCTATCATAGACTCAAAAAGATCATATTTTCAATAGCTGCTCTGAGTTTACATTGATTAGTTTCATCAATTGCTTCGCATATAAACAATCCCATGTACACCTGAGACGATAATCGGTACCTAGAATCTGAGATATACATTTAACCCCCTGGGTCTACCTGTCTATCTTACAGTGGTTCTGATTGGTTTATTACAAGATGTACTCATATGAATAGCCAATTCAAATGCAGCTTGTAAAATGTTTCACTCCCATCTTTATCAGGGATACAATTATTCTAACAATGTCTCTCAATGGTGCAATAAATGATGTATCCATTTTTTTAACCAATCGGCCGGTAGTTCTCAGGAGGTTAATGAGCAAATCTCTTCTCTGTAGTTTGATACCTCATTCAAAAATTGAATGGATACTTTCACAGTTATGATGATTTCAATAACCATGACTATAACGATAACAAAGTTGCACTAGAATTGGTTTCCTATGGGATATCATTGATTTATATTGTCCGCTGTGTGCTATTTGAACCAGTCAGGTATGGGGATGAATGGGTAACAGGCATCGACAAGGAGACGTTACACACACACATTTTCACTCCGTAAATATACACTTATCAATGGTACCCCAGAGAAACCCAATTTTAGTGCATTTATTTTGTTGGTAGTTGTGGTCATTGAAACAATCATAACTTCAAAACTATCCACTCGATTTTTTATGAATGAGGTATCAAACTATGGAGAAGAAATGTGCTTATTTAAGGGGGACTCAAGGAAGTTTTTGCATTGATTTTTTAAAATTTTTGTGAGTGCTGTAATTATTGAACTATTAATAAAATGCATATAAAAGTATACATTTTTGGAAAGGAAATGGATCAGAAAATCCAAAAAGTGACAAAATAGTGATTCTTTTATTTTTTTACCCTTATTTGTCAAAATATTAGATTAGGTTTAAAAAAAAAAAGAATTGTCCTTAAGTTAATGTCTATACATCATAATCTAGCAATTAGGGAATTTTTTACTCAAAATTATTTTTGTTAGCTTTGTTGAACTTTTTTGGGTCAAAAGAATTTGGATTCTCTGACCTATTTCCTTTCCAAAAATGTATACTTTTATATATTTTTTAGTCATAGTTCAATAATTACAGCACTTACAAAATTCAAAGAGTGACTTCCTTAATGCATATCTCAGAGATTTCGTACTGGTTATTGATTTTGGATTATCCAACATCATCAAAGCACCTGGGGCCGGGACTTTTTGTGATAGGTGTATAACCTGAGACTAATATACCTAAATATTAGTCTCAGGAATAATTAGCGGCACTAATCCCTCAAATGTTTAAAAGTCAATTATTGGGATTTGAGTTACTTTTGAAAAGACTTAACCCTTTGAACCCTGACCGCGCCAGGCAATGTGTACCGCTGACCCTGGCCATTCCAGGGGACAACACAAAATATTGATTTTTGCAGGAAATGGTTACAACAATACTAAACTTGTTCGGAATCATCTGTAATATTATAAAATCATGTAAAAACAATAAAAGTTTACTTGGATAGTGCTTTCAGGACAAAAATAAATTAAAAATGGCGACATTTTGGACCCCAAAACCCACCCGTACATGTACATTACCGCAAATACATTAAAAGCTTATGACTTCCATCAATGCCTATTCTGTCGTCAATATTTATATTGTCACAAAACGCGCCATATTTCAATGTAATTTTGATGTGAAAAGTCAAGAATCATGCCAAGCAAAATGTACTGCTAAAAACACTCGCAAATTAAAAATTACATCAATTTGAACTTTGACCCGGCAGTTTCTAGATGCCCAATAGTCTTATATATGTAAATAAACCCCTTTAGACATCATACACTGAGCCTATAGTCCGTCTCATATGGTTGATTGCATACATACCTGTAAGCCGCTACACCGTCTCACCGGGTATACGGTACACATATCCGTAAGCCGGTCTGGCGGCTGTCGGGTTCAAAGGGTTAGACTTGACATGTGACTTGACATGTGACTTGGTCACAACACTGCCAACGATATGGAGCAGATACGAAACACATGTTGCAGTGTTTTACACGTAATAAATATATAAATATGTTTACAAAAAGGAATGTTTCAGTATATATATATGGAAGGCTTATCATTAATGAACACAGCACACACTATATGGCTATATAAAATATTTCATGATGGTATTACTGACACAATTACACTCACAATATGATTAATAAGATATAAACAGCACACAAGTAGGAAACAATGGGAGCAAATGCGTATTGCAACATACACACATGGGCATGACATGACATTTAGGCTTTGAACGAGCCCACATCAGAAACACCCCCTGAGCACAAGGCTTGCACGTAGACTGGATCCTCCTGTCTTCCCGATTTTCCACTAGGCCCCTGCGAGGGTGCTCCTATATTTGGTCCGCCATTTTTAAAGATGGCGGCCATATAGAGGGACGCGGGTACCCAGTCTAGCTTGCACAACCTGGTCGCCATTAGCCGGGGTCGCGACCATTGGCGAAAGTCGCGACTGCGACTATGAACCTCGTAACAGTCGACTAGTAAAGTGTACTTTCGAAAGTCCTAAACATGCACACTGAATGAGCAAAAAATCTGCTAATTATTACCGAGGCATGTGATAATATGCCACCGTAGATATTCTTGGGCAATTTAGTCTTCAAGCCCGGGGACGAATAAAAGTATGTTACATCCTTTTTTAAATTTGTAAATTATGTCCTTTAATTTGTGTCATACTTCCTTTATCTAAACAATTTCAGAATTTAACCTCCAATGGTCGTCACATGGCGACTAATTGCGACCATTTAGTAGGGACTGGTTGACCAGGAAAAATCTCTTGTCGGGCAAGCCTACTGAGTACTACCTGCCTATCTAACAGTGTTTCCGATTGGTTGATAACAAGATATATTCATTTGAATCACCAATTAAAAGACTGCTTTTCAAATATTCTACTCCAATTTTTACCAGGGATACAATACATCTAACAGTGTCTCTGATTGGTGCAATAAACGATGTATTCATCTTTTCGACCAATCGGGGCAGGTAGTTCTCAGGGGGTTAAAGTTTAACAGCATTGTGTAACCAAGATTTGTATCTAGACTGGTGTGTATGTTTATCAATAATAGACGTTATTCATAAATGGCGATTTCATGTCTAAAGAGGGAGACATACTCGATAAACATACAATCTCATATATTAACTGCAATGTAATGAACTGTGAACTTCTACATTTTCCTAGATAGTGTCGGTTACCAGCAAACATTTCATTTCAAACTAGTGGAAATAGATAGTTTAGACGTTCAAGTTTATTTCACGAATGTAATAAGGTCAAATATTGAAGAGCTCAGAAGTATGAAGCATTTTTTATGATTACTGCAAAGTTCATCACATTGAAAAACTACATAACTCTCGTCTCAGCTATAATTGTTAGCCTCGTTTTCAGAGCACTAATTGCTCTGAGCATGCTCAGTTGGATAGCACGGCCCTCTTTTGATGTCAATGCGCCAATTATGAATAATGTCTATAACTCCTTACAGTACTCTAAAAGTGGTGATTTTCGCGCGATTATTTTTTTATGCTTTGCCGATTTTGAACTGTTTTGGGTGTTTTTAAATTCACGATTTAAAGTAACTTTATCACATAGACCTATACGCAAAACAAATTTATTTATGTGCTATTATTTTTCGCGGTAGCTATGTCGAGAAATGTAGCGCAAAAATGTCCACTTTTACAGTAATAAGCAGTTACTCCCAATAATGTACAAAATATACAAAAAATAGTACTGATTATAAATAGCTTTGTCTGAATACAGTATGCTGATTGGCTGCAACTGGAATCCAAACCTCAACAAAGAAAAAGAAGAAAAAAGATCTGTCTCACATACCCCGCAAGCATAAGTATTTGGAGTCACTTTTGCCGCATAACCCTACGCGATGAGCCCAATTTTAGGCGTTTTTGTGTTGTTGTTTTTTAGTTGTCTGGGAAAAAGGAAAAAAATTGACTCCGAAAGGACAAAAATATTGGGCCAAAAAACGCAATAAAAACAAATGTCCATATTTAGCATAGCTATTTTCTTCTTCTAAAAAAAAATTGTATATAGCATAGCTATTTTTCCAAATGTATGTGGGACAGACCTTCTTTTTGGGGCCTTACTCATGGATGGACTGGTCCATTTAAGGATTACTACCTTTAACACTCATACAATTTATTGATCAAATAATGATGGCTGAACTGTTTGCGCCCTCCAGATGTTGTAGTTTATTCGCTGCTTTGTAATCGCTGCTTTGTTGTGACTGATCCTACAATGCATCATGCTGTATCCAGTAGGTTTTACCCACAGGATTCGCTAGACATCATAGTTATGTGTTGGCGATGTTGGCTGCGGCTGTGTAATATCGCGCACCTTTTTAGACCAGTAATCGCTGCTTTGTTGTGACTGATCCTAAAATGCACCATGCTGTATCCAGTAGGTTTTACCCAAAGGATTCGCTAGATATCGTAGTTATGTGTTGGCGATATTGGCTGCGGCTGTGTAATATAGCGCACCTTTTTAGACCAGTAATCGCTACTTTGTTGTGACTGTACGACAGATCATCAGCTTTCTGTATCCAGTAGGTTTTTAATCCAAATAATTCGCTAGACATCGTAGTTATGTGTTGGCGATATTGGCTGCAGCTGTGTTATATCGTGCACCTTTTTACACCAGCAATCGCTGCTTTGTTGTGACTGTCCGACAGTTCATCAGCTTTCTGTATTCAGTAGGTTTTAATCCAAAGAATTCGCTAGACATCATAGTTATGTGATGGCGATGTTGGCTGCGGCTGCGCCATATCGCGCACCTTTTTAGACCAGTAATCGCTACTTTGTTGTAATTGCACCGACAGTTCACCAACTCACTGTATCCAGTATGACTTATCCAAAGAATTCGCTAGACATCATAGTTATGTGTGGGCGATATTGGCTGCTGCTGTGTTATATCGCGCACCTTTTTACACCAGCAATCGCTGCTTTGTTGTGACTGACCGACAGTTCATCAGCTTTCTGTATCCAGTATGACTTATCCAAATAATTCGCTAGACATCGTAGTTATGTGTTGGCGATGTTGGTTGCGGCTGCGCCATATCGCGCACCTTTTTCGACCAATAATCGCTACTTTGTTGTAATTGCACCGACAGTTCACCAACTCACTGTCCGACAGTTCATCAGCTTTCTGTATTCAGTAGGTTTTAATCCAAAGAATTCGCTAGACATCATAGTTATGTGTGGGCGATGTTGGTTGCGGCTGTGTAATATCGCGCACCTTTTTAGACCAGTAATCGCTGCTTTGTTGTGACTGACCGACAGTTCATCAGCTTTCTGTATCCAGTATGACTTATCCAAATAATTCGCTAGACATCGTAGTTATGTGTTGGCGATGTTGGTTGCGGCTGCGCCATATCGCGCACCTTTTTCGACCAATAATCGCTACTTTGTTGTAATTGCACCGACAGTTCACCAACTCACTGTATCCAGTATGACTTATCCAAAGAATTCGCTAGACATCATAGTTATGTGTGGGCGATGTTGGCTGCGGCTGCGCCATATCGCGCACCTTTTTAGACCAATAATCGCTACTTTGTTGTAATTGCACCGACAGTTCACCAACTCGCTGTATCCAGTATGACTTATCCAAGGCATTCGGATCTGCCACGCCCGTGTCTGCTAAAGCTCCGCTGATGGCAGACTGCATCTAATAATAAACAAAATTAAACAAAATAATAATCAGAGAAAATACTAATTACGACTTAAGGGGGGACTCAAGGATGTCACTTTTTGAATGTTGTGAGTGCTGTAATTATTGAACTATGGCGCAAATGTGAAATGTATATAATAGTATACATTTTTGGAAAGGAAATAGGTCAGAGAATTAAAATTTTGCATCAATTTTGACCAAAAATGTTGATTGTTTGAGAAAATCAAAAAAAAAATCGCTCAACAAAGCTAACAAAAATTATTTTGAGTAAGAAATTCCCAAATTGCTAGATTATGATGTAAAGACACTAACTTAGGAACGATTTTAAAAAAAAACTAATCTAATTTTTTTTGAAATGTTGACAAAAAAGTGGAAAAAAATGAAAAAATAACTTTTTTGACGCAAAATTTGGATTCTCTGATCCATTTCCTTTCCAAAAATGTCTACTTTTATATGCATTTGATTAATAGTTCAATAATTACAGCACTCACAAAATTCAAAAAATCAAGTCAAAAACTTCCTTGAGTCCCCCCTTAACTAAGAAAATATGTTCAGCATAACAACACTGGTATGGAGCTTAACTCGAACAATGCCCTTTAAGGGATATATGCGATCTTTTCTATCCTTGATTTTTACTCTGGAAGCAGATTTTCTTGCCGATTTGCATTTTTGATCATAAATTGTAAAGATCTTGTAAGTTCATGGATGGATGGTGTCTTCGTGTGTGATGATGGCTATAACTTACCGGATCTTTAGTTTGTGAATGTGTTTGGCGGTCTCTTTGTGATGATGACATTGAGTGTCCTGCTGGATCTGATAAGCCTATGGATGGATGATGTCTTGGTGTGTGACCATTGATTAAGGAATGCATTATGATGGCTATAACTTACCGGGTCTTTAGTTAGAGAATGTGATAGGCGGTCTCTTTGTGATGATGACATTGTGTGCCCTGTAACATCTGATAAGCCTATGGATGGATGATGTCTTGGTGTGTGACCATTGATTAAGGAATGCATTATGATGGCTATAACTTACCGGGTCTTTAGTTAGAGAATGTGATAGGCAGTCTCTTTGTAATGATGACATTGAGTGTCCTGCTGGATCTGATAAGCCTATGGATGGATGGTGTCTTGGTGTGTGACCATTGATTAAGGAATGCATTATGATGGTTATAACTTACCGGATCTTTAGTTTGTGAATGTGATAGGCGGTCTCTTTGTGATGATGACATTGAGTGTCCTGCTGGATCTGATAAGCCTATGGATGGATGGTGTCTTGGTGTGTGACCATTGATTAAGGAATGCATTATGATGGCTATAACTTACCGGATCTTTAGTTTGTGAATGTGATAGGCGGTCTCTTTGTGATGATGACATTGAGTGTCCTGCTGGATCTGATAAGCCTATGGATGGATGATGTCTTGGTGTGTGACCATTGATTAAGGAATGCATTATGATGGCTATAACTTACCGGATCTTTAGTTACAGAATGTGATAGGCGGTCTCTTTGTGATGATGACATTGTGTGCCCTGTAACATCTGATAAGCCTATGGATGGATGATGTCTTGGTGTGTGACCATTGGCTAAGGAATGCATTACGATGGCTATAACTTACCGGGTCTTTAGTTAGGGAATGTGATAGGCGGTCTCTTTGTGATGATGACATTGTGTGCCCTGTAACATCTGATAAGCCTATGGATGGATGATGTCTTGGTGTGTGACCATTGGCTAAGGAATGCATTACGATGGCTATAACTTACCGGGTCTTTAGTTAGGGAATGTGATAGGCGGTCTCTTTGTGATGATGACATTGTGTGCCCTGTAACATCTGATAAGCCTATGGATGGATGATGTCTTGGTGTGTGACCATTGGCTAAGGAATGCATTACGATGGCTATAACTTACCGGGTCTTTAGTTAGGGAATGTGATAGGCGGTCTCTTTGTGATGATGACATTGTGTGCCCTGTAACATCTGATAAGCCTATGGATGGATGATGTCTTGGTGTGTGACCATTGGCTAAGGAATGCATTATGATGGCTATAACTTACCGGATCTTTAGTTAGAGAATGTGATAGGCGGTCTCTTTGTGATGATGACATTGTGTGCCCTGTAACATCTGATAAGCCTATGGATGGATGGTGTCTTGGTGTGTGACCATTGGCTAAGGAATGCATTACGATGGCTATAACTTACCGGATCTTTAGTTAGAGAATGTGATAGGCGGTCTCTTTGTGATGAGGACATTGTGTGCCCTGTAACATCTGATAAGCCTATGGATGGATGATGTCTTGGTGTATGACCATTGGCTAATGAATGGTTGTGACGTGATGGTGTGTGTACCTATAGGGGGGGGGGATAATGTATGGAGGTATGGATGATATAAGTTAGCGATGATATAATGCTTTTGACTCTCAGCTGTGATGGTTTCGTGTAATGAGAATTTGACAGTTTACATGTTATACCAAACCCATCAAATTGCAATTGTGTAAGAGATTGTAACCTTTAAAATGATCGCAAATGTATTAATCTTGAACCCTTTTAGTTTTGTTAGGGTTAATGAACGTGCCCTTTGGTCAAAAATGTTTGTTTAAAGCAATATTATGTGATTTTTACACATATTTTTCTCTCTTACAATGAAGTTTGACTATCAGGAAAGACTTTTCTGAACTCATAAATCTATTTTGACTGTAAAACCCATCACAGCACATTACTAAATCATAATGGAAATCTGCTTCCAATTTAAGAAATTTTCAACATATTTGTTTGATTGTCATCATAACGCATTCTGTGTGTGTTCACTTGTGTACAGTTGCGGTTGTAACCGGAAACACTACAAACGGCGTTAAAACGGTGGGAAAACAGTGGGAAACCATGAAATTCTATATAAGAACGAAAAAACACTCAGAAAATAAACTGTCCTGGTACAAGGACAACTAATTTCAAAATCTGATTTTGAAGTCATTAGGAAACATATTGCTCTGTAACTTACAAGATATTTTAGTTTCATGGTTATAAATGTAATTTGACCAAAAAAAATGCATTTCTAGAAAAAAATCACAGATAGAGTGCGTCCCATGGAAAAAAACTGTGGGAAAACAGTGGGAAACCATGAAATTCTATATAAGAACGAAAAAACACTCAGAAAATAAACTGTCCTGGTACAAGGACCACTAATTTCAAAATCTGATTTTGAAGTCATTAGGAAACATATTGCTCTGTAACTTACAAGATATTTTAGTTTCATGGTTATAAATGTAATTTGACCAAAAAAAATGCATTTCTAGAAAAAAATCACAGATAGAGGGCGTCCCATGGAAAAGATCACATAAGGGTGCACACAACTAATTCAGACTAGAAATCCACTTCCGGCAGAAAATTGAGTTCAGTAATAGTTCCTATCAAGCACAAAAGTGTGCGAGATCTACAAATTAGCTGGTGTTGTCCTCTCAAATGTTGCATTTAATTTTTGTGTGGAATATGTATGTGAAGTTTGTAAAAAAAACGGGATGATTTGAGCTTTATTATAATTCTGTGGAACCTTAATTATGCATAACAAAAGGACAGACTACAATGGAATGTTAGCACACAGGTGTGTTGTCTGACCTCGTTACTTGAACTCAGGATAACTGGGGTGTTAATTGAATTAAATTATACGATTGAACAAAAAGTGTGTTCCCCTTATCATTATATTGTATTATAATAAAACAAGGCTCCCTTTGCATCCTAATGTGACAACACGTTGGCGTTCCACCATACCTGATGAGTCTGTAAGCTTCCATTAGCACGAGTCATAGACGTCTCCATTTGAGACTCTAGCCTATGTCTCGTGGCCCTCTCTCTCTCCACGTCTGACTTCAGTTTGATGTTCTCCCTATTGACGGTGTTGAGTTGTTCGTTCAATTGTTGGATGGTGTCTATGTTGCTCTTGAGTCGTCCGTGGAGATCTTCGATGGCGACCATCTTGTCCGAGAGCTCCCTCTCTTGGTCCGTCCTGTGATGGATGAAATATTGACACTTTATAACTCCGTTCACACTAGATGTTATTTATCGTGCGTTGTGGTGCGTTATCGCGATAAAGTTTAAAAGTATTCAACTACTATTGCAGCAGGCTGTGACGCATTGCGTTTATTGCTGATGTTCTCCTATTTTGCCACACGGCAATAGGTGCCATCGCATGCAGTGACCTGCGTTGACCTAACGTCACCTGCGATGAATTGCCGTACACTGCGGCGGAAGTAAGGGTGCTGCATCGCATCGCATCGCAGATATCACCTAGTGTGAACGAACCTTAACCCTTAAACCGCAGAGCACCACGAATCCCAAAGTAAAACCTATGCTGGTAGCCCCTCCTCCAAGCATGATATTCATACCAGGTGAAAAAATCTGAAATTCCTCAAAATATTAAAAAACAGCAGACTATTGCACAAAATTGTCTACACTTTGGCTAAATAAAGACAAATTTAGGCAAAACTGTCTACTTTTGGAGTTACAAAAATCTACTTTCCGATTTGTATCTACAAAATATCATGCCTGCCCTCCTCCCTCAGTCTACTCCCTTGAGATTTTATTGACGATACCACTTTCAACCTATTTTTAACAGACACAATATCTCAAGGGATTACAATGGGTAATATATATAAGCAGGGAAAAGCTCGTTTTTGTATTATGACCCGCTATCATAGTGGCTTACACTTTCCACGCGGCTATTAGTTTTACCATAATACAAAACAGATTTTTCAGAAACCCTTTCTCAATTTTCAAAGTCTATCTCAAGGATAACTGAACTAGTCCAAGGCATGTTAGTACTTATTTCAATGCATTTCTCATGTTGATTCCAAATGTGGTAATAAAATTCGATAATTTTTGAAATTTTTGAATCATTTTGTGAAATTTTAGAATGTCGTCTGCAGACGCCTGCCGCTTGGAAAGTGTTAATGCTTGAACCTAAGGTCAAACTTGGCACTGGAAAAATCAGGCTTTCCCCCCACAATTTGTCCCATCAATTCCCCTTGATTCCTCCCAGGACATTTGGGTTCAATCAAATCTGCATGAAACATTTTCTTTTCTTTATACGACTATCGCTTTGTATGTTCCAAAGCACTTGTGTGTGTGTGTACTTTTGTAAAACGCTCATTATTGTTTAACTTTTACATGAAAGTTTGAATAAAATGTACTTTCAATTCTATTTTGGACAACTGAATTTAAAAAATCAGATTATAAATTGTATGGTTATGACAGCATATTTTTATTTCTGGTTTTTCTTTTCTTTTTAACTGAAAAAACCTCCCCATCCTGTTCTTCTGCGGGAGACAACTGAGCCATCTTTTTTCTATAGTTTGATTAGTTCCAAATTGGTGAGAAATATTCGTTTTTTATCTATTCGCGCGCAAAAGTAATCCAAGCATATAAGCGTGATTTTGGCATACGCAAGCGTCACGCATATATACAATGACACTGCACGCCATATTGCGCCATGCATGGATTTTGCGCGCAACGCTCTTCTGAATTCATTCGCTGCTGGAAACAGGTTTCATCAAATTTGGAACTGAATTGAACTATAGGTTGGCCCAGAATGATGTCACATGCCGTTTGTTGATGTAAACAACAGTCGCTCATGCAATCACTAGGAACGATCTTCCGTATTGCTGAGTAGAGCGTAGAAACTGATGTGATAAAACGTTTTGCTTTATTGTCAACGGCAAACAACAAAAATACCCGAATGACCAGGGCAACCTATAGCCTATTCTTCAACTCCTGCTGATGACAGAAATGATTCAGCCTCGGAGTAAAGACTCACTCATGTTCTTCCAGCCTATTCTTGAGCTGATGTAGCAGTGCCTGTTGATGGGAGGAATGGCTCTGTAACGCTTTGTAGCGTTCACTCGCTATCCTCAATTCTTCATTGTCCATTTTGAGCTTACTGACGACGTCTTGCAATCCTCCGGTGCTGTCCACAATTTTTCTGCAATAGGAGAGAAACCGTTGACAAGACAAAATTGGTAAATGTCAATTTGAATAATGTTTCTAGTGTTATAATACACTCGTCAAAAGAAGTTCCTGGACACTCATTGAAGTTCAAATATTTCACATAAATATTTAATATAAATTAAACAATTGCATGTCAAAATAAGCAGACAATAATTCTCTATCATGTCTGTATGAAATTAAGATGTACGCATTCATGCATGGCTGAGCGCATTCATTAAGCAATGGTAAGGTGCGTAAAAGGAAATTGCAAGAAATGAGCATTTACAGTCATTTGAATGGAGGAATTATCCAATGTTTTGCAATCTTCTTGCCATTGTCAAGTGAATGGGATCTGCCATGCATGAGTGATCATGTCTAAATTCCATGTTAAGCTGTTAGAGGATTACTTTCTGCTTATTTTGATATGCAATTATATATATTTAATCATATATATAATTATATATATTCTATTAAATATTAATTTAATTTAAGTGTCCAAGAACTTCTTTTGCCGAGTGTAGTTTAAAAGCAATCTATTCAAGCAAACTTATTCATTTCAAGCTGAAAATAGTAATATTTTGACAAATTGGGTAAAATTTAAATCTTAAAAAAAAAATTAGGGTTACTTTAAGAAGGTAGAATTCTGTCCCTGTCTGTTCATGCAATACGAAAAGATATTAATGGTTTGGGTTCGTATCACATGAGGCCGAGATAAAAACAAACTAGGGATAACAAATTTATCGTTCAGAAGGCCTAGACATGAAGTGATAAAATGCTTAGTTTAAAGTCTACTTGAGGAAACAAAAACATTTTTCATTTGTGATTACGTGAAACCGATAAAAAGCAACAGCATGTTTCACACGGTAATACTGGGGATACGACTACGCACCACACGCTGTGATACAGAATAAGCGATGTATGATGCAAAATGTTGTATCACATAGTTAAACTTCAACGGAGTGATATGAAAATATATCAAATTATTAATATCCACTGATATTACAGTTATCATGCCTTCTGAATGCTAACATTCAGATGTGGTTTACATTTTGTATCACTTTTTAAATGCATTTTTTGGTATTGTTGATGTATGCAATGTTAGGTATATATGTATGTCTGTAGCTAAATAACATTGTATGGTGTCAGTCAATGGTCACGTAAATGTACCATGTTTTATGTGCAATATATTTTTGGGGAGGGAGGGGGTAGTGTGTATGGTGGGGGGGGGGGGTGTGGGGTGGGCGTGTGTGGGGATATGTATGGTGTCAGTCAGGTGATCATGTAAATGTACCATGTTTTATGTGCAATATATATTTGGGGAGAGAGGGGGTAGTGTGTATGGTGGGAGGTGTGTGGGGTGGGGGTGTGTGGGGTGGGGGTGTGTGGGGGTATGTATGGTGTCAGTCAGGTGATCACGTAAATGTACCATGTTTTATGTGCAATATCTTTTGGGGGAGGAAGGGGGGGTGAGTTTACATGGGTGTGTTTGAGGGGGTGTGGGGTCGGGCTGTGTGATTCTCTCAGTGCTGCTTTTGTGTATTTTATCATGTAATATGTATGTATAATTCTTATTTTACTGCTGGTTTTTGTTCAACATATATTTATCTAATGTATACATATTGTACAGCGCATTGGTCTTTTGGAAATGCGCTATATAAATCCTTATAATAATAATAATAATAACAAGAAGGTTGTAGGACACAAAGGTTATATAATAGTGACTTTGCTAACAAACGGATACCTACTCTTTCTCGGCAGTAAGTTTTCTGATGGTCTGACTTTGTTCCCGTATCCTGGACTCAAGTTTGGCGTTAGCCTCCCTGCAAAACATAATCATAATAAAATACTGTTATCGTGTGGTGCACCCAACCCTACTCCGGCTCCCCGGCCTCTCCTCCATCCCTAGCTTCACCACTGCACGTTGGTGGCAGTTTAGACCCAGTCAATCAACATCTGAACTGATATTGCAGCTAAGTTTGACCAACTCTAGTACTGTACTGTGAAAGTGGTAATTTCTACGCAACTTTTTTGTGTGCGCTCTTTGGTCAAAATACTTGATTTTAGGCCATTGCAATCTTTATTAACACCTATTTTTTTGCTTATTGATTACTAATTAAAGACAAAAACGTTGTCTAAAAGTGCTATTTTACATGTCTATGATTCCTATTCAGAATCTTTCAGTCAAATGGACTAAGATGAGAAGGCTAACTGTGGACAAACTGATTTTGCACATGTTTTCTTTAACGTTCCATATTGAAATAACTGAAATGAGTGAAGTCTGAGATTTTAAGCTTAGCCTCTGCTTTGATCAAATGTATTGACATTCACTAAATTGTACCATAGTTCAGTCAGTTCCAAATTGGCGAAACCTGTTTACAGCAGCGAACGAATTCATAAGAGCATCGCACGCAAAACGCTCGCATGGCGTGAAATGTCGCAGTGTCATTGTATGCGTGACGCTTGCATAAGCCAAAATCGCGCGTATACGTTTGGATTATTATGCGGATAGATAAAAAACTAATATCTCTCGCCGATTTGGAACCGACTGAACTATAGTAGGAAGCTAAAAATGGCTGCCAGGAATGGGTACTGTAAAAGCCAATATTTTCGCGCATTTTGATATCATAGACATTTCGGAAATTGTTTTTTTCGCGGGCGACATTCTGGATGCATTGCATGAATGTTGAAAACAATATTTTTGTGTGTTATAATTTTCGCGGAAAAAAAATTAGCGCGAAAATGTCAGCTTTTACAGTATTACATGTTAAAAATGCTGAATGATCTTGATCACTCGACACTCACTTTTGCTCGTGCACCCAGGTGTTGACATTGTTGACAACAAGTTCACTTTCCTGGTGGAGTTTGTCACCGTTGACCCTGGCGTCCTCCAGTGCAGCGCGCAATCTGTCAGCGTCGTTGGCGCTATCCTGGTATTTCTTCTGCATATCGGCCAAGCCTCGGTGTAGCTGACCATTCTGTATAGTACACAGGGTGTATCAAACAAATTAGGAGTCTGTTTCATGGCGGTTTTTAACTTTTTCAAAACCACTAAACCATAACCAATTCACCGTCAGTGCAAAGCCAAATTAATAATGATAATAATCTGAAAATCTGAGATGAATCGAATGAAAAATAAGACCGCTAGCATAATTTGCGTAAACCATGTCATTTACTGGTCTGTACAATGGGATTTACACATACAAACCAGAAAATGACATGGTTTACATTTCAATACTTGCATTCATAAATGTTGTAAATCATCTATCAATAACAATAGCAAAGATTAGTTTGGTATTCCTGTTAATTCTGGCACAAATCATTAATAGCTACATAATTCACAAATTTGATGCATGAATATTTCTATGCAATGTTCAATGTCGCTCAGTGTTCTCACATGAGAAAGCCTCAGCATGCAGAAGAGTTGTGATAGGAAAGCACCAATCATGTCAAGAGAGTGCTTATAAATACCAATCATTGGCAGAGAAGGACATTTAGAATTAGAAATTGGACCTCTAAGTCAACTTCAATTTCTGCCATAAGCATGATAAGAATAAGAATAATTTAACATGATAAGAATAAGAACAATTTCCCTTTTAGCCTATTTAAAAATGTAATCTTCCACTGTGATGTTACTCTAACTTTACTGTGTGAATTACCATTGTACATACTACAAAATGGGTTGACTTGCCTTGTCGGTCACACTTTCCTTAATTGATGATGGATTTTTTTCATCTTTTCAGGATTTTAACTTTATTAGTAGTCCTTGATAATGAAATCAAATTTGTCATGGTTCAGTGGTTTTAATAAGGATTAATTCTATGCTGAAAGAGAGTCCTATTTTGTTTGATACACCCTGTAGAAGGCATTTTCAAAACCTTGTAAGTGCTCTTGCAACACTTCCTATGCATAACTGTTGGGCAGTTTCACTTTATACATGCTGAAGGGGCTGGAAAACATACAAGGTTTTGACAGAACATGTATAAAGCAACACTTCCTATGCATAACTGTTGGGCAGTTTCACTTTATACATGCTGAAGAGGCTGGAAAACATACAAGGTTTTGACAGAACATGTATAAAGCAACACTTCCTATGCATAACTGTTGGGCAGTTTCACTTTATACATGCTGAAGAGGCTGGAAAACATACAAGTCTGTTAAAACCTTGTATCTATGGATGAGTCGGTGCAGGGATCAAGGATGCAGGGTTCAAGGATATGAACTCTTAGTGCAATATATAATGCCCCATAGTTTACTAATTAAATTGAAAGAAGATACTGGGTCAAAACATAGATAATCGACACAGGGATGGTTAAGTCCCGGATTATCTCTATTGAAATGTTGTGCGGAGATTATCCATGTCTGTTTCGCAAACACCTGTATGACTAGAATTTTTGAAAAGCCCGGTAAACAGAACGGGTATTGATAGTCTATCGCGGCAACTACAGTATCAAATGCTAGCTAACAGGATACATAAAATTAGTTTGATAAAAAATCAATGGTGAAAGTTAAGATACTTCTAATATTTGAAACATAACAATTTAATACACACATTCACTGATGCGATAGATGTAACGCTATTTGTGAAGTTTATAGACACTTATTTCACCCAGTTTTCTATTACACATAAACTCGAACCCATGATGAGCGCGATGGACATTAACACTTCTTTTTAAATCGATTCCTAGCGATTTAATGCATCTGGAAACGAGAGTGGCGTATTATTTATGGATGTTAAGAAGTTATTTCAAGACAGGGCGAAAGGCTACATCGACTTTTGTGTTGAGCGACCTTGGTCCGAAACACATCAAATAAGCCACTCAAATAATTTCACATACCTCTTCGTGAAATGCCTCAGCAACTTAAGCATTTTATCCCATAAAATACTACAAAATCTGCACTAAATTAACTGTTTTGGTAAAGTCGTTGATAAAAATATATTTAGTATGGAGTTATTACATCACATTTCTTGCGCGTTGCTGATCCCCATACTTCTTTCACAAGTGGAATAATGAAGCGATTAGCATTTCAAACAATGGGAATTGTTTATTAGGATACCAGCTTTTAATTGCTCCAGTATTACATGCGCTAGGGCTGTGAGAATTAAGCGCAAAATGTCGCAAGTTGCAAGGTGGTTCCCTGTTTAGAATAG
Organism: Ophiura sarsii; assembly: GCA_035610835.1. NCBI lineage: Eukaryota > Metazoa > Echinodermata > Ophiuroidea > Amphilepidida > Ophiuridae > Ophiura > Ophiura sarsii. The sequence goes on along the minus strand of CM069458.1, from coordinate 54,184,665 downwards.
TTACAGGCCGAAATGCTATGCGATGCGGGACAATCATCAAGGGCTGCTGTGGTGGAATGCTAATGCCGCCAAAGTTGACATCAAATTTAAATTAGATTCTAGAGCAAATCTACCAAAACAATTTTACATACTGTCAAATTCAAGTGATAATTTCCGCGCGATTACATTTCCGCACTTTGCCGATTTTCAGCCATTTCGCTTGTGTTTAAATTCGCAATTTGAAAGTTCAGCAGTACATAGAAATGTATTTGTGTGTTTTTATTTTCGCGGTAGCAGGCATGAGAATGGAGTGTTTGAAAATAGCAGGAAATAGCAGGAAAGTGGTGAAAATTCCTGAAAGAGTGTGTGAAATTGGGCAAAAAAGGCCAAAAACAGGCTGAAATTAAATAAAACTGCATACATTTTGACTAAAAAAAAGCAGGAATTCCTGCTTTTTCCTGAAGATTCTCATGCCTGGCGAAAAGAGCGAAAATTTATGTAGTGCAAACATTTCAAATTTCACATACCTCTTCGTGAGTCTGTCTCAACTTCTCTTTCAACGACGCCACCTCCACCTTGAGCACCACCAACTGCTCCTCCCTCATGGTCACTTCCTGCGTCGCATGCCTATGCTTATCGCTCGCAGACGACAGCTTGCTACCGAGCTCGTTGAATCGTACCTCATAAGTGTGGACCTCCTCCTGGCTCTGTCGATTCAAGTCCTGCACCTTCTGCAGCTCGTTTCGCAGCTTGCGCAGTTTGTCTTCGTAGAGTCTCAGCTGCGCGGGTGTTGGGTCGAAATAAAATAATTTTATGTTTAATATTTGAGACCTGTTACCACGTAATGAGAGTTAAGCTGCCAGTGTGCATTAGGAGGTATGGTCCAATAAACATGCCCAAAAATCAATAGAAATTTTGCAATTTCAATTCGAATTTTGACAGGGAAAACATTGAGCGATTATGACATGTCGCATATCATTTTTAAAGCTTGTTTCCTGAGCATTTTGAAACTGGACAAACCTGAAAATAAAATGTTCTTACTTAACTCTCATTTTGTGATGACAGGTCTCATTTGTGAGTTTCACGCATGATATTTAGTCAAGAATAAAGAAAAAATAGTGCAATTATTTTTTTAAAAGTATGTAGATCAACGTAAAGCAACGTAGCACTGTGAATTCATGAACATGCTAAATTGTTTGAATTTCACAACGTGCCCCAAAAATTAGAATCCAAAATACTCCCTGCCTGAGGCCAGACTGGGTAAATGCAATGCACGGTATGGTATGGTACTGCAAAAGTGGACAGTTTCATGCATGACATTTTAACACTTTAAACACTTTGCACATTTTGAACAATTTTGCTTGTTTTTATTTTTGCGATTTTGAGCTTCCTTACATAACCTATGAACAAAATCAATATATTCGCTCATTTTTATTTTTGCGTTTGCTGATTTTAGAGGGAAAAGCACGAAAATAAATGTAGCGTGAAAATGTCCACTTTTACAGTATGGTATCTCTTCACAACTTGTATGTCAAAGATTTGAGGTTGGGGTTTGTATGAAATTTACACAGTATACACAAACTTTCTAGCAACGAAAACAAAGAAATTCTCAGTATCTACAAGGTTATTTATTGGCTTTCCTAATTATTTTTGTTATTAAACATATGGAGGCACGCTGCGTGAAAGTGTAAGAGTCAACCCTAACCATAAGCTCTGCAAGTTGTCTACCATAAGCCCTAAATTCAACCCTACTTAAGAGTAAGAGTCAACCCTAACCATAAGCTCTGCAAGTTGTCTACCATAAGCCCTAGAATCCAACCCTACTTAAGGGTAAGAGTCAACCCTAACCATAAGCTCTGCAAGTTGTCTACCATAAGCCCTAAATTCAACCCTACTTAAGGGAAGTGTCAACCCTAAATATATGAAATTTATCAAGCATTGTAACTTTTAAACTAATAATGTAATGTACATAAAAGTATACAATTTTTCAAATGAAATGAGTCGGAGAATCCATTTTTGGTATTAAATTTCGCCAAAAATAGTGATTTCTACATTTTTGCCCAAAAATCACTTTTTTGGCGCCAACAATTTACGGACAACCTAACAAAATCAGTTTTTTATTAAAAATTTCAAAATTTCACCAAAATCATCTTTAGTCAATTATCTAGGAAGCACCTTTTTTTTTTTGGCTTAAATTTTTTTAGTTTTGAAAATATTGACCAAAAAGTGCCCAAAAAATGTTTTTTATCTCAAAAATCACATTTTTGGCACTTTTTGGTCAATATTTTCAAAACTAAAAAAATTTAAGCCAAAAAAAAAAAGTGCTTCCTAGATAATTGACTAAAGATGATTTTAGTGAAATTTTGAAATTTTTAATAAAAAAATGGTTTTGTTAGGTTGTCTGTAAATTTTTGGCGCCAAAAAAGTGATTTTTGGGCAAAATTGTAGAAATCACTATTTTTGGCGAAATTTAATACCAAAAATGGATTCTCCGACTCATTTCATTTGAAAAATTGTATACTTTTATGTACATTACATTATTAGTTTAAAAGTTACAGTGCTTGATAAATTTCATATATTTAGGGTTGACACTTCCCTTTTAAGGGGGATGTGCACCTTCGTATAGCCTCCGTAAAACTGCCGTAACTTCTTCATTATTCATTTAATCTTAATAAAAGTATACATTTTTTTGCAGGAAAGGGTTCAATGAATCCAACTATGATCATGAAATTGACCATTTTGGAGAAAATTATAAAAAACATGTTTTTTGACCCATTTTAGGTTTGGAAAAGATAACTCAAAATATATTTTGTTAAATTTTGTCATACTAGTTTTATTATATTCCTCATGCAATTCCCTAGGAATAGTTTTTTTAAAAAAAATTTTACTTTATTATTTTTTGAATTACAGACCAAAAAGTGCCAAAAAACCTGTTTTTTAACCTCCAAATCGTGAAAATCACGTTTTTTGGTAAAAAATCATATTTTTTGGCACTTTTTGTTCGATAATTCAAAAAATAATAAAGTAAAAATTAAAAAAAAAAAAGATTCCTAGGGAATTGCATGAGGAATATAATTAAACTAGTATGATAAAATGTAACCAAATATATTTTGAGTTATCTTTTCCAAACCTAAAATGGGTCAAAAAACGTGTTTTTTATAATTTTCTCCCAAAATGGTCAATTTCATGATCATGGTTGGATTCATTGAACCCTTTTCTGCAAGAAAATGTATACTTTTATATAGATTTAATGAATAATAAAGAAGTTACGGCAGTTTTACGGAGGCTGTACCTGAAGGTGCACAGCCCCCTTAAGGGTGTTGTCAAGTGTCGTTGTATGAATTTTTCAAGCACTGTAACTTTCAAACTATTTATGTGTTGTACATAAAAGTATACACTTTTTTCAATGAAATGAGTCAGGGAATCCATTTTTCGTATCAAATTTCACTGAAAATCGTGATTTTTTATATTTTTGCCCAAAATGCCTCTTTTTTTGCCTAAATTTTTCAAACAACCTAACAAAATAATTTTTAGGTACAAAATTCTAAAATTTTACAGAAAGCATCTTAATTCAATTATCTAGGACACATATTTTTTGTTTGCCTTTAAAAAAGTTATAGTTTTGAAATTAATGACCAAAAAGTGCTACAAAAGTGAATTTTGAGATTTTTTTATCGCAAAATTCACATTTTTAGTACTTTTTGGTCAATAATTTCAGAACCAAAAATTTTAAAGGCAAAACAAAAATATGTGTCCTAGATAATTGAATTAAGATGCTTTCTGTAAAATTTTAGAATTTTTTACCCAAAAATTATTTTGTTAGATTGTTTGAAAAAAATTGTCCCCAAAAAAGGCATTTTGGGCAAAAATATAAAAATCACGATTTTCAGTGAAATTTGATACGAAAAATGGATTCATTGAACCCTTCCCTTCAAAAAAATGTATACTTTTATTTGGATTATATGAATAATGAAGAAGTTACGGCAGTTTTACGGAGGCTATTTCTGACACTTGACAGCCCCCTTAAGGGTAAGAGTCAACCCTAACCATAAGCTCTGCAAGTTGTCTACCATAAGCCCTAGAATCCAACCCTACTTAAAGCCTTCAGGCATAATGGCTTCTCTGCACACTTTCCAACCCCACAATTCTGGGATTTTCGCACTCACTTCCATTGCCATACATTTTACCACATATTAATGTATAATAAATATCTATTATTTACACTTATATATTGTATTCATGATACTTTACTTGAATATTGTATGTTTTATTGTTCTATATTGTTATATTGTGATGTTGTTGGATTGTCTGAGTCTATATATTATTTAGTTGTTGGATTGTGTTAATGAATATTAAGAATGAATATTATGAATGAATATGTTGTGTCCCCTTTTTGTTACTGCCTTTCTGGATCTTAATTTCAAGCAAAACCTGTCTCTCAATTCTTCAAGCCACTTTGCTGGGTTAAAAATTTCCCCTTATATTCTATAAGAATTATTAAACCCTATCTAACCCTATTTAACCCTGAATTTCCCCTACTAATATCAGGTGGGGAACTGACATTGGAAAGGGGTATAGGTATGTGCCGCCCTGAAGACCCCCTTTTTTCACCATCTTCTGCTCGCTCTTTAGACCTCCCCCCTTTGAGCCTGCATCAGGACTCAATTTTATCAACAACTCAAAAATCATGAACATTGGCGTGCCCCAAATATTTGAAAAATGTGCGTTCTAAAACCTCAACTGTTGATCCTTACTAAACAAATTGGGGAAAAACAGTTTTTAAGACCCTACTTTTTGGAGAAAATCAGTTCTTAAGACCCAATTTTCCATCAAAAATCTGCTCCGAAGCCCCCTGTTTTTGAGACCCTGGATGGCACACCCCCCTACCCAAAAATAAGTTGAGCGCCGTGCCCCCAAGCCCCGGGACTAATATACAAGCATTATTATGCAGTTCGAATCTTCCGTCCTATACTTGCAATGCATTAGTAAAGACCTATTATTCTGCACATTGTGTTACTGGAGCGATATTGGTTGACCAATATCCTTACAATTTGGTCAGTTGGTTACCTGCATGAATACACTTTAAGCGTGTATTATGCCAATTGTATTTGTAGTAGTCACAAAATGCAGTAGACTATTTTTTTTGAATTTTGTCTTTTTTAATTTTTGAAATATTTTGAAATTGTTTTAGGAAAAAAAAAATTGAATTTTTAAAAATAAAAAAAAATTGCCATTTTTTTGAGAAATTTTTGGGATATTTAAAATTTAAAAAAAAATTAGGAAAAAAAATTAATTGTCTGTATTTTGAAGTAAAAAAATGTTATTGATATTTTTACAATATTATGGTGATTTTTTGTTGATTTTTTTTTGTTTGTTGATTTTTGATTTTTTTGTTGTTGTCAAGTCAGATTCTTTCTGCATAATAATGATAAAATTGGATGGATTTGTTCGCATGATACACAAATATATTGGTCTCGCTATGAGTTTTAAAAATATTGTGCATGTAGCAGTCACAAAATGCAGTAGACTTTTTTTAATTTTGTCTTTTTTAATTGTTGAAATTTTTTGAAATTTTTTGAGGAATATTTTTGTTGGATTTTTTTTTTTTTTTTAATTGCAATTTTTTTGAGAAATTTTTGGGATATTTAAAAAATTTAAAAAAATTAGGAAAAAAAAATTAATTGTCTGTTCTTTGAAGAAAAAAAATGTTATTGATATTTTTACAATATTATGGTGATTTTTTGTTGATTTTTGTTTGTTTGTTGATTTTTGATTTTTTGTTGTTGTTGTCAAGTCAGATTCTTTCTGCATAATAATGATAAAATTGGATGGATTTGTTCGCATGATACACAAATATATTGGTCTCGCTATGAGTTTTAAAAATATTGTGCTCGACTGCGTCTCGCACAATACTTTTTAAAACTCATAGCTCGACCAATATCTTTGTGTATCACGCTCAATCCATCCAATTTTATATCAATATTGAACCCTATATGCATCGTACCTCTTCAGACAGGGACTGGTTCTGTTGATCAGTTCTTGTCAACTCATTCTGTAGTTTAGCAGCTACCATTGCCCTCTCAGCAAGCTGTTCCATGGCCTCCTTATGCTGTCCCTGTACCTCGGAAAACTTGGTCTGAATCACATGTAGTTGATTCTGGCTATCGTGTAACTGAAACATTGATAATAATAATAGAAAAAGTCAGGGTGAGATAACAATTTCATTATTTTGGCAAGTTTCCCCCCTATTTGAATAATGGTCAAAAATGGAGATTTGACCACATTTAACTCCCAGAGATGACCTTAGGCTTAGCAGATATAAACAGACATAAAAAGTCTCTCTCCTGAATATTTTTCTTCAACTTCTATCCTGGGTCTTACCTCTTTATGACATACTGTACAACCATTTAATTTTGCGAGCGATTTAATTTCGTGAATTTTGAGAGAGATGTGGATTCCGGAAATTAAATATCTGCGAAACTGACAATTTGTTACTGAAAGTAACAGTAAAATGTTCCGCTAAATTAGCAGTACTTTTAAATTTGCGAAATAAAGTATCCGCGAAATTAAACTGTTTTACAGTACATTATGCTTCTGCTGACCATGCATCTTGCCAAGTCACATTTTTAACACTGTTCTATTTCATGACCATGATATTCACTTTGTCGCTGTGGGTGTCCATCCCCTCCCCCTGGACTCACCTCTTTACTACAAACACTATTCTCTTGCTGACCCTGCTCAAGCTGACTCTGCATCTTGCCTAATCTCTCCTCGTATTGTTCTATCTCCTGGCCGTGATGTTCATTCTGTCGTCGCGCCGTCTCCAGGTTCATATGAGCCACCCGCAGCTGACCGTCTCTGTCAGTCAAGTCGGCCTTGACCGCTTGAAGTTTGTTGCGGAGAATGGACAGGTCTTCTTCTAAATGAACAATATGGTTGTCTTTGTTGGTAATCTGTGAATGAATACATAAAGACAGCTTTGTAAATGGAGAATGCAGCACTTCTAAAATCATTAACCTACGGATGTGGTCTGTATAATAGTAATGCTACATAACTGCATGCTTAACTGCATAAGTTCCATGGCATGGATTTCCTTTAATGATATCTTCAATTCAACATGTTTTCCCGAAACACAAAATTTGTTTAAAAGCAGCAAAAAATGTATATGATATTACTAAAACTCCAAACATCCTAAAGTTATATAAAATGCCAATACTTTCAAGTTTTCAAGTTTTATCAGAAAAACTTTCATACCTGGTTCAAAACGTATTCACGCTAAGAACCCTAGACTGGCTCCCCTCGTCCCTCCAAATCTAGGAAATGGGGGAGGGGGATGGCACAAATGTGTGCAGCCTCTTCTGAACATGCGCATTTGTGACTTGGTCCATTCAAACTGCAGTGCGTTGAATGATCGTCATCCCGTGCCATGGGATGTAAAGTCATGTGCCATGTCACACAATGTACAACGCCGTGTGAAACTACCAGCATAGTATGGCGTGATGGTGCGTGAATTAGATCATGTTCGTTCATGAGATTATCAGCGCACATTTTTCAAACTGTATTTTGTTCAGTCTGCACATTGAACACCCTTAGCTCGCAAGGGCCATGTGTAATTCATCAAAACCTCATGAATATACGCTATATGCGGTTCTATCTAATGCCGTCCCTAACTGCTACGCACAAATAAGCGCAGGTCACTAATGGGGAACCAAGTAACGACGCATAAAGATTAGTCATCCCGGGTATATATGATGCGTATCAAGTTTGGTCGTCAAAACAAGATTGCCCTATGCCACGAACGCATGGCGTATGTGAACAAGGCAGTAGTTATTGATTTGTAATGGGGAAGTATTGTTAAAATGCTGTGAAGTGTAAATTTTTAAATAGTACAAGTCACATTGGTATCATTAAATGCCGATTTTAAATTTATGATTTTGAATCAGGATAATGACTTTGATCAGTTGTTTTGTTTATCTGTGAATAATCCAAATATGTTACTTTGGGACCTTGGAATTTTCCTCGGGGCTGTGCCCCTCGTGCAATTCCTTGGTTCCAAAGTGAAAATGTTTTGATTCTTCACAGTTATCTCTAAACTACTGATACTCAAGTCAATATCCAATGAATAGTGAAGACGATAACAATTCTGTCGAAGTAAAACCTCTTCTACTATACCTGGTTGTGTGAATCCTTAATCTCTCGCCGGAGCCCGTCTATCTCTTCCTCTAGTTGACCAATAGCAAGCTTGGATTCCTGAAGCTGTTTGGTCATGGTGTTATACCGCCCTCGCTCCGCTTGGCTCTCCTCTCGCAAATCTTGTATGGTGTTTTCATGACGATTAATCTGGAAATACACAATTTGAATACACACTCTCGTGATACTATAAAACAAGATGAACAATTTTATCAAATATTTTCAGTTTAGGGCGTTCATAAGTGATGTGTATTGCACCAAAGCTTCAAATGTATTGACAGTTGTGAAGAACAAATTCACCAACAAAATGCAATTTTACTTAAAAGTTTGCTACAACTATAAAATAAACCACATTAAAATAAGGAAAATGTATTAGCATATTACATATACAGGCCAGGGTGAGTAAAAAGAAAGTGTACCCAAAGTGAAATAATTATTAAAAATATTTTATTATCTGAATACGAAGGAAACCAATGTATGCGGCAATAGATGCATTTATTCAATATCATCAGCAAAAAGAATCATGACATTTCAGGGTACCGTTTACTAGATATGACTATTTTGGTAAAGTTACTGCATTTTGAAATCGAACACAATATTTTACTCAATAATGCTTGATGTTAATGAACAAGTGGATTCATGTATGGTACACAATAACTAACTTACAAAGACAAATCAAACATTTTCAGTTATTTTTGCAAACATTAAATGAGAAATAATGTCAAAACAATGTCATTAGTACCTCAAAATATTGTAACTCAAATTGGTCTTCAATTTACTGGACAGTGACTATATCTGCAGCTTCTTAACATAGACCTACATACAAAATAAACATATTCGCACATTTATATTTTCGCGCTTGCTGACTTTTTGCGTGTAAAGCGCGAACAAAAATGTAGCGCCAAAATGTACACTTTTACAGCATAGCCTTTTCCGCACCTGTTGCGTGGATTTTGTCTGCTGTTCTCTCGTCTCTTCCAGGTGTCTCTCCAGCTGCAACCGGACATCCTTCAGTTTCTCCACCTCCCTCTGTATCGCCTCGGCGTCCTCGCGAGCCATCTCCAGCTCCTGCTTTAATCTGACGACAAGATTTTGCTGGTCGTCAGCCTCCTCCTCGTGAAGCTGCACCTGTGATAGGATTATTAATTGAAATTGAAATGAATTGTAAACAAAATGTCCAACTAGTTGTTTTTCTTTATAAGGTGAGGGGGGAAAACCTGTTATACGGGCAAATGGACCTTTCTGGTAAGGTCCAGTTAGTCAGATGTTTTGTTTTGTTTTTAAAAAAAATTAGGGACATTTTCAACAATTTTCAAAATGTTTAAAAAAAAATCAAAATATTTAAATTTCTTTTTTTATCTTTAAAAATTAAAGAAAATCCAATAATGTGCAAACATTTTCCAAACATTTTCCAATAAAAAGATTAAAAATTAAGAAAAAATCCATCACCGTATATACATTTTTGTCATATCTCGTTTGTACATCCAACAAGAATGATTGACTGACGGCTGTGGAATTGTTTTATAGAAGGCCACAATGTATAAAATGTATGAAGATGGTAAATTCTTTCAAACAAATGTTCTATGCACGGACCAGGTACGGTCAATCAGTCAGGTGTCACATTCTATGTTTTTCAAAAGTTTCCAAAAGTTTCAACAATTGTCAACATTGTTTGGAGAAAAAAATTAAATCCTATACTTTTTCTTCTCAACAAATTAGTATATTACATTTTCCCTGGACACTGCCATATTGAATCATGCGCATCTATCTTCTAGACTCGATCCTTCATGTCTTCTCTATTTTAAACACAGGCCATGTGAGGGTGCTCAAATGCGAAGACTGGAAAAAATACAGTTCCAAAAGTGTAAGCTGATAAACTTGTGACTAAACATGAGCTAATTCACGCACCATCACGTCACAGTGCGCCTGTAGTTTCACCCAGCGTTGTACACCGCATGAGGCGATAGAGCGCATGATTTGCTTCTGGGAGCGCCGTATGACGATCGTTCAACGTACTTTTTAATTGTACCAATCGGGTGGTATTTCTGTTGTTGCTGGGCACAAATGTGCATGCTCAGTGGATCGTTTGCATATTCATATATGCTAATTATTAAGTAACTGCAAACTTTTTCACCATGTTCTTTTCCCCGTCCCTTGATTTGGTCCGCCATTTTAAAGATGGCGGCCATATAGAGTGACATCAGCTGTGTCAAATACTAAAATTTTGGTTAAGAGTGTTGCGATACTTCACCGATTCCAAATTTCACATTTATAATTAAAGTTGCCCATTATTGCCGAAAACAAACAAGTTGAAAAAATTAATTAAAACAAATCGCTGCCATGCATAGTGCTACGCACTGAATCTCATTTTAAAATCAAGCAGTGCGGGCCGCTGAGACAAAGTTTTAATTTTGTTTAAATCTTACCTGTTCCCTTGCAGATTTGAGCTCAGACTGTAACCGCCTATTCAACTGCTCATGCCTGACGACCTCTGTGACCCTGGTGCTAAGCTGCTCTTGGGTGGATTGAAGACTGCTTTCCATCAGCATTAATTTTTCTTCATGGTGGGCAAGCTACACAGATGACAGGAAAAAAGACATCAGAGATATACTGATGATAACCCTAGATATCCCCATATTAGGTGAGCAAGTACGTTTACATCTCATTTAAAGGGGCATTGAGAGATTGCCGAGAAAACTGAAATTTGGAAAAAATGAATTGTTTCAACAATAGATAAGGAACGTTGGAACCCTGAAGTAAAATATGGGAAAATGGTTGAATGATGGCGCTGGATAAAAATTTGGTTGAAGCAATTTATGTGGTGAGTGGTGCTGATAATTTTGATGTGATCTACATCGAAATGACCAAATCATGACATTTTACATGATAGACGACGAATTAAGGAAAACGGTTTCAGATGGTGGTTGGTTATATTAGGTTTTATTAAAAAATCATTTGTCTCAAAGCTCCCGCGCGCATTAGTTAATTGATGCACGTTAGAAAAAAAGTTATGATTTATTTTATTTTTTTCGAAGAAAAAAAAAATCCCAACATTTCACAGATTTTCATTGATTACATCATTTTAAATACAAAAGTTCACTTTTACAAGGATTTCAATATTTTATATTTATAAAATTTCTTTTTCAAAAAAACTTTAAAAAAATTGCATTCCGCATTAGGTTTTGAAAAACTGAAGAGCTTTGAGACAAATGATTGTTTAATATAGCCTTACGTAGGTGCAACAAAAACCCGGATTTCCAGGGAAATTGAGGGCGCACTCCCATATGTATCTCTCAATGCCCCTGTAAGTTACACATTCTGTATTGTAATTCGCAATATTTTTTTATTTTTCCAACTTTTATTGTGTATCAACATTTTAATATGATTTGACGTGAGTAGTATATGATACATTCTGATAGTTTTAATCAGTTCCCAAATTTGCGAGAAATAATTGTTTTTTGTCTCCATGCACGCAAAAGTAATCCAAGCGTACAAGCTTGGTTTCGTACGCAATCGTCACACATGCAGTGCGTGTGTTGCCTTCAAGAATGCCCGCATCCTTGTGTATTCATTAGCTGCTGTGAGGCTTTGTCAAACTTACCAACAACAAAAAATTTAAATCATCTAAAAGAACGGGAAAGAATCGCTTCCGATCACTAACTTATGATGGTATTGATTAAATTTAGTTTTTGACTGCCCTTAAGAAAGGTGATACCACTTGATTAATTAGTTTAAAGTGTTCTTATTCTTGAATAAACAACTGTTGGACTAAAATTTGCAGATCCATTTTTTTTCTTTACAATTTTTTAAATTGCTCCATTTCACAGAGACTTAATTTGACAAATCAAAAGTTTTCCCAACATGCAACCACACCATAAAGGTACCCAATAAATGATTTTGCAAGTCTTTAACTTTTAGGAATGGCATATTTTGGATAAAAGCTCTTAATTTATAAAACAAACCCCCTCAGGTAGGTTTGGTCAGTCAGGCATTTTCCCCCAAAAGATTTCGGTAATTTTTTGTAATTTTTTAACAATTTTCAGGAAATAAAATCATTATTTTACGATAAATGTTACGATAAATGTTACGATAAATTTTCAGAAAATTCTTTTCAAACAATTCCAAATGTTTACACATTTCAATAACAAATAACTTTTTTTTTAAATGTAATGAAAATTGGGGGAAAAATGGGTCAATCAGGCCTGTAGAAGTTGTTTTTTTGTAGCATTAAAGGGGCAAATATCACGTCATTAAAATACCTCTTGTGCACACTCTCTGTACTGCTGTCTGGCATCATTCAGCTCTTCTCGTAATTGCTGTAACTCCCCCTGTAGATGGGCATTCTCATTATCCGCCTGCCTCCCCTCTGTTTGCAAATGTTTCACTTCTCCTGTGAGGCTGTGTATGGTTGTGTCTAATCTCTCAATCTAGAAGAAAGGGGGAAAATCAAGTCAAGTTGAAACTCAAGACAAGCCTAACTCTGAATTGCACGCACTTGGTGTCACACCCCTCATACAACAGGTTGCTTCATCGATATAAACTGCTCAAAAAAAGTGTGGAATATATTTTCTAGCACAAGATTTTCAAATATCGTGGGATATGTTAGAGCACAAACTTAACACTGCCTACGCGGCTATTGGTTTTACCATTATACAAAACAATTTTTTTCTTCTTCTCAGAAACCTTTCCCAAATTTCAAAGTCTATCTCAAGGATTACACATGTGAAATTTTATAATGTCGTCTGCAGAGCCTCCTGCGTGGAAAGTGTTTTAATATTAAAATATGTGATTGCCAGAATTTGTCTTTGATTGTGCAACAACATACTTTAGTTTGATAAGTACAAAATTGGCAAAGCCGCCTTACAGCAGCGAATAAATTAGGATGCGGGCGAGAATGTATGGTCAACTCTTGTCACCTACTATTCCCATTCCCCAAACAAGCAATATAACATACATCTTGTTCCTTAGACTCTAAAATCAGATTCCGTGTTCTTGATAATTTCTACAACATGTATCTTTGCTGGAAGCTCTTTCTCTACTTCTTGCTAACCTCTTGTCCCTATAGACCATTTCAAATCCGAAAATATACGATTAGTTCCGAATGCTTCCAATTAGCCGAGTGATTTGACGCTCGGTTACATGACCTGTCAGCTCACAGGTCATGGCCATGTGCCGGAGAAAAACAAATGTGTTTTTCACCCGTCTGCCCGTATGGTAGATTGCGCTGGTGTTGGTGATAGATTGTATCCCTCACAAAGTTGATGTTGCAGCATTTCAGTAACTAAAAACGGTGAGATGAAGAGATTTGGGGTAATATTTTCACTTTTTAGCGTCTGCTCGATACATTTGGAATTTGCCGGTCAACACCTTTGTTGATAAAAAAACCAAAATAGTCTTGTTCCACGTTTTACTTCTCATGTGTGTACGCGTGTATGTAAACATAGTAAATCACTAGGCGGACAACCAACTAGGACAATGCTGTGGATGCGATCAACTGTTGCAAAGAACGCGCAACGCACCTACTCCACGTGACCTGTTTTTCCGAAGATTTCCGATCTCAATTTGAAATGGTCTATAAGTCAGTCTTGTCATCAACCCTCTCCCCTCCCCAAACCATATAACATACCTCTTGTTCCTTAGACTTGACCAAGTCTCCCGACGCCCTCAAATCAGCTTCCATCTTCTTGATATTATCGGCTCTTTTTGCCAGCTCCTTCTCCAATGCCTTGCTAATCTTCTTTCCCTGAGTCACTTTGCTTTCTAACTGCTTCACTTGCTCTTCATGTTTCACCACCTTAAACAGAAAATGGCCAACAACAAAAGTTGGGTTTTTTTGCCATTACCTTGACAACGTCAAGTTTTGAATAACAGTATGTTTTACTGCATAAAAGAATTCTGACCATCTTAAAAAACGATTTTCTAAAATTTAAAATTGCAAGAGAATTTCTTCATCAACTAAACAGACAAAGCTAAGCCGGAAAGTAGAAAGTAGAAGGGGGGTTGCGGTGGTTGCAACCCCCCCCCCCCCCAAAAAAAAAATAAATTGCCAAATCTCCCACACAGCATGTGTATAAAATATGTCTGTGACCCCCTCTAAATTCCCCTGACCCCCTAAATTCTGATGCCTCAGCCTCCACTGACCCCCACCCAAAAATGCAAAAAACCACAAAAAACCAAACATTTCTTGAAAAATTCTTATCCTAAATATTAGGAAACATTACATCCTACCAATTATATAAAATCTTTGACAGAATTTTAAGTGCATCATATAATTAAAACAACGACCTAAAAGAGGGGTGTATCCTTGGTGTAAGATATTCATAAGTTAGACTAGTGTCCAGACCTATTATGGATTAAAGCTGTTATACTCCTTTAATCCCTCAATAGAGGATTTGGTGCTACAATGTTAGAAAAAAGTGTTCGAACACTTAGTAGGCCTAATGTAAAGTCATCCCCCTTTCCCCCCTGATCAATGTTGAGTCGCCCAACTTGCCAAACATCAGCCCGTGGCCTAGCAACATTGATTGGTGGGGGAAGGGGAGGGGTATATTGAAGGGGGGCTTTCAGGCTAGCAGATGCAACTTGGTATTTTCACATGACTCTAAAAATGCGTACTATAGGGTAATTAAACGGTGCAAACAATGGTCAGTGTTCGAACACCTTTTTTCTATGATTGTGTATAAAATCGCTTAAGGAAATCATCTAAATTTGGTTTTTGGCGTGTATCTCCAAAAGTATATAAGCTATTCTTCTGAGATTTGGCATGATTATCAGGATGGTTTAGTCCCGTCATCGTGTGTAATATGAATGGGAACGGTGAATGTTAAGGAATTATTCGTACAATTGAATTGTTGAATATATCTAAATGTGTGTAAATGTAAAGGTCATTATGATTATGTATCTTGTCATATACTTGAAATGTATAGCATTACCGACACCAAATACATAGTGAATAAATTATTGTGACTGTTAAATTCTGAGGTGTTTGTATTTAATTTAATTAATGTGACGACTTAATCCAAACACATTTCAACTCTGAAGAGGGACGATTTAACCCTTTCCACGCGGTATACGCAAAGCAGATTTTTCAAAAACATTTCAATTTTCAAAGTCTATCTCAAGGATTACTGGACCAATACTAGGCACGTTTGTACTTACTTCAATGTATTTCAGTAAAGTAGGGCATGATCTAACTAATAAAGGTCAAGAACATTGTTCATGTCAAGTGCTAACTATAACAAATTGATGGATTTCTAAACATTCAATTGATGTTTTACTATGTGTTAATTATTATATGGTTTTATCATGAGATTAGGCCTAATCGAACTTTTATTAATATGCGTAATAATTGAGCGTGTCACTACATCTTTTCTGCAATACTATTTCTCCGACAACAAATTATGGTCAGTAATCATCTCTTACATTATTAAAATAATGTTCTCTCAGACTGATGACGCAAAACTATAGCCTACATTGATCAAACGGGTTCTATTGATGATTTTGGTAAATGGTCAACCGTTAACGTTTTACCATCATCATGCTCATAGACAAACACGCACTTTGAACAATTCACCAACAAGAAAAATTATATACTATAGTTTCTTTTTTTAAAAGACGGAGAATCGTTGCAGTGTGTGTTATGCCAATGAGAAATTGCCAACGTTTTACCTTTACCATCACCTTTCAGCTTCTCCGTGCATTGTATTTGTAGATATGTTGTTGCTCTCACTAAACTTTGTTCAGTCTTTTAAGACTCAAGGTGTTCCTATTGGATGTGTATCTGATAGGCTAATCCAAACAAGTCATTGATGTCATGTATCAATTCAATGGAATGTAGAATAGGTGAGTGCCAATCATGTTACAAACACCTTAGTAGTCCGTTCCGCTCTGTTTTACGGATACACTTCATATATTCCATCGAATGCAATAGTATCTTTTCTTAAAACCTTTCACTATCAACACCTCGTTTAGCTCAGTCGATAGATCGCTCGCTTGTTACCAAACCTATATTTAATGGTAGTGGGTTCGAATCTGTCATTGGCCTATCTTAATTTTATTACTTATTCTTTCTTTTTTTAAATTCTCTTCTAGATCTTATTTTCATTCATGTATTTTTATTTATTCTTTTTATTCATTTCTTTTTCTTTTTATGCTATGACGTGATGCTAAATAATGTTCATAACAATATATGCTATCATTGTGGCGTGGGCATTTGGTGCTATAGTGGTTATTGCTATCTACCGTAGATAGCAGTTAGGGCCTATATGCTATATAGTATGTACATGACTTAAATATTACCCATGAACTCGCATTCGAGTTTGTATCAACGTTTAGATGAAATTGGTTGTCATTAATACCAAAATATTACATGTGTGTTCCATTTATTTAGCCGTTACCTGTACATATACGAATTGCGCCATTCTAAATATGTTGAAATTTGAAGGAAATATTGGTTGAAAATCATCATTTTGTAAAAAGTACTTAATATTTATTAATAATATTAGGTGGTCTTATTGCGCATTGTATACGCTACAATGTGTGAAAATCACATTGATATCGATTAAGTGGTTCTCAAGTTATGATGTAAAACGTGAGGCATGACAGCGCGTGTTTTCAATAGCTCAGACAATGTTAGAAAAAAGTGTTCGAACACTTAGTAGGCCTAATGTAAAGTCATCCCCCTTTCCCCCCTGATCAATGTTGAGTCGCCCAACTTGCCAAACATCAGCCCGTGGCCTAGCAACATTGATTGGTGGGGGAAGGGGAGGGGTATATTGAAGGGGGGCTTTCAGGCTAGCAGATGCAACTTGGTATTTTCACATGACTCTAAAAATGCGTACTATAGGGTAATTAAACGGTGCAAACAATGGTCAGTGTTCGAACACCTTTTTTCTATGATTGTAGGTTAGTTTTGTGCTGTCTTACACCAAGGATAAACCTAAACTGCACCTTATCTCAATTTTCTAATATTTAAAATTGCAAGAGAAAATCTTCATCAACTGAACAGACAAAGCTAAGCCCCCACCAAGTAGGGGGGGGGGGCCTTAATTTCACAATCCCCTCTGTGCAACCCCCTAAAATTTGCCAAATCTCCCAAAGAACATGTGTATTAAATATGTTCATAGCCTATCATATTTAACACTTTCCACGCTGCAGGCGGCTGCAGACGACATTCCAAAATTTCACAAAATGTTTAAAAAATGTCAACATTATTGAATTTCATTACCATATTGAGAATCACCATGAGAAATGCATTGAAATAAGTATAAACATGCCTAGTATTGGGTCAGTAATCATTGAGATCAACTTTGAAAATTGTGAAAGGTTTCTGAAAAATCAGTTTTATGTACGGTAAAAATAGTAGCCGCGTGGAAAGTGTTAAAACAATGCACTTTAGACCCAACACACACCTGTATCTCAACCCTTTATACGGTGTAAATGGTTACCAATCTCCAGATGATTCTAGATTCTGAAAAAGGGTGGGTTTTTTTCTTGCTGAATTTTGACATTTTAAATTTTTAATGCAACCCAAAAGATTTCTTTAGCAACTTTGTCAAATTGTAACAAGAAGATTTCATTAGAACTTTCGTCATAATACTTTTGTTAATGCTTCTTCATATGTAAAATAACGATACACTTTAATACAATTAGCATTTTTTCACACCATTACTAATTACTGATTCCTCATTTTAAAGAACCCTATCTCCCGAGCATGTTTTGGGGAATAAACCTTTTAGGGGAGAAAAACGGGTTGGGGAAATCTGGCTGCGTCGGCGGTGGTGATCGAACCCGGGTCACTCACGTGGAAGTCCCTGATCGCGCCACAGAGTCAGCTCGAAAAACACAAGTTTTTCTTCGTTCGCCATATGAAAGCCTGTCTGATTGTGCCACAAGATAGATTGGTGTAAGCCTCTCCACAGTCTGCTGTGACATGGATATCTGTTCCTTACTCGTTATGAGTTTGTCTTCTAATTCTCTTAGTGAGAGGTTAAATACTCTGATCTTTACATTTGTATAAAGTATTCTAAATATTATATTAATGATCCCATGACCCCACACACTGCAACTATATGATAAAACATTATAATTGGCTTATACTGATCACACCACCACGAGTCATTCTGATTGGTTGATGAACACCCCATGACCCAACACACATGTCTGATGATAAGACATTATGATTGGCTTATGCTGATCACACCACCATGAGTCATTCTGATTGGTTGATTGACACCCCATGACCCAACACACGTGTCTGATGATAATAAGACATTATGATTGATTTATGCCGATCACATGATCACATCACCATATATAATAATATGTCATCCTGATTGGACAGTAACAGTACACACCTTTAAAAGACCCACACATACAGGGTGAGTCAAAAAGACTGCAATAGTGGAAAGAAGCCATTTTGTTTTCAAAAACCAAAATGAATTTTAAAACTTTTTAAACGTAACAAGAATGATGTATTTAATCCTAATTTTGTGTGAAAAAATGAAGTCGATCGCATTTTTCGTTTGTCTTTAGTGACCCTCGTTGCTGCACAACCACATTTACCTGTTTGTCCACGAGCACAGTGATTTTCATTTGAAATGGCACACATTGCATTTTCATATTTGAATATCCCGCCAACAAAAAAATGGAAAATGTCAGATTTGTATTAAAATTTAGAACATTATACGCTTTCATAGCATGGGTATGATTATAATTGATTATGCTAACTCACATGTCAATAAGAAAGGATGCATCATCACAAATTAACTCAAGTTTCCAAATTTGAATGAGAGACACATTTTGCGATCTGATGCGTATTTTGGGTATCTCGTGGACAAACGTGTGAAATGGGTGCACTGGTCAAAAGGTTCACCAAAGGCAATCGGAAAAGGATATTGACTTCATTTTTCACACAAATTAAGTAACAAATAAGGTATATTATGTATAACGTTTTAAAAAATTCAAACTTCAACTTAGTTTTTAAAACAAGATGGCTTCTTTCCACTATTGACTCACCCTGTACATGTCTGATACAATTATGATTGGTAAATAAGGATCACATGATCATACCACCATATATAATGTGCCTTGTGATTGGTCAATACACACCCCATGACCCAAATACACACCTCCATGCTATGTTTCTGATTGGCCGAAGTGAGATTCATCTGAGATGTTTTCAACGATGTCTCAAACTGTCTCGCCTCCTGGTTAGCCATGACCTTGTCATCCCTTTGGGTCGCTAACTCGGCCTGTAGCCTCTCCACAGTCTGCTGTGACATGGATATCTGTTCCTTACTCGTTATGAGTTTGTCTTCTAATTCTCTTAGTGAGAGGTTAAGATCTTGTATCTTGTCATCTCTTTCCTTCACCTTTGACAGACAAATGGAATGGAATGGGGTTATGTGTGATGTGTTAGTACATAAATACCACATGGCTAAGGTGGCGACCACAAAGAACACCTATTCTTCGGACAAACGATCCATTTAGGTAGGGCTGTTTGGTTTGGGTTTTTGTTGTTGTTGTTTTTCATTACTTTTGTGAACATTTTTGGTGAATTTGAATGATTTTCGAAAATGAAATGTCCCTCCCCCCAAAAAAAAATAAAGAAGAAGTTTCATTTCCCTCAAAATAATAGTATAAAAGAAATAACAAATCTCAAATAAATTTAAAAAATGGGTCTGTTGGGCCCGTAGAACAGGGTTTTTTGTCGCCTATAAGTCAGCCAAAAAAAAAGAGTTGTTTGTTTGTCCATAGAGGGTCCTCAAAAGGTAGGGTCATATTTTTGTTTTGATTTTTTTCTTCTTCTATTTCTTTGCTAGTGGTTGTTCTGGCCGTGTCAGATCTTTTGGATGACTTGACCCAAAATAACATGAGGGGTCACATGGGGGTCAATTAAGGCCATACACATGACTTTGAAAAAAATGTAAAATACAAACAAACATGACATGGACAAACAAACAACTTTTTTGGGGGAGCTCAGCATCATAATGCTATGGACATAATTCAAACAATGCGTGCATACATGCGCAAACCCGGAATAGCGTACCAAACACTTTCAAAAAAATGAACGCACGTCCTGATTGGTCAATCATGCAATTGTCACTCGCAAGAATGCATAGTTTTAAAACAGTGACTATACAAGGGAAATACTTCGTCGAGGTACCGGCTACGGATATATCACCCAAATTTGAAGGATAAGTGATGATAGGCCCACGGCCAATATTGAAGGAAAATAATATGCCCTATTACACCAAAAGGAAGTATTTGTTTTATTACACCCCACTGTGACTCTGGGGATGAGGTTGTACGTAAATAGTTACAATTTGGGCATAATTAGTTCATGAATATTTATGAGGTGTAATACATTAATATGTCGAATGTACAAGGATGGTAGAAGGTAGGTCCCAATGTTCCAGTGTATCCAAGACAAAAATGCTTGCTTTGTTCACATAAATCTGTGCATTGACATCAGAATAAATTCCAATGATCACACCATATTTCTTCGCTGTTCTGTCTGTTAAAACCTTGTGTCTCCATTCGACCCTTCAGTATGTATAAACTCATACTTCCTATGTATAACATTTGGACAGTTTGCTTTAGAGGAGGTCTCCCGCAAGAATAACACTATAATGTGTTAGACAAATAATTATCGAGCCCAAATCGCGTAGTTATATCAAACAAAATATCATACTTATGACAAAAACGAATAATAACTGCCATCTCTCAACATGATTTTTTTTATTTGCGGCAATCGAAAGACCCGATGTCGCTGACGTCGTGTTTAATGGTGCTCGTATTTGCCCATATGCATTGTATAATCATGATCTGTCGACACCGGGACTTTTGATTGCCGCGAATTAAAAAAAATTGCATGTTTAGAGATGGCAGTTATCATTCGTTTTTGTCACAAGTATGATGTTTTGTTCTATATAACTACACTATATGGGCCCGATAATAATTTGTCTAACATATAATGCATTATGTTATGCTTGCGGGGCACCTCCTTTAAAAATGTGCAAAGGCCCAAAACTTAACCTAAACTTTAACATACAGACCAACCCCACACACATAGACAGCATATAGGTCTTAAAGTGCCCAAAAATTCCTTTTAGGTGACAAGAAAACAAAAACAAAAACTAAACGAACAACATTCACACCTTAAATCTAGAAAACATGACAATGTACCATTTATATGATGACATTTGGACAAATTGTTTCACATCAAATGATGACCACAACCAATAAATTGTTAAACCATATGGATCTGTATTTGGCCTTTGGACATGTTTAGAGCAGACCACCTGAAGTATTACTTTATACATGCTGAAGGGCCAGATGAAGATACACGGATGTGACAGAACAGTGACAGAACAGTGACAGCAACGTTACTTTTCTAGTCATTATAACCATCACCATTAGGCATAAAAAATTGTTTGTTTGTCCATAGATTCCTTCCAAAGGGTAGCATCGGTAGGTCAAATTTGTTTGTGCTTTTTTTTTAATAAATCACATATAAGCTGTAAATGGGAATATTTTAAGTTAATATTTTAACTTAAACAGTTTAGAAATGTAAAAAACAGTTCAAAACAAAATGCTAGTGTATTTTCATGCTTTTTCTGGAATTTCCAAAATTAGGGTAGGTATTTATATGTACGGTAAACACTTCTTTTGTCAGTTTTCAAAATCAGGGTAGGTCAGAAATGGAAAAACAAGCAACAACAACAATTTGGAGGGGGCCTTATCAAATCTGGAATTTATTGTTGCCATGGCCCAATTTTTAAATTCCAAAATTATTTCCAGAAAGCAATATCCCTGATTATATCAAGAATTCCAGAATATCCCCAAACATTTACATCCCTGTTATATGCATTATTTTTTCTAGAATTTTAAGAAATTTCCTAGGCATCCCCCATTATGCCAAAATCTCCAGAATTCCGCATCATTTGAATTCCGTAATCAACCAATTTGTGCCAGTCTGTTTTGTCTTACCTCAAGTTCCGTGTACGGATGGTCTTCTTTGTAGCTGTTGAAATCAGATTCAAGTTTCCTGCTCATATCTTTGTACTTGGTGCACTGAAAGAAAATGTACACTTGAAATAATCACTCTCACTCCAAGAAACTATCATCGATCTGAAAAGATGCACTCATTGTCCCGAGTGCTTGTGGGTTCGAGTTTAGGTGTAATAACACACCAAGTGAAATAGTAGTATAAAATACTTTTTAAACACTGTTATGTAAATCCCATTGGTGAATTCATGCAATAAATTTAGTTGTTCCAAATGTTTGAAGGATTTGAATTTTCACCGACAGGTTTTTTCTAAAGATAATTTAATATATTATCATAACATATAGTATGAGAGACAATTTGTTGTCGCAACAGACTACTACAGTCTATTTGGCAACACAAGACAGTGACGTAACTGCGTATTCTACTAATTGCACTACATAACATACGCGCCTACTCGGGGCACTGTCGTATACACACGAGAGTTGAAAGACGGAAGATACATACGCATGCGTAAAAGCTACACCTGTTAGGTTACGTCACTGTCCAGAGGAAGCCAAACAGAGTATGGCACCCCTGTTGAATACCGGGCTTTTGAAACATGCGAGTCATACAGGTGCGAGAGAGACAGCTATAGCACACGTTTTCTTCAAAATTTCAATAGAGACGATAATCCCTTCTTTTGATTATCTCTGGTTGAATTGATCATTTAGAATTTGGAACAACCTGATGTATAAACTGTATAACAAACTGTATAACAGTGTAAATCCATCAACAGCTGTGCTTTATTAGAATAATTCTGTGTTGAAGCTATTCCTAATGAACGCTAGACCATTTCAAAACCTGTGCGGTGATAACCCCTGTAATAAGTAATTATTTGAACCTGTATTATACATACACAGCCATTTTCTAATGTCCTCCATCATGGCTACTCTACTGCCAGTACCTGTAATGGTGCTGCACGCCCATCTCCTATATTAAATCTCTGTTATTATTTTAGTCTGCATAATAAATACACAGCCATTTTCTAATGTCGTGCGTCATGGTTACACTGCTGCAGGGACCTGTACAGGTACAGCATGCCCGGATCTTATATGAGCACTGTGAAAATGCCAGTGAAGTACCACCAAAGCCGCAGCAAAGTACCAGTAACTATATGCAGGGTCACAAATTTGAGGAGAATTAGAGAATCCATTCTCGCAAAGATTCCTGCCAGTGAAGTTGCGAGAATCCAAGTTGATTCTTGTAGATAATCTGTCTAACTCACTATTTGAATGGAGGAGAATCCATAGATTCTCGCAAAATCCTCTGCAAGAATCTAAATGGATTCGTGCAACCTTTGACGAACTTCTGACCCTGCTATGATACAATGCAGCTACATTGGTTGTATCTCACAGGTACCGTACAGTTCTCATGCAGGTACCAAGCATACAATACCGATACAGGTAGGTACCGACAGCCGGGGGAAACCATGATACCGGACATAAGAAAATGGCTGTGTGCCCATCTTTAAATCCCATCACACAATCTACCAACCTCTTGGTGCGACTGGGCAAGTCTTGATGTCAGACTCTCGCCACTCTGTTCCGCCTCGGTCAGTTTGCTACGAGTGCTCTTCAGATCAGCTTTCAATTTCCGTATGTCTTGACCTAGTGAATCAATGGTCACTTCACGCTGCTGGAGAATGTCCATCTTATCTTTTAGTTGCTGCTGCAAGTTGGAAGTGTCCCGTTGTAGTTTGTCTATAGATTCATCTTTTTGCTTTATCTGGCGATTAAAATAATTCCCGAGTGATATTTAGAGAATAAAATGTAGTTAGTAGCTGTTTTGCTATATATACGTTGGTCTCATATTGTATAGGCTGTACCATATTTGGAGTCGTGTACGGTCATAGCAGGCATTCGTATTGAGTTTATTGGTTATTTTGATCTGTTATCATAAAACTAATGATTTTGGTTAGAATTATTTAATCAAACAAAAATAAAATTCCCGTCAAGTTGTTTACCAACTTCCTGCTTTGAATAATCAGGTTTTTAAGAACAGATGGCAACACTGTGTTGTATGCAAAACGCCTATGCCAGCAGCTTTGTGTAGGGCACATATGAACATCTTCACAGCATGTATAAAGTAAAACTGCCCATCGGTCATGCATATGAAGTTTTGCTTTATACATGTTCAGGGGCGAGATCACTCACAAGGTTATGTGTTTTAGCCCTTGAACATGTTTAGAGTAGTTGTACATAGCTCGGTTACTTAATTTATACATGCTGAAGGGCCAGATATCGATACAAGGTTTTTACAGAACATCAATGATATGCTTTTTATCCAGCAACATTGTGTATTTTTCGAACAGCAACATAATAAAATACAGTGCGAAAGCTTCCTCACCGTATGCCTAGTCTCCGCCACTAGCTGTTCCAATCCTTGTATACTGCTAGCAGAACTTACATCAAATTTCCAAAGCCCTCCCACTTATATACAGGAACTATCCTTACCCTATGCCTAGTCTCCGCCACTTGCTGCTCCAATCCCTATTTAATGCTAGCAGAACTTACTTCCAATTTCCAAAGCCCTCCCACTTATAAGCAGTAACTATCCTTACCCTATATGCCTAGTATCCGCCACTTGCTGTTCCAAACCCTGTTTACTGCTAGCAGAACTAACTTCACATGTCCAAAGCCCTTCCCATTTATATACAGTATCCTTACCCTATGCCTAGTCTCCGCCACTTGCTGTTCCAATCCCTATTTAATGCTAGCAGAACTTACTTCCAATTTCCAAAGCACTCCCACTTATATACAGTAACTATCCTTACCCTATGCCTAGTCTCCGCCACTTGCTGTTCCAATCCCTGTTTACTGCTAGCAGAGCTGGCTTCCAATTTCTGCAACTGCGACACAATCTTGTTGTACCTATCTTTGTAGTTGCTCAGCTCAGTGCCTAATTCCTCACGCGAGTACTGGCCGTGCTCTAACTGATCCTCCAGACTCGCGATGGTCTGTTTGGCCTGCGCGAGGGCGTCTCCCGTCTGCTCAATCGTAAGTTTGTACATTGATATCTAGAAGTATGAGTGATAATGAAATATACGTATGTTAAATGGCGGTTGCTCTTGCTATACTCTGTTTGGCCATCTCGAGACAGTGACGTAACTGAACAGGCGCAGCTTTTACGCACGCGTGTGTATCTTCCGCCTTTCAACGCTTGTGTTTGTACGCCAGCGCCGCGAGTATGCGCGCGCGTTATGTGATGCAATTAGTAGAATACGCGGTTACGTCACTGTCTCGAGATGGCCAAACAGAGTATAGTTCAATATTTACCTCTAGCCACCATTGTCATACAAATGTGATAATAATAATGTTGAAAACAGCTAAGGCCAAGAAGAAAAAAAAGATCTGTCTCACATACCCCGCTCGCATAAGTATGTGGAGTCACTTTTGCCGCATAACCCTAACCCAATGAGCCCAATTTTGGGTGTTTTTTGTTTAGTTATCCGTAAAAAGCGGGGAAAACTGGCTCCGAAAGGGGGGGGGGGGGGGGGGGGGGGGGATAAAAGTGGATCAAAACATACACACAAAAAAGATGCATTTTTGCATTTAGCATAGACATTTTTGTAAAAAAAAGGCAAGAAAAAAACATTTTGCATAGCTATTTTTCCAAATGTATGCGAGACAGAACTTTTTTCTTTTCTTTGGCATTTAATAGGGATGAAGTATTCTGTATGATCACTGGAATGGAAATGACTCTACGGATCAGTTCCAAATTGGCGAGATATATGTGATGCGATCTGTGAAAACCCGTCGGATGTCGCAAAATGTTAACTAGGGATTTATGGGTAAAATGTAAAAATATGTAAAAAAATAAAATAAAAGTGTTTTTTTTTAAAGATGTCTTTAGAAAATTAATGTCCAATACTTTGTGTCATCATCTTATGAAATTTCACCTTCAAAAACTTACTTAAGTCACTTTTTTGTTAACCTTATAATGTTATTCTAATGAACTATGTATCTTTTTGGTCTGCTTTCATAATTTCTTGTTTTGTAGCTTTTTATGACATCACAATCATCATTCACTCATAACTTTTTTTTGTAGTGATCGTAGAAAAATGATCGAAACAGTTCTGTAATCAGCACAGTTTCAGCTTTCTTATGATATAAATATCTCCAATATGAAAAATCCCACCATGTGGCGGGTTTTCACAGATCGCATCACATATTTGGTTTTTTATCTCTCTACGCGCAAAAGTAATCCAGGCGTACACACGCGATTATGGCCACACACACACGGTTTTAGATGCACACACGCCAATTTGGAGCTGATCAAACTATATAATGGTAGATTACTGTTCAGTGTGCATTCACATGAATAACTATACTATATTCCTATCTAAACACACCATGACATATGCTCCTGTGTTGTATTTGTAATATTGCACATGCTTTTTACCATGAAATAATAATAATAATAATAAATAATAATAATTTAATATTGAATGGCTTTGAGGGTGATACAAGAATATATTGCACGAGTAACAAAAATATTGCACGAGTCGGAGACGAGTGCAATATCTTTATAGCGAGTGCAATATATTCGTGTACCACCCGAAAATAAGACATTCAATATTATTATTATTATTTATATAACAGACTGTTTTGATAAAAACATAATAAGTCAGCCCGAACTGACCTTCTCTGCGTATATGTACTCACGCGCACATCTTCTGCGCCGCGCAAAAAATATTGGACGCACATCCGGGAACTTGGTGCACAATATTCAATACGCACTTTTATTGTATCGTTTGGAAGGCCCATATAAATAATAATAGTGGATATTTATAAAGCACCGATATCCGCCGCAAGCGACGCTCATGGCGCTGTAGCCTATATTATTGCGTTGTCGTTAGGAAATCGTCACAATCATTTCGCTTTCATCTATCGTAGGCTGACGGCTAGGCGCACATCCATATCAGTACTTAGATTGTAATATCACCCTTTTCAACAGCTCCCCAATATCGCTTGGTTCGACGAGGCAATTGAGACTAAGTACCTTGCCCAAGGATTCAAACATGTTGGCTATAGCGGGGCTAGAACTCACAACCTTTGTATCATGAACCCTGCGTGCTATCCACTAGACCACACATGCTCTCACAAAGAAATATCATGAAAAAAATCACATTATTCACAAAATCATCACCATCTCTAAATCAAGTTTGTTTTGTGACACGCTCTATAAATTTTCCATTTCTCTGAGACCTCGTGAACTCTGACCCCAACTAACCTCCTCCAAGGTGCTCTTATGCAACTGTTGTCTCTTATCCAAATCCGCCGTCAGACCCTCGATACTGTGCTTGTATTTGGCGGCCAATTCTTGAGCCTCCAACAGGCGTGATGCCTGCTCTTCTATCTCCCGCCTCAGCTCGTTGATCTGAGACGTCCGGCTTCTGTCGTCGTCCGCTCGTAGCTGCTTCTCTCTTCGTACCTCGGCTTGGAGTTCACCGATGGAGGATAGATGGTCTTGTACCTGATGATGGTGGTAAGGATAGAGAAATTACATAAATGTTCACTGAAATAAGTATGAGGGGTACTTAGACAGTGCAAGTGGGGTGTGGGGGGGGGGGCTACATTTTCATGTGGGGATATGTCCTCCCCCCTCCCCCTTAAAGATGATGTATATACAATATACGAAACTAGTCCCAACTGAAACGGTATAGACACCACAATCAGGAAGGTTTACAGAGGGACAAGCAAAAATGAAAATACACTATAATAGAGAGCTCATCCCAACTGAACATAACAAGGCACGCCGCTGAATGTCCAAAAAAGGAAGGACATTTACCGGAACGGGACTCGGCTCCACGATCTCTCGTAAGATGATGTGTTTTTAATGTCGTATTGGACCGTTTTAGTGTCAAAAGTGCCCAGGCTCCGCATGGATTAATTCCAATGTTTCATAATGCAAGCTTAAATAAGCTCAATTTGCCACACAAAATGGCTTCAGGAACATTTTTCTTGACCATTATATTTAAAAAGCTGAAAACAGGTTTTTTTCTACACGATTCAACATTATAAAATTTGAACTTCAGGTCACACTCATACATCATCGCTCTCCTGTCAAAACCTTGTATCAACATCTGGCCCTCAACATCTGGCCCTTCAGCATGTATAAAGTAATACTTCCCATGTATAACCTTTGGGCAGTCTACTCTAAACATGTTCAAGGGGAAAACAAATCTATCAAAACCTTATCTAATGATGATGTTTTTTCTCCCCCTCTCCTTATCTTCTAAATGCACTATCAATATAAGCTCTTCTTCTAAAAATTAACACTTTCCATGCGGCAGGCGTCTGCAGACGACATTCTAAAATTTTACAAAATGTTCAAAAAGTCAACATTATTGAATTTCATTACCATATTTGGAAGCACCATGAGAAATGCATTGGAATAAGTACAAACATGCCTAATATTGGTTCAGTAATCCTTAAGATAGACTTTGAAAATTGGGAAAGGTTTCTGGAAAATCTGTTTTTTGTATAGTAAAACTAATAGCTGCGTGGAAAGTGTTAACATTTACTTGACATTTGCCTGTTATATCAAATCAATGCATCCCATTTATGCATTGAATATTGCTGTCAGTGTCATCACATTGTAGTAAACCCATGTATAACATTCATATACAGGAATATCAAATACAGTCCAACCACGGTTATCCAGACATCCAAGCAACGGCCGGATAAGTGAAAAATATGGATGCGCAAATTATGTGTAATTCTGCATTGACTGTCCTAAAGTGCTCAAATTTGGACAATATAAGGGTAATTGAATGAGGGGTAATTACAGTGACAATATATTATTAAAGCACTAAACAGCACTGCCAACATCAAAAGATGGCCTTCAAATGCTTCAGAGTGTGAACATATTGTGATCAGGCTGTAAAAAACTTATTTTCTTGTGGGATCATACCGATAACAGATTTATCCGGATAAAAAGAGGGTCGGATAACCGAGGTTGGACTGTATATAAGATGCCGGAAAGTTTACAAATTTCCAAGTTTACGAGTACCACTACAAAATCCTGAAATGGTGAAAACAAATCCAGACAATGTGCAAATGGGGGAAAAGTGTACTTTAGGTCCCTGGTACTGGTATACCTGTATCATTCAATACTGGAACATAAAAAGTTGCTAGTATCGGTCGATACTGGTACGATTTTACTGTTCCAGTATCAGTCGATACTGAAATACCAAATTGTGTTCCAGTATCGAGCGATACTTGAACGTTTTTATGTTGCAATATCGGGAGATACTGGTACATGTGATACCAGTGAGATTTGTCCAGTATCGCCCGATAATGGTACATTTTATATGTGCCAGTATCGCCTTATACTGAAACACTGACTTTGTTCCAGTATCGAACAAAACTGAGTGCTCCAATATCATACGATACTAGTACAGTATACTAGTATATTTTCCATCAAACTGACATCTATGAAATGAATGACTTTGGATAGACATGGGACGTGTTTCTACTGAGGCACTGGAAATAACCGTAATTACCATTAACTTTTTTAATCCCCCGTTTCTATTCGCGAAAGATTACCGCTAAGTTTACAAAAATCCAAATTGATGGGCCAATACAAGACATTTGACCTTTCATAATACCAAAAATGGCCCCCCACTTATAAAAAGACTGCTGCCGTTTAACAACATAAACACGATAAATTAACATGAAATTCGCAGAGCCACAATGTGTAGCAACCAGCGTGTATGTGTATACTTTCGGGTCACAAGAACTTAGTGGTTATATTTATCGGGTGGCTGTTTCTACTGGGCAAGTTAGCGTTAATTACCGTTAACAAACCTGGTTTGTGCAGGTTTTTGCCCTTAGGAAACTTAACAGTAATTAGTGTTATTTGGCTGTTTCTACCGGGCAAGTTATAGCCTTAATTACTTTTAAGCAACCCAGTAGAAACATGCTAAGCCCCCCCCCCCCCCCCCAAAAAAAAATGGTTTGTTGTTCCACGTCCGACCGACCGAACGTGTGCAACAGTCCCGACTGTAACTTTCTTCTTCTTTTTTTCTTCAAAAAATACAACAACAAAAATCATGTATATGACCTTAATTGATCCCCACATGACCCCTCATGTGACCCTATACCATGTATAGTATTATGTGGGTTATTTTGGGTTAAGTATGGGTCATCCAAAAGATCTGATACATATCAGAATTTGGCGCACTGGCTAAGACTGGGCCAGAACAACCACAAGCACAAAAAAAAAAAATCTGACCTACCCACCCTACCTTTTGAGGACCCTCTACGGTACAAACAAACAAAAAAAAAATTGGGGGGGGGGGCCTAATGGATGTAACGTTACCTCTTGTCTTATAGTCTGTAGCTGATCTTGCAATTGATTATTGAATCTCTCGTCTGACGTCATCTAGTTTCAAAAATAAAAGTAATGTCAATGTTTATTGATATTGTATTGGGTTAAGTATCTAGTTTGAACTACTGTAGAAGTGGTAATGGGCGAAATTTAGCGGGGAAAACCGGACTTGCCGGTGACGGGATTCGACCCCGGGTCCTCCAGCATGGATCACAGTGTCTTAGTCCACTCGGCCAGGGGGTCACACACCCGCAATTAACAATTCCGTGCGCATTTATAACCCGCTGTGAGCGCCCGGCGAGATAGACTGCGGCGACACGTGCCTGCCAGCATAGTTTTCAAATTGGATTTCATGGGGTTCAGGGCTGTAAGGGTTAACATTATACATGTTATCATGATATCAATAACTCAATATTCATATTCATTAGGCCTCATTCACTCGTGTTAAGGGGGACTCAAGGACGTTTTTTATTTGATTTTTTTGAATTTTGTGAGTGCTGCTGTAACAATTAAACTATTAATCAAATGCATATATAAGTAACATTTTTGGAAAGGAAATGGATCAGAGAATCCATATTTGTGAAAATCACACAATTCACTTTTTTTGACCCACATTTTTTTGAACAAAGCGAACAAAAATCATGTTGAGGTAAAAATGCCCAAATAGCTTGATGATGATGTTAAGACCCCAGTCAACAGTTTTGGTCAAAATTGATGCCAAATTTGGATTCTCTGATCCATTTCCTTTCCAAAAATGTATACTTTGGTATACATTTGAGTCATAGTTCAATAATTACAGCACTCACAACATTTTTTGTTTTAAATCCTTAAGTCACAAACATGGGTACTGTTAAAAGTACCAGTGAAGTAGCTGCATGGTACCAGTAATCTGCTACTGTGTGCAGCCACTTTGGTTTTACAACAAAGGCACTGTACAGTTCTCGGGAATACATCATTTGGTCCAATGATCTTTAGTCGAAAATTATTCTGTCAAATCATGTTTTGTCCAATATCATTTTGTCCAATCAAATTTTCGTCCAAACGTTACTTTGTCCAAAATATTATCGGTCAAACCATTATTAGTCCAATTTTTTTCTTCTTTTCCAAATGATTTTCGCCCATTTTTTTGGTCTGAATGATTTTCATCCAATTTATTTTTCTCAATTGGTTTTCGTCCATTTATTTGTTGGTCCAAATGATTTTTGTCCAAATGTTTTGTGTCCAATTTTCTTTCTTTTTTGTCCAAATGGTTGTCGTTTTGTCCAAAGTTAATTTTGTCCAAATGTTTTAAGCCAGACAAAACCTTGTCAGCTTACAATACCTGTACAGTTACTGGCTGTGTTACCGGGCATAGGAAATGTAGTTTTACAGGCATGATATTCATATCAGATGAAAAAATCTGAAATTCCATGAAATATTAAAAAAAACAGCAGACTATTGCACAAAATTGTCTAAATAAAGGCAAATTTAGGCAAAAATATCTACTTTTGAGAGTTAAAAATATCTACTTTCAGATTTTTATCTACAAAATATCATGCCTGTTCATGGACATCACACAAACAAAGTATAGTAAGAACCAACCTTTCTCTCCCTCTGTTCAATGTCTTCTTTCAGATCTCTGGATTCTGATTGGAATGTTTTAAATTTATACTGCAATTGCTCCATTTCAGTTTCCCTGCTATGTAGCTATAAAATGAAGAAAACAAAACATATATTTTATCTTTAAATCAAACGGTTAAATTATAAGGCAATGATAAGCTGTGTTCCTATACCATTTATTTGTACTAGCGGGCACCAGCGCTTCGCGCTGGACCCGCTAGAAGATTTCACGGGGAATAAGTAAACAAAGCGTAAGAAAATGTGATACAATAACATCAAGAACATGTCCTACATGTATACATAATCCACGGGGCCCTAAATAATCCAAATAGCGCAGGTGCTTTTGATAATCCAGGTATACATGTGCCTTAATCTAGGTAGGCCTACGTTTGTGTTTCCCGATACCTATGTAGGCCTCCCATGAGACCTGAAATGCAGGTACCCTTTGTCCCATTATATCCAGGGACCCCATAGGCCTAAGCCCTACCCCCTAATCCAGTTGCCCCAGGTGCCCTTAATAATGCACCGGATACCACATAATCAAGGTAGACCCACTGCAGTGTGCCGTTATCTCGAGATACCCAGGTGCCTTTACTTTATCATAGTCACGTAAATTAAACGCTGGTGCCGAAGATAGCGGGCAGTAAAAGTCATATCACAATAGGCAGAGGTCAAAGCGTTATAAATGTTTATATAAATATCAAGAGTATGTCCTTAAATAATTCAGGTACTAAAGTGCCCTTGATATAATGTAAGTGACATGGTGCCCTTAATACACCATGAGCCTAGGCCCAATGTGTTGAAAATAATACAGATACCCATGTTCCTAATCCAAGTAGGCCTACTCCATCAACGTGTTTTTAATACCGCCAGTTATTACCTCCTGTCAGCGCATGTCTCTACCTATTTTGTACCCCAAATAATAAAAAGTTGAATTTTAATGTCAAAATTGAAAGTTACTTAAAATTTAGATTTTAAATGTCTCCCCCGATTCTTTTATTGCCCCGCCACCCCGTTTTCCTCCTTTAACATTTTGGTGCTGGTGTCGCCACTGTCCATATGCACATACTGTATCCAGGTAATTCAGTAGGCCTACGTTCTGAGCGTTATAGTTTTATAGTCGGTCGTTTAGTTTTATGGTCGGCGGAGTCTATCATCAAGATCACTTGTACCATTCCACGCTTGTACTTGAGCACAATGTATGCCATCCGGGTTTTGTTTGGCCTATTTACATTAAATACATTATTCCTCCAATAGGCATGTGGGGCCTTACGTATAGTATGTAGTCCCTTTGTCATGTTTGCTGTGTTCTATAAAGCCTCCCGAGATACTATCTGAGTGTACACCCTTAAAATCCAGTTATCAAAGGTTGCCCATCTGCGCATAATATATCCAGGTAATTTGAGACTCGTTTTATAGTGAACCCCGTAATCCAGATACCGTCCACGGATGCCCTTAATAATCCAGACACTCTATAATAATCATGATATTGTACCACACAAAAACACGTTCCGTTTATCCAGATGCCCTATGTGCCCTTATACCCAAGTGCGGAGAGGAGGAGGTGGCTTTAGAGTACACTATTAGAAAAAAGGGAGCTTCAGAGGGGTTCTTGGCTGTCCCGTATATGGTTTAAAGGTTCTTTGATTTTAAAGGCCCCCAAAAGGTTCTGTAGAGAACCTTTAGAGGTTCTAAAGACCAATGTTTGCCCATATTTTGCCCACTTGGAACTTTAAAATGTTCTTTTTAGAACCTTTTAAGGTGCTATAAAGGGTTTCATATACGGGACAGCCAAGAACCCCTGAAGCATCCTTTTTCTAAGAGTGTACGGACTGTCTGCTTTCACTCTGCCCCGTTACAATGTGCACGGTTTGCGCCACAAACGCGTACACTTTTTGTCTGCGTTATAACGTGTGCGCCGAACAGCGTGCGCCATGTTAAACGCCGTTGCGCAGCACAACATAGAAACGGTTGTTATGGTACCGCCAGTTTCTTTATCGTTAGCAAACTCCGCGTTCATCTATGTTACTAATGTGAAAGTGTCACTTCTGTGTAAGAGTTTTTGTTTACATTTAGAAAATGTCGTGAAATATTTTTATTTGTCGGGCGTATAGTCCCGTAGAAATGCTTGTACTCATGCGATCTTTAAGAATAACAAACAGCCGCATATACAGAAATGTAGCTATATCCCTGAAGAAAATATTTTGGGTGAAGACCATATGTCATCACTCACTCCGAAAACCACATTTTTTGTCCGAACAGTAGCTACCCGAGTAACAGAAATTCAACATTTCGGATTTTCACATGTGATCCTTTCTGCGCATGTCTGAAAACGGGGAAAAACGGGCATTGAACTATCTAATTAGCTCGTGTATTAGAGGCGCAATTACCAAGCTTTTTCAGTTGAAAAGGGACGCGAGTGTAAAATTATATTGAACTATCTAATAAACCGAGGGACCGAAAATTAGTATATAGATGTCCAAGTGCAAAAATGTTAAGTTTTCATACAAATTGGTCAAAATTGGTCTCATAAAATTCGAAAGAAAAAAATGATTTGAATGATTTGGTTTGCTTTGGAAGTGGAAACAACAAGTAAATACTCTACTGATATAAATTTGAAGGCCATGTTAGGCTTTTTTTTCTTAATCCCCCCCCCCCCCTAAATTACCAGGGCCAATTTGTCAACTTGCTGAGCCTAGGAAGGAACATTGCAAACAATTATATAGCATAAGCATAACAATGAGCATTTATATAGCGCTCTTACACATTACACAATTGTTAGCCTATTATCATACAGTTTTGATAGTTTGCATTGAAAGTCTGCTAAGGCCATATTAAAAAACCCTTTTGTCTCAAAGCTCTTCAGTTTTTCAAAACCTAATGCGGAATGCGGGGGTTTGTTTGTTTTTTAAATATAAAATATTGAAATCCTTGTAAAAGTGACCTTTTGTATTTGAAATGATGTGATCCATGAAAATCTGAAAAATCGGTGAATTGTTGGAATTTTTTTGTTGTTGTTTTGTTTTTTAAAAAAACCCTTTTCTTTTCTTTTCTTTTCTAACGCGCATCAATTAACTAACGCGCGCGGGAGCTTTGATCCAAATGGGTTTTTTTTTAATATAGCCTAAACAAGTTACCTCCTCCAGCGCGCCTTGATACTGCTGCTGAGCCGTGTCCAATTCCGACTGCAATTTGAGGATGCTCTGATCTCGGCTGGTCACCTCCTTCTGACACGTACGATGTTTCTCTTGCATGATGGTCAGGTCCAGCTCTTGTTGCTGCACTCTCTCCGCCAATTTGAGGAGCTCCTGGGCGTCATGCCCTGCCTGGCTGGAGAGTTTGTTGCTCTCCGATTTGTAGTGCTCCAATTCATCTTCCACTTTCACAACCTGTGGAAGATACAAAGAAGTATATATTGTCGCTGTTCTGTCAAAACCTTGAATGTTCTTCATGCCTTCAGTATGTATAATATTTTACCCAACGGTTAGCAGACTTACTAAAGGTTCCACTTTCACAACCTGTGTCGGATACAAAGAAGTATATATTGTCGCTGTTCTGTCATAACCTTGAATGTTCTTCATGCCTTCAGTATGTATAACGTAAAACTACCCAACAGTTAGCAGACTGCCTAAAGGTTATACAGGCTGAAGGACTGAATGGAGATAGAAGGTTTTGACAGAACAGCAACGATATGTAGATACTATTGTAGATACTATTCTCTGGATAAAAAGAAGTATTTAAAACTAAAGACCAAATTTGGCTCTCAGCTAAACTGCACCAGTTGTTTTGTGAAAGTTTAATTTTGTGAATAGAAATTTTCCTAGAAATTAACAGCTCAAAAACTATTATATAATGTACTGTGTCTAAGGGAAGAAACCGAGCAAATGCAACATCAACAAAAAGACAAAAAATCATAAGACAAAAAATCTCAAGATACAAAGTAATAATATAACGGTCACTCCAGAAGTCATTTTTCACTTTGTACTATTTCTATCTGGCTTCTCAAAATATTTCAAGTGTCAGATGACAAACTTCCTTGCAATGAATTCCTGGATCGCCCTTTCCACCCATACCTGATTGTTGAGCTTTTGTTTCTTTTTTTTTCTTCAATGCCAAATTTTAACTTTCAAAATGGCAAAAAAAACCCACCAGCTTCTGGAAGCTCCACCCCTTGGACCTTGACAGAGACTTTGCTCATACCATGGTCCCTACTATCAGGTAACCCCAGGGTCTGGAAGCACGTAACAATAAAGAAAGATGAAAACGTGTTTTTGAGTAGTATCTGCTTGTTTAAAAATCAGACCGTCCGACCCAGACTCTGGCCCTGAAAGGGCAAGTCAACTTTTTTTTTTGCCTTATCAAAAAGAAATCTTTATTATATGCACATACGTATTTAGTGTAATCTTATGTGTATATATGCAACTTGCTCTACCTCTGTTCACCATGCTCTATTCTACATTGCGCAATATAAACAGTTTGCAGCGATATCATTCTACATTCTATAACCCTAACCCTTCTACACCACACGGAACAAAACAGACAGCAGCACCTCTAGAGGCGTGCGCACACAAACCCCCGGTGCACTAAACCCTGGATATCTATGGTGCGCAAAAATTTAGCCTGGCAAGACCAGCCGTGTCGTGGTCATTTCACTCGCCTGTCACGCCGGCGACCCGGGTTCAATTCCAGGAGATGCCAGACATATTTGTTTTGGCCCCCCATTTAACCCCCTCCCCCTGTTCTTCGATCCATCCCCACTGCTACGATTCTATGGTTAGGGTTAACTGACAAGTGTGGACATGCTATGACATGCTATGACACATGGAAGTATGCTATAAGGGAACCACATGAGAGATACGCCCTTTCATGGCACTAACATTTCCACTTACCTCATCATAGCAGGCTGTATACTGATGTTGTGCTTCAATCATGTCCTCCCTCAGCTGGGCAACCACCTGGTCCCTGTCCAACAAATCTTGTTTTAGCTCAGTGTTCTGTCGGAAAAGTCAAAATTTAGATTCTTAGGAATGTAATTACTGTAAAAGCTGAAATGTTCGCGGTGGTTTTATTTTCGCGCAAAATATTTTTCCGCGAAAATTATAACACACAAAGCTTGTTTTAGCTCAGTGTTCTGTAGGAAAGTCATAATTTAGATTCTTAGGAATGTAATTACTGTAAAAGCTGACATTTTCACGGTGGATTTATTTTCGCGCAAAATATTTTTCCGCGAAAATATTGTTTTCAACATTCATGCAATGCATCCAGAAGGTCACCCGCAAAGAAAACAATTCGCGAAATGTCTATGATATCAAAATACGCAAAAATATTGGCTTTTACAGTATTGTAATACCATTTTAAATTTAGATTCTTAGGAATGTAATTACTGTAAAAGCTGAAATGTTCGTGGTGGTTTTATTTTCGCACAAAATCTTTTTCCGCGAAAATTATAACACACGAAAATATTGTTTTCAACATTCATGCAATGCATCCAGAAGGTCGCCCGCAAAGAAAACAATTCGCGAAATGTCTATGATATCAAAATGCGCGAAAATATCTTTACGCAAAAATATTGGCTTTTACAGTATTGTAATACCATTTTAAATTTAGATTCTTAGGAATGTAATTACTGTAAAAGCTGAAATGTTCCCGGTGGTTTTATTTTCGCACAAAATATTTTTCCGCAAAAATATTGTTTTCAACATTCATGCAATGCATCCAGATGGTCGTCTGCGAAAAAAACACAATTCGCGAAATGTCTATGATATCAAAATGCGCGAAAATATCTTTACGTGAAAATATTGGCTTTTACAGTATTGTAAAACCATTCACACTCTATATGTTTTACGGAATAAAGGCTGAAACAAAGAAGTTGACTTTCCCTGTGCGACTGACCCAAAAATCTGAAAATCTAGGGTCGTTTGATTATCATATTTTGGTTAATTAATAGCAAAATGTGCTCTGTTTATGTTATACTGTGACACATTTATAATACTGTCAATTTTTACTCACTTATTTGTTAGATATTAACACTTTCCATGCGGCTACTGGTTCAACCATTTACAAAACATTTTTTTCAGAAACCTTTTCCAACTTCCATGGTCTATTTCAAGGATTACTGAACCAATATAAGACATGTTTGTACTTATGTTAATGCATTTCTCATGGTGATTCCAAATATGGTAATGACAGTCAATAATGTTGACATTTTTGAAACATTTTGTGACATTTTGGAATGTCGTTGAATTATATCCATAGCATTATGACACTCACTGTAGAATGAAAGAGGAAGCCATCTTTGTCTGGTTAGAAGATGGATCCTTCACTTAAAACTGTCCACGCGACAGGCGCTTGCAGGCGACATTCCAAAATGTCACAAAATGTTTCAAAAATGTCAAAATTATTGAATTTCATTACCATATTTGGAAACTCCATGAGAAATGCATTGAAATAAGAACAAACATGCCTAATATTGATGAAGTGATTCTTAAGATAAACTTTGAAAGTTGGGAACGTTGTAAATGGTCAAACTAATTGTAGGCATAGCACACACACAGAGTCTGCCACTGGGAGCGTTACACTGCAAAATGGATTTCACTTCTTTGAAGGGAAACTTTGATAAAACTAATTTAAATATAAATTTACTCTTTTCACAATAAATTAGTTTGTTATTTCCTCTTCAATTAAACTTAGTTTTATAAACATGGGATGTCATCAAGTATTTTCCCATTGAATGCATTGAATGCACACATCAAATGTATGCAGCTCCACTTTGAAAAACACCCATATAAAATTGATTTGATTATCCTCACATTGTCCACTCCCTATAGGGCAGTGAGTTTGCCATGGTAGGCATGACCTTACACTATATATCCTTGATTCAGAAATAAATATCTATCATCTGTTTTTTTAGTTAGGACTGTTTTTACCAATTTTCGAAATTTGCTCTAAACTTGTATATAATGGGCCGATTTAAATTTTCTAAACTGCGATATTGTACTAAACACTTCAGTCCATTTAGTGATATGATCAGATTTTGCATCCTTTGAGTGCATAATGTGAGTAAAAGACTGAGAATTTAAATATGGGTATCAGAATGATATGGGTTGTATTTATAATACTTCCAATATCGCCCATGACTAGTGAGATTGTTAACATTAGTTATTACTGAACCAACTATTTATATAGAGTCGTAGTTATTACCCGGTTCTTTTCAAGCTTAAAAGACATAAATGATTTTACCTGAAGGATTCATTACATGCAATTGATTTATGGTTAATTTCAGTGCAATACTAGTTTTATTTCAGTGCAATATTAGTTAATTTATTTAGTTGGATGGACCATTTCAACAAAGAACATGAAATGTTTCAATTTCAATTTTAAAGACTGCTTTACTGACAGCTACCCATTGCACATGGAAAAAGAGTATAGAACTTGAACTCATGACAAAATACCTATATAATTTATGTGGAATATATTTATTTATGTCTTTTAAGCTTGAAAAGAATCAAAAGAATGCGTTGAAAAGAACAAAGAAGAGATTAACTGATGTGTGTGTGTGACTTAATCATGTTGCTTCTTGCTTCGTGCATTTTAAAAGCTTTACTTTCATACTGAGAGGATTGGACCAAGCCGATTTTGCTTCCTCATGTTTGCTGAAGCATATCTCCCGTTCTAAATAACCAATTGGAATGCAATAAAATGCAAATGAAAGCTTATTTACTCAGCTTTCATAATACATCAAGATTAGACCTGTGTGTTCCTGTCCTTTTAAGATATCTTATGTGCCCGGAGTGTTAACATTTTTTTGGATCACCCTGTAGTTGGTTCAGTAATAACCCAATGTTGACGATCTAGCTAGGGACGGGCGATATGCGAAGTGTTATAACTTCAACCCATAACATCTCCCTTTCTTATGGAAAATGAATGTCTATGCCACAGAATACCTTTGTCAAGGGTCATCAATTAGGCCAAACAAAGAAGATTGTCTGTCTCAGAAGCCCGCCAGCATTGGTATGTGAAATGATCTACGGCGTGTAGGTCTACGCGCTGAGGCCTAATTTATTTTAACTTTTTTTTTGGGGGGGGGGGGATTTTCTTTTAATTTTGTTGGATTTGGGGTTTGTTTGTTTTTTGGATTTTTTACAAAATATTTTTTTTAAAAAGGTCTCAGTAAACTCGGATTAGCAACAACAACAAAAAATCGCATACCTCATAGCCTTTTTTCTAAAAAGATAAAAATAAAATAAAATTGTCAGCAATTTTGTTTCTGAGACAGACCTTCTTTGTTTGGCCTTAGCAGGTCAACAAATTATCATCAGTTCATTTGGGCTGATGTGATGTCTGGGATCATACAAGATAGGCAAAAAAAAGTTGTTGGTTTGTCCATAGAGGGTCCTTAAAAGGTAGGGTCGGTAGGTCAGATTTTTTGTTGTTGCTAGTGGTTGTTCTGGCAAAGTCCTAGCCAGTACGCCGAATTCTGAACTGTCAGATCTTTTGGATGACTAATACTTGACCAAATACATCTAACATAATACTATACATGGTATGAGTCACATGAGGTGTCACGTAGGGTGTCAATTAAGACTATGTGCACGACTTTGAAGAAGAAAACTTTTCTTTTTTTTTGATTGTTTTTTTTTCCTTCTTTTTTTGTTAAATAAAAAAATAAAAAGTTACACAGCCGGGGCTATTAGTACAGGGTCTGTCGGTCGTGGACAAACAAACAACTTTTTTTTGTGGCCACATTGAAGCCAACAAAATTGTAAGTCCAGACGACAGATTTATTTGATCCATTGTTAAATTTCATTCTCAGCATAATCATAGAATTTCTGATCTTTTATCTCACATGCGCTAACATGATCAAATTCATCATAAACAGAATCGCCAAATAATTATTATGATCTTGTCACTATAGATGAGGTGACCTATGATGTCATGTATTTACAAATGGGACACCCTCTGTTGTTTCCCTCCAGGCAGAATATACAGTAAAGTTAATGAAGACAACATGAAATTTCTTTCTAATGAATTGTAAAACTCGTTTAGTTTTAGTTTTTTTTGTGAAATGCGATAGCTTATAGCATTCCTAAGCAAGTTTAAAGACAGTTTTGATAACAATTTGCTGTGACACCACAATCTAGTTAGAAAACCTGATCTGGCCTATGTAAACTATAGGAACTCTTGCCCTGTGTGTTTTGTCTCAAACCAACAGAGGGCGTCCTAAATGTCAAAAAATGTCACCTCATCTATACAGGGTGAGTCAAAAAGTCCGCAATAGTGGAAAGAAGTCATCTTGTTTTCAAAACCAAGTTGAAGTTTGCAACTTTTTAAACGTTGCAAGAATGATATATTTGTTCCTAACTTAATGTTAAAAAATAGGGTCAAACACATTTTCCGTGTGTCTTTGGTGATTCTTTAAACTGCACAACCCAATTTACTTGTTTGTCCACGAACATAGTGATTTTCAATTGAAATTGCACACATTTCATGTTCACATTTGAATAATCCGCCAACGCCAATTTGGAATAATTTCATTTTTAATTCAAATTTAGAACATTATAATCAATTCAAAAAAAGCATGGGTTATGAACATTTGTTATTTTATCTCCCAATGTAAATAAGAAAGAATTAATTAATTCCAATTACGA
Source organism: Ophiura sarsii (assembly GCA_035610835.1). Taxonomy (NCBI): domain Eukaryota; kingdom Metazoa; phylum Echinodermata; class Ophiuroidea; order Amphilepidida; family Ophiuridae; genus Ophiura; species Ophiura sarsii. The sequence goes on along the minus strand of CM069458.1, from coordinate 54,142,866 downwards.
CACAAATTAAATCAAATTTTCAAATTTTAATGAGAGATGCATTTTGCAATCTTATGCATGTTTTGGGTGTCTTGTGGACAAGCATGTTAAATATGTGCATGGGTAAAATGGTTCACCAAAGGCAAATGGAAAATGCGATTGACTTTATTTGTTCACATGAAATTAGTAACAGATATGTTAATCTTATAACGTTTAAAAAAAAATTCAAACATCAACATGGTTTTGAAAACAAGATGGCTTCTTTTCACTATTGCAGGTTTTTTTGACTCACCCTGTAGTTGATTCATAAACTTCTGGGGCAGTACCATTTTAGTGGAAGGTAACATCTTCAAATTGATGGGTGGATATTCTTCCATTATTCACTGCATACTTCTGGGGAACAGATCAGCCAACATTTATGAATCCACTATAATGGATATGCGTTGACGTCATCATTCAACTTCCGGTGATGTGAATTTGTTGAATCACTTTTCTTCATATGATCCAACACAACATACATGTTTGTGAAATGAAGTTCAACATGTCTTTACAAAAGAAATATCTCAATTTTAAAAAAATGCCGACTAAACAACAGCATTCGACCTGAAGTCAACAGACAATTTTGTTATTGTTGTTGTTGTTGTCACTGTTTATTTAATATTTAGAACACGCAGTGCAATCACACAAATATGAACACTGATCGTTTGTTAAATATTTGCATTTATTTTACAATTCACAGAGCCATCTCACAGGACTCAAGTAAAAAATGGGTTGTTCTTACTAAGGCTTCTCACACTGGCCCAACGATCGATCTTTGGATGAAGGTTCATTGCGAAATGGAGACTAATTCACCCGTTTCAAAACGTGAAAATATTTGACCGATCATTAGTCATTGTATTGACACTGAAGTGGTCCATTTTATGCGATCAATCATCAAAGCCACTTTTATTGCGTCTACAAAAGGATTGATCATCCATGGATCGATCGTCGTGCCAATGCGAAAAGGCTTTTAGTTACTTAATATTAGCATATGCAGCACTGGAAATACCCACATGACTTTCCACCCAGGGTAAACAGTCCCGGGGTAGACCAACCCTGGGTTGACCAACCCTGGGTGGATAGGGTTAGGGATAGAAACAGTCCCGGGGTGGACAGTCCCAGGGTTGTTTTAGAATGATTTGGACAGTCCCTGGACTGTTTTAGAATGATCCGGACAGTCCCGGTGTTGTTTTAGAATGATCCATCCTTGTTTTTACCTTCCCCACCATCCTTGTTTTTACCTCCCCGACCACCAACCCGACCATCCTTGTTTTTACCTCCCCGACCACCTCCCTGACCATCCTTGTTTTTACCTCCCCGACCACCAACCCGACCATCCTTGTTTTTACCTCCCCGACCACCCTTGTTTTTACCTCCCCGACCACCAACCCGACCATCCTTGTTTTTACCTCCCCGACCACCAACCCGACCATCCTTGTTTTTACCTCCCCGACCACCAACCCGACCATCCTTGTTTTTACCTCCCCGACCACCAACCCGACCATCCTTATTTTTACCTCCCCGACCACCAACCCGACCATCCTTGTTTTTACCTCCCCGACCACCAACCCAACCATCCTTGTTTTTACCTCCCCGACCACCAACCCGACCATCCTTGTTTTTACCTCCCCGACCACCAACCCGACCATCCTTGTTTTTACCTCCCCGACCACCAACCCGACCATCCTTGTTTTTACCTCCCCGACCACCAACCCGACCATCCTTGTTTTTACCTCCCCGACCACCAACCCGACCATCCTTGTTTTTACCTCCCCGACCACCAACCCGACCATCCTTGTTTTTACCTCCCCGACCACCAACCCGACCATCCTTGTTTTTACCTCCCCGACCACCAACCAGACCATCCTTGTTTTTACCTCCCCGACCACCAACCAGACCATCCTTGTTTTTACCTCCCCGACCACCAACCAGACCATCCTTGTTTTTACCTCCCCGACCACCAACCAGACCATCCTTATTTTTACCTCCCCGACCACCAACCAGACCATCCTTATTTTTACCTCCCCGACCACCAACCCCTGAGTGTTTTAACATAAAATTTATAATCAATATAGTTTCCAAGGTGTTTTTTAAACAGTATTATTGCGGTTTATTCCGCTCTATTGTAGTCTACCCAGGGTTGGTTTACCCCGGGACTGTCTATCCCGGGTGGAAAGTCATGTGGGTATTTCCATCGCTGTATATATATATATATATATATACTATTATATACGTCATTCATATATTCTTGTTCATTGATTGGTTAAAAGTGGGTCACATGATCAAAAATAAACACGCTATTTTGCCAAAAGTACTATTTACGGCTCCCAAAAGTACTATTTACGGCTCCTAAAAGTACTATTTACGGCTCCCCAAAAGACTATTTACGGCGCACCAGTGCGTTGGTAGTTTCACGCGGCGTTGTACTCCGCGTGACGCGAGAGGGCGCAGCATGACGATCGTTCGATGCACTGCCTTTGAATTGAACTTTTAACAGATGATTTTTTAATTTGAACTTTATGGAACTAGAAATATATGAATGACGTATATAAAACAAATATATACTGCCTTTATTCGAGCCTCTGGATTAAAACTATTGGTCCCTCGGTGACTGCAAAATAGCACTATTGCAGTCACCTCGGGCCCATAGTTTTAACCAGAGTCTCTCATGGCAGTATATATTTGTATACTATAATACTGTAAACATTACACCTTAATCAAACTTGTCCCTCCACCCTCTCTCCCAGATACTTTTGATTTACAACAACAAATAAAATAGGTGCATGTATTGTGCAAACTTACATATCAAATCTATACCTGGAACCCAACCTAGGCCAACAACTTAAAATATACAATGTGTATGCTAACACATTTCGCACAATTTGAAACTGTACATGGATGATAAAGGGAAGTCTTTCTAATTCTAATGATTTTTTTTGGTGGGGGGAGTGAAGGAGGGGGTTGCATCCCAATTCTAAAGAGCCTCAAGTACCACCCCAACACTTTTTGTTACAGTCTGTATAGGGTTTTCCAGCACAAATCATACCCCATGTTTACGGAATTTTTGCAAAAGAGCGACCCATTTGGGCAGCGCATACCTGTATACCTTATATGTGAGTACCACCACCCCCTGGGAGAAAGGCAACAGGAGTTACCATACCATTCACTCTGGGTTATAGCTAGGCCAGATTGAGTGCCGGCTAATTTTACTGATGGCGAACAGAGTGAGGGCGTGTTCACACTATAGCTTTTTCCTCAACCCGGGTCGAACCCGGATTGATCGATATTTCATTTTCTGTTCACACTAGCGCTATGTATGTGTTGAAGTTGTATCCGCATTGGCAAATGGGTTTATTGAACCCGAAAGTTAAAATTCTTGTATTAAAGACCTATGACCTAGCGTGCTCATCATGGCGAGTATAAACAACAAGCAACAGTGGCTGGTAATGACATACTGTCGAAAACATCAGCGACAACGTGCCAGAGGCCGTAGAAAGATGGCAGGAATAAAGCGGGCAACCATTAACATTCTTTTTAGATTATCTACTTCCGGCAACCTGGGTCGAAACAGCGACTTCTGTTCACACTACAGTCGATGCGAGTTCAACCCGGGTTGAACCCGGGTTCTACCCTTCACTTTCGCATGGTTGTAATTTTCGACCCGGGTCGGTTTTTTGAGCCTATTTTTCTGTTCACACCAGACTTCGACCCGGGTTCGACCCGGGTCGTGGAGAAAACTAGCTATAGTGTGAACATGCCCTAAGTGTAGCGAAGGAAGTGCAGTGGATCATGGCATGGGGTCCAGAGGCCTTCTTAATGGTTTGTTTAGGTGTTTTTTAATGCACTTTGAGGGTTCCTGCCACATAATTTCTCATTTTATGAGGCAGTTAAATGATTCTATCCATAAGATTTTTAATCATTTTGTTTATTGGTCTTTTTTAAAGTGTTGGCTGGCCAGCTACACCCGACCGGCGTAACTATAACCCTGCATCCCCTTAACATAGAAGCCAGAAATTACTTTAGATTAGAAATACTAACTTTTATCACCCATGAGCATAATCAATTCTTGTGAAACTTTTCAAAGTCAAGTCAGGCATCAATGTGCATCTTGAACATACCTTCCTTAAGGATAGTTAGTCAAAGATTAGATGTCTAGATGTATAATCTTTGCCTAGATATATTTTTTTGAGGTAGTGAATCTTGAACTAATTTATAGTTTTGACAGATTAATCCATGACGAAACCTTCACCTACATATCAACTTCTCCCATGTATTACAAAGAACAAACACAGTGCACTGAGGTGAATCTTCACCCGATAATCGCAGGTAAGAACCAATTTTCCCTGAAGGAAGGTGCATACAGGTGAAGGCTTGAGGAGGGTAGGTTCAAGATTCAAACTAACACCTGCATTAGGCCAAACAATTGTTATATGTTGCCCTCAAGTGCCAAAAATCTTGAAGTCGGGTTGGTCGGTTGTTTTTCCTATTTTTTTCTTCTATTTTTTTTGCTGACAAATATAACTGACAGACCGTGGTTCATGACAAGACAAAATTGGTCAATAGTTTTAAAAAGCAATCTATTCAAGCAAACTTATTCATTTCAAGCAGAAAATAGTAATATTTTGACAACTTTGGCCAAAATTAAATCTTGAAAAATAAAGATTTGTTTGTTGTTGCGATTTTAAGGTCGATCGCTGAGGGCAACACAACTTTCTTTTTGGGGGGCCTTAGTGCATGCTGAAATTTAAAAAAAATTGTTACATTACATAGAGGAAAAACAAAAGTGATATGCATTAACGCAATGAGGTATTCCTTAATGAGGAAGAAGGGTATATACACACCAGGGAAGTTTATCATTTGGAAGCTATACAGATATAAGCAACGTTAGCATGCAAGAGATTCTGGCCCTCTTTTTATGCTCCTGGTCCATATTTACGGTAAGAATTTTGACACCACGGATTGGAAATATGCAAATATTGTTAAATTATCAGAGATGCCAGTCAGTACAACTCAAAAAACCTGAAAGTTGTAAAAAAACACGAAATATCACACAAGATGTAACTAAAATGCCCCAAAACGGGCTGAAAACAAATAAAAGAGCAGAAATGTAGAATGTATTCAGAAGTGACAAAATTCCTGAAAACATGAAAAAAACATGAACAAATCTATGAAATTAGAAAAATATGGGGTTGGTGAACAGAGATGTTGGAAACTCAAAGCTTAACCCATAATGGATAGCCTACTAGCTTAAACGCTAAACGGAATAATGCTTAATATATATCGTGCTTTATTCCGTAAATTTGGTCCGGGAGCATGAAAGTGGGCCAGAATCTCTTGTGTGCGCAACAAAATGAGTTGGTAAGTTGTCCTCCACCACCCTCTCCCAATTTGAAAGGGGTGGGGGCGTGGAGGTCAACCACACAGCATTTTTAGCTCTAAAGAGGTAAGATTGTAAGTTCCAGGGAACTTTTACTGTTAGAAAATAACCGTGCTTCAATTATCTATCTTTCCCCACAGGTGGTTCTGACCGGACTTGAACCGGCAACCTCTGTATCAGATACACAACACTCTTAACTATTGAGCTTCAGAGGCATCTGGCAGAGGAGCACAGGATTAGAACCGGCAACCTCTGTATTAGATACACAACGCTCTTTAACTATTGAGCTACAGAGACATCTGGCAGAGGAGCACAGGATTTCAATCCCGGTGTTAATTTCTTTTTTCGTATTCAGAGGGGTACCCCTTTTTTGCACAAATGTCCGCCAAAACGCGGACATTTTGACTGAAAATGACCCCCCCCCCCCCCCCTTTTTCCACCATTTCAAGGACACTTTCTATATAGGCCCCCTATTTGCGCAAAAACGAGGACACATCTGGTTCAAAATACCCCCTTTTTCCTATTCTCGGGACAATTTGATATGACACAACACTCATTCTATTTTATTTTCTTCTTCCCGGACATTGCCTGTCCAAAAAACGCCCCTAATTTTTTTGAAATCGCGGACATAGATTCCAAAATGACCGCTTATTTTTTGAAATCGCAGACATGGTTTCAAAAACACCCCTATTTCGGGAAATCGCGGACATAAATGTCCGCGGACAGACATGGTACAGAACACCCCCCCCCCCCCTTTTCTGTGATTTTTGGAACGATCATGCGTACTGAAAGTCAATGTTGACTGAAACCACCAGGATTTCTATCTATAGGTATTAAGTTTGAAGTTGTTGTTCTTCAATTTTCTAGTGGAAGTCATCAAGACTATGTATTAGTCTATTATAGTATATGTAATGATTTGTGAAATGTTAAAGCTAGAATGATTCCGTTATGTATGTATGTGTTTCCCCAGAGCAGGCCAGTGCACATAACATTTGAAAAAAACCCACATGTGTTTCTGACCAGATTCGAACCGGCGCAAGATTATAATCTATAGGGCCATGCGTTTTGAACTCAACACCCAAAAAGAGTGGGGTTGACTCCAATGTTTCTTATATCAATCTTCTGTTATTTATGAGTTTTAACTAAAATCAGAGAAGGGGAGGTTAACCCCCTGGGGTCTACCTGTCTATCTTACAGAGGTTCTGATTGGTTTATTACAAGATGTACTCATATGAATAGCCAATTCAAATGCAGCTTGTAAAATGTTTCACTCCCATCTTTATCAGGGATACAATTATTCTAACAATGTCTCTCATTGGTTCAATAAATGATGTATCCATCTTTTAAACCAATCGGCCGGTAGCTCTCAGGGGGTTAAAACCAAAGCAGCATGCAAATGGCGACCTTTAATATGACACATTTTTAACATTTGAGTAAAACATCAATTAAGTTACCAATCTTCTAGTAATACAAATTGCATATGTATTATGTATATCTAGGCACTTTAGCAAAGCCACAAAGGATTTTCATAAACATTTTTAAGAGCTCAAAGAATTTTCCAAGATTGAAGGGGGGGACCTTTAAAACGAAATATTGTTATGACCAAAGACTTTTCATGACACCTTTATAACAAGTATTTCTCATGAAGCTAATATTGTACTTGGAAAATTTGAGGAATAAACAAGCATTTTATCCCAATTTCAACTCATTAGGCACCCGAAAAAACAAAAACCCTTTTCTGCAAGCCTGACTGACCCTTTTTTTTTTCTTTCTTCAAATTGAGATTTATTTGTTTTTGCAAATTGTTTCGAAATTGTTTTGATCTTCTTTTTTTTAAATTAACTAACATTTTCTCAGACATTTTGGGAAAAACCAAAAACCCAACAAAAATCATGAATGACCGACCCTACCTGTTTGTCCGAAGAACAGAGTTGGGTATTTTCTTAGCCTACGGAGTATTTTACCAAATTGTTACCTCCTCAAACTGAACTGCACTCCCTATTAAGATGTTTTTGCTCAAATAAAAATTGGTGTCACAGTAAAGCATAACTTTGTTTCTATTCTTTCAGAAAATGTTATTCAAAAGAAGACCATGTACCTTGTAAGGGGGCTTTCAACCCTTAAAACGTGAAATTTATCAAGCGCTGTAACCTTTGAACTATTTTAGTCAACATTTTAAAAAATAAACATTTTTATGTCAAAACAAAAATATCCTTCCTAGGGAAGTGTTTTTAGATGATTTTGGTGCAATTTCAGCATTTTTTCCCAAAAACTGAATTTGCTACATTTGCAGCCAATTTTGAGCCTAAAAAAGACAGCATTTTTAGTGCAATGTGATACCAAAAATGTATACTTTTATATACATCACATTAATAGTTAAAAAGTTACAGCGTTTGATACATTTCATGTTTTTAGGGTGGACAGCCCAGCTCCTTAACACGACGTATTACACAATAACCAAATGTTTATTTGTTGCATATTGTTTTGATTGTTGCAAAGTAGGTCAATCAATACCAAATCAAATTGATTTACAATCGCTTTTACACTTGTATTCTTCTTTAAAAAACAACAACAACAACAACAACGAAAAACACAAACACAACCACAAACCAATAATGGTATTTGAACAATTGTGTGTGAATACCTACTTAAATGATGCTATCATGTATATATATATACAGTCATCACAATAAGTAACTGACCAGGTAATAAACATGCTGATAACTCTAAAAGTATATTTCCTACATAAACATATTTAATTATAAAGTTGTTGAGAAATTTCTCTTCTTGATTTTGAGATTTTACACATTAAAAATGGTTGATTAATGAGGAAGTTACGATCCCAAACGTTAGGGCAAGTCTGATTTTTATTTTAACATTTTCTTTTCAACACGGGGAGAGTATGACAGGTAAAAAGGGTGTGTGCCGTATTGATCAAACGTAACAATGCCACCGGCCGACTATCCAACAACCAGTCCATTGACGGGTTAATTGGCACTACCACTTACCAGTAATTAATAATTTGCCGGTCTGAGTCTCCGTGTTGAAAATGAAAATGTGAAAATGAAAATCAGACTTGACAGTACATTTAGGATTGTAACTTCCTTAATAATCAGCCATTTTTAGCGTGTAATATCTCGAATTCAAGAAGAGAAATTTCTCAACATGTTTACAATTTAATATGTTTATGTAGAAGTTATACTTTTAGAGTTATCAGCACATTTAATACCTGGTCAGTTACTTATTGTGATGACTGTATATATATTGCAACAATAATCAATCTATAACTGCACACAGTATTGCCAACTGTAAAAGTGGAAATGTTTGCGCTACATTAATTTTCATGCTTTTCACGCTGCAGTGAGCTAGCGCGAAAATAAAAACGTGTGGATATATTCATTTTGTATGTAGGGCTGTGTAAGGAAACTCAAAATCGTGAAAATAATAAATGTGCAAAACTCGCACATGCGAAAATTGCACATGCGAAAATGTCCACTTTTACAGTCTGCATTCTCCTGCTATGCATGCAAAATAAGCACCATGTATGTCTAAATAGATGACATATTACTTATATTACAACCACAAAAACAAATCGCAACCACCATTCCATAGAAATCAGACAACGGTAAAAAATGTATAACAAATAGCATCAGCATTATGTGCAAAATAGAGGGATAATATTGGTTATTGGTTATCACTGATAGAGTAGCATGTATCTGAAATGACTGTTAACCCCCTGAGAACTACCTGCAGATTGGTCAGGAGGATGGACATATCATTTATTGCACCAATCAGATACATTGTTAGAATAATTGTGGCCCTGGTTAAGAGTGGATTGAAATATTTTAGAAATTGTATTTTAATTGGTTATTACAATGAGTATGTCTAGTAATTACCCAATCATAAATGCTGTTAGATAGGCAGGTAGTGCCCAGGGGGTGAAACCATGCTTGACAAAGTACCTCGTTGTTAGGCAACAAAAAAAAAGAGTTGACTTGCCCTTTCCGACTGACCCGAATTTTCGGAAATCTAGGGTCGCTATTTTTTTTTTTTTTTCCAAAAAAAAACACAACGTGTTTTGGAGTAGTATCTGCTTGTTTAAAAATTAAAAATAAAAACAAACAAAAAACAAAAAAATCTTTAAAACATGTATTTGTGCAGTAATTTTTTCAAAAGTTTTCAACAACAACAAAAAAATCCGACCATCCGACCCTGACTTTGACCCTGAAAGGGCAAGTCGACTTTTTCTTTTTTGGCCTTGCAGTAGGTTCATAAACATTGGTCGATCAGTTATTGATTTGGACCTATTCCATTTAACGTTAGAGGAACCACAATAGACCAATCATGACGATATCGGCATCATTTAGATCCTTTTGGTTTCGCTGCGATATGATGGAGTTAAAAGCATTGAAGCAACACATCCCCAAATATCATGCATCCATGCATGAATTTAAACCACCCAAGCAAATAGCACGCTATTCAAACATGCCATCTTAACACGTGATACATATCAGCTGCGTTCAGACAGGCGTAAATTGGGTCGGATTAAGGTCGGAGTAATGATTGGTCGTGTTAAAGGTCGGAGTAGTGACCTTGTGGACGGCACTTGTGTTAACTAATCCGACCTTACTCATACTCGATTTAATCCTGAGATTTCTCAGGAGTAACGCGCTAACACGATTTGCAGGTCGGAGTAGCACGCCCGTATGGATGCACTTAACATGATTTCTGGCGTAAACCTTCGCCAATGATGTGATGATGCCACAAACGCATCCGATGTTGCTCATCCCTATCAGATCGCTTGCCTTGTAAAAATACCGCTGTTGTCATCAGAATATGCATTAAATCTTGTATACCACCATATCCGTAAAGAGGCGAAAAATAAGTAACAACAAGAACATTTTCGATCTTGAATTCGTGTTTACAAGCGAGCGATAAATCCTGGCTGAAATAATCAGCAGGTCAAAAGGGCGCAGTGTGTGTACTTCCGATATTTACTCCTAGGCCCCTGCGATGGTCGTGTTAACTTTGTCGGAAAACTTCAGAGTAACGTTGTGTTTAGTACCGAGTGGACAACTGTCCAGAGTAGAGGAAATTTGTGTGGAATTTTGATTGCGGCAGGGTCTAACGTACCTAATGATCATCATTTCTAATCCTTCTTGTATGGATGAGAATTAAATTAGAAAGAAAATCAATTTGAACAAAGGCACAAGAGAACCTTGCCACTATTCTGGATATGAACTTCATACGATGTGATTCAAGACACGGGGAAGCATATGACCATATGTGCCAAGGATCAGATTAAGATTTCAAATCACTGTCTCCCCTCAACTGGAAGGTATTACCTACCATGAAATGGTAACCGGCCAAAGTCTATGAAACTACTATAAGGCCAATAGTAATTTTTTACAAGATCCAAAATGGTAAATGAACTTATGTCGCCTGGTGCATGATATTACCATACCTGTAATTAAATTTGACGCAAACATCACCGATACCGATAACATGGGACAACTCCGTACTAGGTGCGCAAGCGCGTTTACTATATGCGCTTATGCATCTAGTACGGTCTCGTACCTAGGCGTAATCTGCACATAAATCAATCTGCGCTAGTGCATCAAGCAGAATGACGTCCAACTTTGTCGTACACGTATACATTGGACGCGCCAGGGTATTCTTCTAGTATTAAAGTTTGCTGACAATGGATCTGTTTTGAAGTGAGGGGCTACGTTATGTAGACACATGTACATACTTCTTATAACTCAATGCTAAATGAAATCAATAACTACATGTTAAGTAGAGATCTATAAATATTAAAACTTTCCACCCGGCAGGCGTCTGCAGACGACATTCCAAAACTTCACAAAATGTTCCAAAAATGTCAACAAAATTACAGCTACTGTTCCAGTTGGAATTCACCTGCACTATTCATGGTGCTATTCATCATATCGTCAGCCTGCTTCGATAATTGTCTAACTCACTTTTCATATTTTTGTTGTTTTCTAAAAACTAGAAAAAATGAGTTAGGCAATTATCAAAGCAGGCTGACGGACGATATGCTAATGAAATTCAATAATTTTGTTGCCATTTTTTGAAACATTTTGAGAAGGTTTGGAATGTCGTCTGCAAATCGTTGCCTGTTGGAATGTGTTAGTATATATACCACATAGTTATTTATTTCACATATTGAGAGCTATACTAAAAATCCAACCAGAAGAAAACAAAGAGTACAAGCGAGTAAGACGATAATTAGTTATTTTATGTTGCATAATACATACTCCACTATTGTGGAGTTTATAAGGAAGCAAAGTTGGGCATATGGCGTTGATACAAATTGATGATTTTATCATTTCCAATTAATCAAATCATTTCAATATCAAAGAGTCAAATTCAGATCAGCTCGGCCAAGAGAAAATTCATATGTGACACGATACATCAAAAAGGGATACAATCTATTCAACATGCGACAATTAGACCGAATCAATTTTGTATTTCACGAGCAGTTACTCAAATTTAAGATATTTAATCACTTATATGTAGCATTATCAATAACACACTTGATAAAACTACAATTTCCCAAATCTCATATAGATGATCATCTGTTTTACAAGGCCACATTTGAAATATAATGATTAACTAATCAAATTTTGGATTCACTGTTTACTTATAAATTAAGCGACGATAACTAAATGGTTTTTTTAAAACTTTCCTATTTTTGATACAAAATATGTCACATATATACAACAATCCAATAGTTTTCTCTAAACCCAAGATGGCGTCTGTAGCCATGGCTCAGATGTATTGTGGGAAGGGGATTGTGGCCATGGTGCATTATGGGTAACCGTTATGGTGCATTTCTCTTCCAGGAGCTTGAGGAAGCCGGTAGTGAGCAGCACTTTGCATCGGATGATGGTGATCAAACGCATCAATTCTTCACGGGCGTATCTTTTAGGCTGCGCACGTCCCGAAGAAAGTACGGGAATTTGAATCGTTAAACAACCGTGCAAAACAAATACATATCGATGTGTGGACATTGCACAGATATTCGGTGAATTACGACCATAATCATGCATACACACGTCGAAAAATGTTTGAACAAGATATTAGACGTCATGCATTTATTATCGACACAGCGAGGGTGACGGGCAACAAGGTTCGGGGAAATCAAATTCGTCAAATTGAATACGGAGACCGAATCAGATATACAATAACATATATTGAAGAAAAATATTAACAAAATGTGATTGAATACAATCAGCATGCAATATTTATACATCAAGAAGAAAGAAAAACACCAAACATTTGTTAATTCATCATTTGTTTATCATCAACAACCCGATAACCGATGAGGAAGATATCCGTTGAAGTTAAGCGCAAGAAATGTAAAAAGGATAGAAAGAACAAGAGAATATGACATGTCATTACTATCAAGTCATTCATACTCTGCATTAAGGCTGTGACTTATACCCGGGAACCCGGGTACCCGCCCGCTATTCCAGGTACCCGGGTACCAAATTGGGTACCCGAATACCCGAAATGTAAAAAAAAAAATGTTTAAAAAGATTAGTATAAATTTGTCCCCAAATGACCTCTATTGACCCCATTACGGCTCATTTTGGGGACAAATTTGTAAAAAAAACTTTTAAAAAAATCTTATTTTTTACAAAAAAAATGCAGTGTCTATTTTCGGGTACCCGGGTACCCGCCCGAAAAATGGGTCGGGTACCCGGGTACGAAACTACCTGTGCATTCACAGCCTTACTCTGCATTGGAGTAAACATTTTGTTTGGTGGATCAATACAGTGACAAAATTTAACAACATCAATTTTTAAGAAAAGTGAACAAAGGGTGTATCAAGTCATTAATACTCTGCATTTAGTCGGGTATCAACAGAGGGTTAGTGTGCACCCCCCCCAGGACTCCCCCAAACCAACTTTTTTTGCTTCCTATTATGATCCTAAGACATAATCAGGATGTTACCAAAAATATTTTCATATTGCTAAAGGGTTATGCAAGATGGCGTCCAAAATGGCCGCCATAACTGGTCAAATCTCATAAAATGACATATAGCAATCAAATTGTATAGAGAAAGTAAAGTTTTAATAGTGGGATGTATGTATTAGACCACTAGACACTCATATCCAGAACTTTTTCTTTGTTAACACACCTAAATCCAAGATGGCCGCCAAAATGGCCGCCAAAATTGGTAAAATTCCATATATTGGCATATATAAACTAACATGTATGATCAGAGTATAGTTTTAACAATGGGATGTATGTGTTAGACCACTAGAAACTCAAATCTAGTATTTGTACTTTGTTAACATACTTCAAAAACAAAATGGCCGCCAAATTAATGGTCAAAAGTGGTCAAAATTCCATAAAATAGCATAATATCAACCGAAATGTATGATAAAAATATAATTTTAATGATGTGATGTATGTATTAGACCACAAGTAACTCATATCCAGTATTTGTGCTCTGTTGAAATAGTTCAAAATCCAAAATGGCTGCCAAAATGGCCCCCAAAATGGTTCCTAAAGTGGCTGCAAAATTGTCAAATTCCAAAAAATGGGATAATATCAACCTAAATGTATGATGAAAATATAGTTTTAATGATGGGATGTATGTATTAGACCACTAGTAACTCACATCTAGTATTTTTACTTTGTTAACATACTTAGAAATCCAAAATGGCCCCCAAAATGGGTCCCAAAATGACTGAACAAATTGTCCAAATTCCATAAAATGGTATAATATCAACCAAAATGTATGATGAAAGTATAGTTTTAACATTGGGATGTTTGTATTAGACCACTAGTAACTCATATCCAGTATATTTGCATTGTAATAACATACTTTACATCCAAGATGGCCACCAAAATGGCCGTTGTAAATGTACAATAGTCTACATGAGTGTATGATAATCCACAATGGAAATTGTAAGAGTGTATATTACATCACATTCACCAAATAGTATGTTCGAAACTACTAAGCTATTGCTTTTAGATATAAGGCCCACCTCTGTGACAATTTTGACTCTGTATCACTTTCCAAAATGGCTTCCAGAGTGGTTAAGTTGATGTTAAATGACCTAAAACAATTGTTTTGTATTGTAAATGACCATACTATGTAATACCAATGCCTCCAAATCTAATAAGATGCAGCATTCAATATATGTCTATGATAACGCCTAGGGCTGTAGATCTAGTTTGAGTATTTTAAAAATATATATAAGATGGCTGCAAACGGTTAAAATAACTGAAATTTGTATTAGTTTTATTGTTAGTGTTACATTAGATATGAACAAAAGATTATATCAATATATTTTAATCCACCCAGTAAACGTATGTATGTGACAAGGTATGATTGAATGGTACAGACTCCATATTTTGATCAATTGGTGGCCACCTGTGGTAATTATTTTGACCATTTGGAGGTAATTTTATTGACCATTAGGGGGTAATTTTAATGAAATGGTCATTATAATGCCCATCTTAATAACATCACATTGTCAAAATGGAGTCTATACCATTTAATCATACCTTGTCACATATACAAATACGTTTACTGTATGGATTAAAAGCTGTAGATATAAAGTAAGATATAAAGCCAATATAGTGAATACTGTCCCATTAAATTTGGGGGTATTAGTATTACTTAGTTAAGGTACAAAACGATTGTTTTAGGTCATTAAACATCAACTTATCCATTCTGGCAGCCATTTTGTAAAGTGAAACTGAATCACAATTGTCAGAGGTGGGCCTTATTTCTAAAAGCAATAGCTTTATAGCAGTTTAGAATAATACTATTTGGTGAATTTGATGTAATATACACTCTTACAATATCTATTTTGGATTATCATACACTCATGTAGACTATTTTTACATTTACAGCGGCCATTTTAGTGGCCATCTTGGTTTTAAAGTATGTTATTACAATGCAAATACTGGATATGAGTTACTAGTGGTCTAATACAAACATCCCAATGTTAAAACTATACTTTCATCATACATTTTGGTTGATATTATACCATTTTATGGAATTTGGACAATTTGTTCAGTCATTTTGGGACCCATTTTGGGGGCCATTTTGGATTTCTAAGTATGTTAACAAAGTAAAAATACTAGATGTGAGTTACTAGTGGTCTAATACATACATCCCATCATTAAAACTATATTTTCATCATACATTTAGGTTGATATTATCCCATTTTTTGGAATTTGACAATTTTGCAGCCACTTTAGGAACCATTTTGGGGGCCATTTTGGCAGCCATTTTGGATTTTGAACTATTTCAACAGAGCACAAATACTGGATATGAGTTACTTGTGGTCTAATACATACATCACATCATTAAAATTATATTTTTATCATACATTTCGGTTGATATTATGCTATTTTATGGAATTTTGACCACTTTTGACCATTAATTTGGCGGCCATTTTGTTTTTGAAGTATGTTAACAAAGTACAAATACTAGATTTGAGTTTCTAGTGGTCTAACACATACATCCCATTGTTAAAACTATACTCTGATCATACATGTTAGTTTATATATGCCAATATATGGAATTTTACCAATTTTGGCGGCCATTTTGGCGGCCATCTTGGATTTAGGTGTGTTAACAAAGAAAAAGTTCTGGATATGAGTGCCTAGTGGTCTAATACATACATCCCACTATTAAAACTTTACTTTCTCTATACAATTTGATTGCTATATGTCATTTTATGAGATTTGACCAGTTATGGCGGCCATTTTGGACGCCATCTTGCATAACCCCTTAGCAATATGAAAATATTTTTGGTAACATCCTGATTATGTCTTAGGATCATAATAGGAAGCAAAAAAAGTTGGTTTGGGGGAGTCCTGGGGGGGGTGCACACTAACCCTCTGTTGATACCCGACTAATTGGAGTATACATTTTGTTTGGAGGATACAGTAAAACTTTCAACATTATCATTTTTTTTATTTAAGAAAAGTACACTAGGGGTGTACGTAGTTCCGAGGGATAGATCCGAACACAGGCCGACCACTATCAGACTTTGACCGTGGTCACTGTGCGTTCTGGGGGTATTTGGCATTTTGTTTGTTCGATTTCATCATCAAGGTGTACGGCGTAAATGCGTCTCATTTAAATATTTGTGTAGAGAAGCACATGACAAAAAGATTGAATATCACAGTTTTATTATTCATGAGAATGGTAGGCCATCGCCTAACATCAAGAACAAACAAAGTATAGTCTTTAAAACAATCAATCTAAGTACTACAATATTCTCAAACAATTCGGCATTTCCCGTGCTCCCATCCAATCTTGTTTAAATGCCACTTTAACAACAATATGCAATTGACAATTTTTTTCTTCTTCAAACCTAATCTAATATTTTTTGAAATTTTGACCAAAATGTGCCAAAAAAACCAACAAAAAAATGATTTTTTTTTTTTTTGGCACTTTTTAGTCAAAATTTCAAAAAATATTAGATTAGGTTTTTAAAAAAAAAGTGTCCTAAGTTAATGTCTTTTTATCATCATCAAGAATTTTGGGCATTTTATACTCAAAATTATTTTTGTTCAATTGGGTCAAAAAAGTGAATTTTGTGATTTTCTCAAAAAAATCAACATTTTTGATAAAAATTGATGCCAAATTTGGATTCTCTGATCCATTTCCTTTCCAAAAATGTATACGGCCATGCGTTTTGAACTGGGCCTGCAAAAAGGTGGAGTTGTGACATCGGCACATCAAAAATGACATTGTCTATTCAATTTCTTGTATAAAGATACCACCTACATAGCTAAATTTGGTATCAAAATAAAGCTCTTATGCAGGGCAAGAAGATAAAAGTATTAGCATGTGTTAAAATGTTGTCATTTTTTGTTAATTAATGGCTAATTAACCAACATCAGGGGTGGAGGAGAGTCCGGCGCAGGAGAGTCCGGCGCAGCAAATTTGGCATCTACAGTACAGTTCAGTGCAATTGAGTTAAATCATGTTTATGGAATGAAATTGTTGCATCTAAGTACATAAACTCTGGTAAATAAACTGATTTGAATAATTTAGATGTTTAATAATGGGTAATCACCTTAATTAATAAAGAATTAATCAATAATTACAGACCCGCAATGCATTGAAGAACTACATGTGTATGACTGGATGGATATGTACCGACGCAGCGTCTTTTACCAGCACATACGGTTAGGCAAAGTGATCATGGTATGGGATGCATGAGTGATTCTATTGAGGGGATAATGTGATCAATACAAAGTATGACCCTTTGTCTTTCAAACAATACACTTTTGGATTGTTAGATACCTTTGGTTATGTAACGTCATTAACATAAACGCAATAGGTTTCAGACACTGACTGAAATCTGCCAATTATTTGGCTGGATATGTAATATGTTGAATATGGGTTGATTGATACATTTGCAGTGCAAGCATAAAACAGATAACACTTGGCACATAGTTAGAATACACACTTATCTCTGTTTGACACTCTTTTTTTAGATCTGAATGCCTTAATACGAACAAGAAGGGACCATCTCAAATACGCTTTTATTTAGCAAAATCCACAATAATATACCTTAGAAAACAACAAAGGATAAAGAACAATAGAGGGATTATAATTTAATAAATTGTTGTGGGATGTAAAGCAATAATAGTGGGGATTTCAAAAGGAGCTGTTCATAAAATTTCCTCAAACCATTGAAATTATATGACGATTACTTACACAATACATATCTAGTAGCTTTAAAGATAACAGTAATAAGAGAGGTTGTGGCAGCCATCTTTGATTGATACATTCCTGTATATCTTCATTTTGACTATCACAATATGTTTACACATTGATTTAAACATTTTTCATTATTTCTGATTAGAATTTGAAGGCACAGTAAGCTTTTATCTGGTAAATTTCATGATTTTAGCCATTTTGGGCCCGTTTCAAAATTATCTGCCGTCTGCGCATGCGCATTTTTTCTGCAGGTTTCATGCGAATAAGTTCAGATAATTAGTTAACTATCATATGGAATCTTCCAAACCCGGGGGGGGGCACTCAACTTTTTTTTGGGTAGGGGTGTGCCGCCCAGGGTCTCAAAAAGGGGGGCTAAAGAACTGAACTGAGTGGATTTTATGATGAAAAATAGGGTCTTAGGAACTGATTTTTTTCCAAAAAATAGGTCTTGAGAACTGGCCTATAGTTCAATTTTCGATTTATTTTGGTTTAAGAACGCAAAATTTTCGAAAATTGGGGCTTTGGAACACAAATTTGGTGCTTTGGAACGCAAAATTTCGCGATTTTTGAATTTTCAATAAAAATGGGGTCTTAAGAACTGATGCAGGCTCAAAAGGGGGTCATAAGAACTAGCAGCAGAGGGTGAAAAAGGGGGTCTTCAGCGCGGCACATACCTATACCCTTTTCAAATGTCAGTGCCCCCCCCCCGGGCTTCCAAACTGGTTAATTGCTTGAATTTTTCCTAAATTGTTTGATTTTCCGCCATATTAGTGATTCACTGACTGGGCATTTTTAAATAAAAATTAGCTATTTGAAATACTGATATTTGTATACCTTTTATTCAATTGCTTCTCCTTACTTTTTCCTCTTATACTACACATTCCAAATTACACAGGGATTAAGGTTATTGTCTTTAGTATCATATTTATGCAGGAAAAAAAATCGGGATTTACCTGCTTCTGATGTCATGTTATGCAATCTTCTTACCACGTGTTTCATAAAAACAATTCAAATTTCCCGCCAAATAACTGATTTAGCAGTGTCCCAAGTGTACTTACTTTGAGACAGTGCTATGACGTCATAGTTCACATTTAAAAATCCAAAAGTGTATTGTTTGAAAGACAAAGGTTCATACTTTGTATTGATCACATTATCCCCTCAATAGAATCACTCATGCATCCCATACCATGATCACTTTCATTATTTATTGACTGCCCCTCGTATGTCAGATTTTTTTCTTCGCAAAATGACATTTTTTCCAGCCCGGTGCAAAATACTGTAAACATTACCTAGATATAGAAAGTTATATATGCTTGGAAAGCTTTAACTGTCAGGAATTCAAATCTGCAATAATTAACCTTGTAAGATATGCAGAATTTTTTTCATATTTTTTTTTTCTCAGCAGATTTTTTTCATAAATTGTTGACCTTTTCAAATTCATAACCTTCTAGGGGTTCATCCTATGTTAATTTTAAGTGCATTTTTGAACTCCTAAGACAATTTTAATCAAGAAAATGTATACTTTTGTGGGGGTATTGCCTAGTATAGAAAAGTTATCGCCATTCAAATGAAAATACACGCGATATTCACCAATTTTAAGTTCGTCACACGAGACCGGCCCAACTTAAAACGCATGGCCATACTTTTATATACATTTGAGCCATAGTTCAATAATAACAGCACTCACAAATTCCAAAAAAACCTTCCTTATTAAGTGGGTTTAAAAATGGTTTTATAACTTACCTCATTTTCATGTTTTCTTGTCATATCTTCTACGTTCAGTTCTGTTTTAGCGATGGAATCTTCTAGTTTCTTGATCATGTCTACTTGCCTCTGTATCTGTGTACACAACACATGATGAATGCATATGAAGTGAAGTTATCTAACACAAACTATTTTAAATATCCAATTTTACCAATTTGAGATGTTGAAAATGAATTTCAAAAGTTTATAATGAAAATTTGAAAGAAACTTAAAGCTAGCATTTTTTAATGGAAATGGCAAAATACTGCTATTTAGAGAATAATGACTGCGTAACAACTGTTTTCGTGAATTTGTTTTAAAATCAGAGGTTTTTGTTCTGGTCTGAGGAATTGTCCCGAGGGGCGCAGCCCCCGAGGGACAATTCCGAATGACCAGAACAAAACCCGTGGATTTCAAAACAAATTCACGAAAACAGTTGTTAAGCAGTCATTATTCTCATTCATTACTGAATAGATGCATATTTTATCCAAATCGTTGACTTGTACTGATATAATCTTGTTAATAATTAATTAGTTTTCTGTTTATTTTGCCCACCCCTTCTTAGTTATTGAAACAGTCCAAGTCGGGTCATCCCCTCATTAACATTTTTATCATTCAACCAATCAGAAATAAGCTTAAATCGTGTTTCCTTATAACTCATTGAATATTCAGTTTAGGGGCGTGAGGCGTTAATTTGATTGGTTGGTCAGTGGGCAAAACAATGGAACACTTGGCGCAGTACTTTCGGGCAATTATTAGTAACCCGCGCTCGGCGTGCGCGTTCTCATCTAACGATTAATTTGATTGGAACGCACTTGGTACGCGGCTATCGCGATTATTCATGAAGTAATGAATACTGTATAGTTATTGCACATTTTTTAAACAGCTAAGAAAGTCTAAGAAATTCTAAGCAATCACCATTGGTTCTTAGAGACATCTGCGACATTTATATGAAACAGATTTTATTAGTGCATGGAAACTATATAATTTGTTCCATAGTACAGTGCAGTGCGTCTTACTGCTCTTCTTCTGTGTGCTTACGCCGCTTAGGGGGGCTGTGCACCTTCAGGTATAACTTCCGCAAAACTGCCGTAACTTCTTCATTATTCATTTAATCTATATAAAAGTATACATTTTTTTGCAGAAAAGGGTTCAATGAATCCAACCATGATCATGAAATTGACCATTTTGGCACCTTTTGGTCGATAATTCAAAAATAATAAAATATTTAAAAAAAATTAAAAAAATTGTATTAAATATAATAACACTAGTATGACAACATTTGACAAAATATATTTTGAGTTATCTTTGCAGAACCTAAAATGGGTCAAAAACGTGTTTTTTTTATAATTTTCTCCAAAATGGTCAATTTTATGATCATGGTTGGATTCATTGAACCCTTTTCTGCAAAAAAATGTATACTTTTATATAGATTAAATGCATAATGAAGAAGTTACGGCAGTTTTACTGAGCCTGTACCTGATAGTCCACACCCCCCTTTAAACAGCTAAGAAAGTCTATAAATCCCCATTGGTTCTTAGAGACATCTGCGACATTTATATGAATGAGACAATACAGATCAGGTAGGCGCAGTGGCGTACCCAGGGGTGGGGACAGGGGGCCCGGTGCCCCCCCCCCCCTGATATATCCCCATCGGTAAACTTGAGCTTCAGTCAAAATATTTGCGATTTCTACCATGCTATTTTTCAGCCATTTTTGAGAACATCATCACTCCCCCGCCCCCCCCCCCCCCCCCCCCCACACACACACACACATATATCAAGATTGGAAAAAATTGGGTCACTTTTACTATTTTTGTGTCCGTACATCATGCCTTTCGTCGGTTACAACTATACCGTGCCCCCACCCCCCAGTTTCCGAAAACTGGGTACGCCACTGGGTAGGCGAAGCTTAAATTTATTAGCGTGACCACCGTCGCGCAGTGCATGGAAACTATATAGTTTGTTCCAAAATACATATTTCTGCAGTGCGTCTTACTGCTTTTGTTCTGTGTGCTTATGCGGCGCTTTATACGCCGACGCATAGCATACTCACCGCACGGGATTGGATTTTTCTTTGCTAGAGAGGGGGTTATATATTTGTCCTTTTACTGTGTAAATTTTGATACAGATTCAATCTTGTTACGATGTCTGCAGATTGCAACTTACCTCGGTACATCTGCCGTGGCCTTCTGATTTCAATTTACTGTTTTCACCGTTGAGCCTTTGAAGAGCGTTCTCTCTTTCTGATATCTGAAGCAACAACAACAGCAACAACAATTATTTATTATGTAGCAAAAGGAATTGTCTTTACTGACAAGTAAACACAAAACAACATTGAAATGAAAAATATTTCTAATAAGGTTTTTACAATTGGGCCAACAAAAAAAAAGTTGTGTTGCCCTCACAAGCCTAAAATCAGGAAGGACGGCCGGCCGGATTTTTATTTTTATTTTTTTAATTTTTTTTTTAAATTTGACCAAATCAATGATTTCAGTCAACATGTGTGAAGATACTAAGGAAAACGCTTACTGGATGTAATTTCAACCCAATGGTGAATATTTTGGTTTCTTGCCCATCACTTTTCACAGATTGGAAGAATTGGAAGATCTTGAGAAAAAAATCTTGAAAACAAATCTTGGAAAGAAAAAAAATCTTGAAAAAAAATCTTGAAAAAAAAAAAGGGGGGGGGGAAAAAAAGGGGAAAAAAGGAAACAAATCTGAAGTTGATGGATTGATACAAACCTTAGATAATAACTCTGTATGCTGTTGATGTAATAAATCAGTGTCGGATTTCAACTCGCTAATGACGTCTTCCCTGGATTTTACCTGTAAACAGACATAATGATGAATTGAAGATAAAAAAGGTGATTTATTCTGCTACTTCATGTTTATGGTTTTTTTATTTACATGCGCCCTATTGCTCAAAAGCACATTTTCATCCAGATTCCCCGACACTGTGTACCATCGCGGCAAAATGGTGCAGTTGTCGGTATGAATGCATTTTGAAATATTTATGAAATTAGGCATGGAAAAACAAAGAAAACAAAGCAAATTTCACAGTAATTTTTCTTCATAAAATCAGAAAGCATTATCCAATCTTAACCACTAAGGTGTCATTTTGAAGCATTTAAAAGGCTCTTTTAAAGCTGCTTATAAAATCTCAACTTTTTTTGAGGGGGGGAGGGGGTGGGTTCAAGCATGTTTTAAATAAAACACGCTCGAAAAATGGTCAATGTAAGTTGCAATAATGCCTATACACAATACATTCGGAGAATAGGGCTTGGGGGCAGGGGCACAAAAGGCGTTTTAAGGGTTTTTTAAGGATTATTTTCTGTCCCCTCGCTTAGCTACGCCACAGTAAATGAACCACCCCTGTTGCTCACCCCCAAATAACCATACCCAAATAAGATGAATGTTATCTAACACATGAGAATGCGCTAGACATCTCATGAGTATCACACGGCAATCACAATCGCACTGATTTTATTTCTCACAATACTTACTGTATGACTTAGGGCTCTTGCCCTTTTACAGATAGAGGAAAGCTTGAGGAAAGAGCAGGGAAAGCATTCTCCTTTTTTCTACATTGTTAAAAGGAATGAAAAAGGATCAGTGATTAACATCTCACCGAATGGGTAAACCATTCAAGTTGAAGTACCCATTCAGTGAAGTGTTAATCACCGATCCTTTTTCACTCCTTTTAACAATATAGAAAAAACAAGCACACTTTTCTGGCACTTTCCTCAAGCTTTCCTCTATCTGTGAAGGGCAAGAGTCCTTAGATTTTCTTCTTTGCTCTGTACATTTTAATATTCATAATTAAGTTCATGCAATGCATGGTCATCACATGGCTATCACATCTCGTAATACTTACTGTTTGACTTAGATTTTCTTCTTGGCTCTGTACATTTTAAAATTCATAATTAAGTTCATGCAATGCGTGGCCAACACATGGCCAACACATGGCTATCACATGGCCATCACATGGCTATCACATCTCGCAATACTTACTGTTTGACTCAGATTTTCTTCTTGGCTCTGTACATTTTTATATTCATAATTGAGTTCATGCAATGCTTCCTCTAATCTTTCAACCTGCAATGGATTAATGGTGACATGCAAATGGATGACATGAAGAAAACATTACCATTTAAAAAAAAATTATTTACTCTTTCTTTTCTATTTTTCTATTTAATGCTAAATATGACAAAAATAAAACAACAATTTCCACGGTGGTTTTTTGGTCTTTTTAGTTATAAAAAATTCAAAATGTTTCAACATTTTCTTTTAAACATTTTCCAAAAATTACAAAAAAGGGGTTTGTCAGGCCCGTACAGTTGGTCAGGCCCGTTTTTTCTGTTGCCTAAGAGGTTGATAGGATTTCATCATTACATTCATCTTGAAATAAGTATTGCAATTGCCAGCAGTTGTCAGTGTAAACCCCAACAATACAATGGTTTCAAACAAAACTTTGGAGGTGACTGCCGACAGTTGAAACATGTGACAAACACTATTGTGGTAAGTTACATGAATGAAACAATCTTGATGGCCTCTATCCCTTATTCAAATGTATGGAAAAACAGACATCATGGAAAAAATAATTATGGCAACAACAAAATCAACCCCTTTTCCTGAAATATTGGAATGAGCGAGTGCCTTTTAACAACAAATGATGCATTTTATAGGCAACATAAACAGGCCTTGAATACAAAAAAAAAAAAACAGGATATCATGATTGAGTAAGCAGATGAAACAGGAAGAAGAAAAATAGTATAATGGACCAAAATGACAAAGAATGGATGAACTGAAATGGACTGATAGATTATTTGAATAGCTAAATTAGATGATATTAGCTAGTAATCTAAGAAATGCATGCATTGTAAACCTCAGCAAACACCTCTACACTTTAGATATTAGCTAATAATCTAAGAAACTCATGCCTTGTAAAGCCTCAGCAAACACATCTTTACTCTCTTCATGAACATCTATGCAGCGACATCAGTGTGTATTAGTATTTAGTTATCCCTCTATGTTCACAAAATACTGCAAAATACCTATGGTTTGGCTAGCCATATCAAATGAGGCCAAACAAATTTATCGTATAGTCAAGAGGCCCCAAAATAGAAAAAAGAATGGTATTTAAACCTCAAGTTTACTATCAAACATTCTCGAATGTCTTCACCGTCAAACCAGCGCAGTAACTCAAAAAATACTGATAACGCACATGCTTGAAACCGCGAAAAAATCGACAATATGGTTTGTATCATTTGTATAGGCTTTCATGTTTACACGATAAGGATCCGACTTCAAACGTGTTAAACCAATGAAATTGCAGTATTTACCTACTAAATGACAAGGTGATTTGCCTTGCATTGCATGGGTACAGCATATATTAACACAATGATATCCACCATGCGATGGAAAGCTGCACTCACTGAAATACATTCCAACATCACTGCGCAGAGATAGCTGAACAGAGAACTATAAAACCAGAAATGTTCGTGTACATTTAAATTTCGCTAATTTCACGAGGAGCACTTACTCGCCAAAATGTCACGCCGCGAATACATCCAATCTACCTTGTGGTAGTGCATTGCAATTTTCGTGAAATTTCACATTCGTGAAATTGTCATGCCGTGAATGAGGGCAGTATTGCCGAATCACAAATTTCAAACTTGCAAAAAATTCTGGTTTAACAGTAAAATTATATTACCCCTAACCCTACCCTCCACTTTTTCAGAATTTTTTCTTCAACGCGGAAAATCAACCAAAATACAAAATATCCCCCTCCCCCTCCCCGGGATTTGATCCAGAGACCTTCAGCACCAGAGGGGAACAAGTCCCCACTACACCATGGGTGTCAAGGCTAGTAGGCGCAGTATATTGCGCAAACTATATGGGCTGGGTCCATTTTTTTTATCGAAAAACTTCCACGCCGAGTGGTACCAACGTGCCCAGTCGTGGTATTTTGGGGTATATGGTAGGGTTAGGGTTAAGATTTTTTTGTTGTTGGAAAATTCATAGGAATCGTGAATCATGTCTTACTTCATCTCTGGAGCTGCACTGTATCTCCTTCATGTCCTCCACCTCTTTCTCCAAACTATTCACCGCTTCCTCCCTTAGCTGTAGCTCCGTCAACGCCGTCTGGTGTTGGTGCTTCAATTGGTTGAGATTCAATTCCTGTCAAAACAATTTAGGTAAGATATAAATAAACCCCTCAAAAAAGTTGAGAAATCTTTTGTCAATCGCCAAGTTTTTGGATGTTTTTCGTGAAACATTTTTATTTTGTTACATATTAACGGAAAGCTGATGTGTTCATCTTTCCAATGATACCACATTTGTAGCAATCACATGTTTCATCGCTCAGCTCGCTTGCTTGAGAATGTGAGAGCAGGTCTCGATTTCAATGTGCCGAATTCACCACTATTTTGTGCTCCACAAAATATCAACTCTTGTGGACGACTACAGTGTAGAGAGATGCTCTATTCTATTTTGAGGAAAATATAGTGGGTATTTTGGCACATTCAGATTGACACCTATACTTAAGCAGGTGACTGAGCACTGAAACATGTAACTGTTACAAATCTGATATAAGATATCAACTTTGCAGTGATATTTGAAATATAGGCGATTGAGAAAAACAATTCCCAACTTTTTGGATATATGGAGGGGGGGGGGTGTGGTGGGGGGCACTGACATTGGAAAGGGGTATAGGTGTATGTGCCACTCTGAAGACAATCCCTCCCCCATTTCACCCTTTTCTGTTCACTCTCAAGACCCCTCCCCCTTTTTTGAGCCTGCATCTGCACTTTATTGAAAATTCTAAAATCTTGAAAATGTTGCGTTCTAAAACCCCAATTGTTCGAAAATCAGTTACTTAATTAAGACCCTGTTTTTTTTGTCAAAAAACCCGCTCCGAAACCCCATTTTTTGGTACAGGAAAAGGTAGCTCATTAACATAATTTCCATGATACACATCGTGTTGGAGCATGCGATGGGTGTAGTTGTGTAGCATTTGTAGAAATGTAGAATCTCCCTTTGGCTCCACATAACTTCTCTGGCAGAGCTGACTGCTCAATGCTGACACTATATGTGACGCATTCTACCGAAACCAGACACAATTGGGCAAGATATCAAAATTGAGTTAGTAATTAATTAATAAAGTAGAGCTCTTCAGCTTTACAATGGTACTTTCTGTATTTTAATCAGACTTCCCAAAGCGGAGTTAAATCATTTTCAAGTTCGTCTTTATAAAAACTCCAAACTGAGATATCGTCCTTTAAAGATGTACTTACAATGTACTTTCAATGTACTTTAAAAAAATAATAATAATAAAATTGCATTTTCTTTTTTTTGTTGGTTTGATTTTTTAATCTGAAACTTTCACAATAATGTTATAAACACTCTGAAGATTATTTATTTACAAGAAACTCAAATTCCCGAAAAATCACCCCAATTAGGTTTTGGGCTATTTCTCAGTTTGGAGCTCTGCCCAATTCTGTCTGGTTTCAGTAGAACACGTCACATCTTTTCATATTATAATGTTTAGCCTCACCTGTCTAGACAACTTCTCTTCAGCCTTCCGCAACCTTTCCTGCAGAGCCATCTGCTCACCCTTCATCTTCCGTATGGTGTCGTCTCGTCTGGTCACCTGGGTTTGAGGGGAAAGGGGAAGAACATTTGAATACCCGAGTGGAAGAAGGAACTAACCATACGCGGCGCAAAAGAGGACATATCCCTCCCCTAAATTTTCATGTGTAGGGCCCCTAAAAATTACAGGTGATGTGTTTTTAATGTCATACTGGACGATTTTAGTGTTAAAATTGCAAATGTTGGCGCGCTTCCCACAAATTAGTTCCACCCTTCATTTTACGTATCGTGTCGTCTCGTCACCTGGGTTTGAGGGGAAGAGCATTTGAATGAATACCTGAGCGCAAGAAGGAACTAACCATACAAGGCACCAGAGGATCAAGAGGACATGTCCCTCCCCCCTCCTAAATTTTCACATGGGGGGCCTAGAAATTACAGGTGATGTTTTTAATGTCATACTGGACGATTTTAGTGTTAAAATTGCAAATCTTGGCGCTTCCCACAAATTAGTTTCACCCTTCATCGTACGTGTTGTGTCATCTCGTCTAGTCACCTTGGGTTTGATGAAGGAAAAGGGGAAGAGCATTTGAATACCTGAGCGCAAGATGCTACTAACCAAAAGAGGGTCAAGGGGACATGTCCCTACCCCACTAAATTTTCATGTGGGGGGCCTAAAAATTACAGGTGATGTGTTTTTAATGTCATACTGGACCATTTTAGTGTTATAATTGTGCACATTTTTGCGATCACCCTTTCATCGTACGTGTTGTGTCATCTCGTCTGGTCACCTGGGATTGATGAGGGAAAAGGGGAGGAGCATTTGAATACCTAAGCGCAAGAAGGAACTAACCATACACGGCGCAATAGAGGGTCAAGAGGACATGTCCCTCCCCCTAAATATTCCTGTGTGCCCCCCCCCCCTCTTATTTCGTATTATTTGAAAAACAAAGGTTCATACTTTGTATTGATCACACTATCTCTCAATAGACACAGTTCAAACAAGGTATCAAATTGTATCTCTTTGAACGTATACAATTGGCGGAATTTGCAGATATAGGTTTATATAGACAAACACCTACAAATCAATTATCATTTTCAATGGCGTTTTGGTAGTCAAGATAAACAACTTCACACATTTTGTCTACTAAAGCTTTTTTTAAAACACTTTTAAAATCACTTGTTTGTTGGTCTGGTTGTTTGTTGGGGTGTTTCTAGTGATGTTGATTCTCACAAGAGGTACATTGTGTGCGTGAATTTAAGTATAAAGCTACATTGTGGACGTTTTTCGGCCTGTGGGTGTACTCCAACAATGCAGACGTTGCCAGATGGTTTTAAACGGCCTCTAGAGGGGGTATAGCCTATCATCGATTTTGAGTATTTTATGGGGGTATTTTTCATACCCCCACATGACCCTCTCAGCAGATTTCAGCAGATTTGAACGCCCACAGTGCATGTTTGTACATACTATTTTGTGTGTACTGTGGGTGTACTCCCACGATGTACCTACTGCGGGTGGTGGGGGGGGGGGGGGTGTTTGTGTGTATGTTTTGGTGTTTGTTTATTTGTTAGGGGTGATGGGGTGTTTGTTTATTTGTTGGGGTTTTGGGGGAGGTTGTTTGTTTGTTTGTTTAATCATGTTTGTTTACACCTACCTCGGTCGATAACACTTCCTGCTCACTCTGCGATGTGATACTAACGGCTTGTATACGCGCGGAGAGGCGGCCATTTTCCTCCACCGAATCTTGACACTGCTTTTTGCTGGCTTTCAAGTCTGACTCCAATCGATTTGCTAACGCATCCTTTCTGGATAACTGTCAGGGACGAAAAAGGTAACACATTCTGACATTGTGATAATCAATGCTACGTCAAAAGAATGTATAATATAGGTATTCTGAATATGATATACAACCTTTTGTCATGATTTGGTCATATAGAGTGATAATCCAAACTATGGTAAAAATAATATAATTTTGGTAAATAAGACTACAAGATACCACCTTTGGCCATGTGATGGTTGCGATAATGTAATAATCAACACTTTGTCAAAAGGATGTATAATATGGGTATTCTGAATATAATATACAACCTTTTGTCATGATTTGGTCATATAGAGAGATAATTCACACTGGTTAAAGATTATATAGTGCTGGTAAATTGACTGCCAGATACCACCTTTGGCTATGTGATGGGTGCGATAATGTAATAATCAACACTTTGTCAAAAGGATGTACAATATGGGTAATCTGAATATGATATACAACCTTTTGTCATGATTTGGTCATATAGAGTGTCGGTAAATTTACTGCCAGCTACCACCTTTGGCCATGTGATGGGTGTGATAATGTGATAATCAATGCTACGTCAAAAGAAGGTATAATATAGGTATTCTGAATATGATATACAACCTTTTGTCATGATTTGGTCATATAGAGTGATATTCCACACTGTGGTTAAACAGAATATAGTGTTTGTAAATTGACTGCCAGATACCACTTTTGGCCATGTGATGGTTGTGATAATGTAATAATCAACACTTTGTTAAAAGGATGTATAATATGGGTATTTTTGTTAAAAGGATGTATAATATGGGTATTCTGAATATGATATACAACATTTTGTCATGATTTGGTCATATAGAGTGATAATCCACACTGCGGTTAAACAGAATATAGTGTTGGTAAATTGACTGCCTGATACAACATTTGGCCATGTGATGGTTGTGAAAAAGGGAATATCTATTGATAAACTGAATATGGAATAAGCCCTTTTGACATGAGATGGTTTTGACCCTTTTACCATGAGATGGTTGCGACCACTTTGCCCTGTTAACACTTTCCACGCGGCTATTAGTTTTGCAATATACAAAACAGATTTTTCAGAAGCATTTCCCAAATTTCAAAGTCTATCTCAAGAATTACTGTACCAATACTAGGCATGTTTGTACTTAATTGAATTCATTCCTCAAGTTTATTCCCAAATATGGTAATGGTATTCAATAATGTTGACATTTTTGAAACATTTTGTGAAATTTTGGAATGTCGTCTGCAGACGCCTGCCGCATGGAAAGTGTTAAGGTAGTCCACAATGCATTGGCAACATTTGACTATAAAATGGTGTGACAATACCAAAAGGCGACGGGCAGAAAAACCCTGTTATACAAGGCCGACCGACCCATTTTTACTAATTATTTTGAAATTTTTTGAAATTTTTTGAATTTTTTTCCAAATCACTTAAAAATGTTTTGACATTTTAAGAGCTGAAAAATTTTGATTTTCTTTTTGAAATGTTTGGAAAATGTTTTATTTTTTTTATTTTAAATTCACCAAAATATAACAAATCAACACAAACTAACAACAACAAGAACTCCAGACCGACTGACCCTACCTGAGAGGTCTGTTTGCCCGTAGAACAGGGTGTTTTTTTGCCGCCTAACTACAACGTAACACAAACATGCGATACTATACATGCATTCTCTTGGCAGGTTGTCTAGGTTTTCTGTCCCCTTTACCCCCTCAGGGTTCACTTTTTGCTGCTGTATGAGATGGATATCCTATTTTTTATTTCATTGTTTTTTTTGTTAAAAATATGAGCCTAACCATTACAGTTAACCCCCTGGGCACTACTTGTCTTTCGTACAATAATTCCCATTGGTCAATTACACGATATAATCATTTTGATGACCAATTACAGTATTGCTTATAAATATTTTATGCTAATATTTTGAAAATTGTAATTATTCTAACGATGTCTCTGATTGGCACAATATTTGACACATTCTAAATTTCAACCAATCAGCCGGTAGTTCTCAGGGGGTTAACCCTGTCAAGTAGAGTTATGTCCCTGCCAATGCCCTTGCCCTATCCCTCCCCTCTCCCCTCCTCAAAAAATCCCTCTTCCTCACCCTCCCCCTCCCCCCTCCACCCCTCTCCCTCCCCCACCCCCCCCCCCCCCCACCCCTCTCCCTCCCCCACCCCTTCCAAAATATTGTTTTAAATATTTAAAAAAAATGTTGAGCAGTCATATGACCATTCTTCAAAACAAACAAAATCCCAGGGCTTTGTCAGGAAAAAGTATTTTAATATAGTCCGAAAGATTTGCTATAAACTTGGTATTGGTAACGAAAAAAGAAACCTGTTCTCTACGGGCCTGATTTTTCAAAACAAATATTCATAAAAAAAATTATTTCAAAAATATTGTTTTGGTTTTTTGTTTGGGAAATTTTGAAATTTTATGAAAAGGAAAATGTATTCAAAATTGTTTTAAAAATGTTTGATTTTATTTGAATTTCTTTTTTTGAATTTTTTTTAAATGTTAAAAATAGTTGAAATTCGCCAACATTGTCACCATAAAAATGCCTGACAAACCAACCCAACCCAACCTGAAACATACATTTGCCCATAGATCAGGATTGTTTTTTTGATCGCCTGAGCCATAATTTTATTCAATATCAAACAGCTTGGAGGCATTCCGGAAAATCTTTTCCTATTTTTGTTACAGCAGCCTAGTAGCGTGGATAATTTAAGCTATAACCACCGGTGCTAAGCACATTATTGTGCATATAAGCGTGGCAGTGCGGAAACATGCATTAATGCACTGTGAACACTCATGAGTCTCATATTGTGCACAAGAGCATGGCTTGGTGGAAATATGTCTTAACGGTGTTATGCACAATTTTGACAAGGACGTTTGCTGTGCTTATGAATTACAAGCATGCATCTGATTTAATTAAAGTCTAGTACATGAAAACTTAAGGAAGTCACTTTTTTGAATTTTGTGAGTGCTATAATTATTAAACTATGACTCAAATGTATATAAAAGTTTACATTTTTGGAAAGGAAATGGATCAGCAAATCCAAATCTCGCATCAATTTTGACTAAAAATGTTGCTTTTTTTGAGAGAATCACAAAAATCACTTTTTAGACACAAAAAAGTTCAACAAAGCTAACAAAAATAATTTTGAGTAAAAAATTCCGAAATTGCTAGATTATGATGTAAAGACACTAACTTAGGGACAATTTTTTTTTTTTTAACCTAATCTAATATTTTTTGAAATATTGACTTTTTTGGCACTCTTTGGTCAAAATTACTTAATTACTTACATAATTACAGCACTCACAAAATTCAAAAAATCAAGTAAATAAATTCCTTGAGTCCCCCCTTAACTACAACATATATAGACACTTACAACTAAACATTTGCAAAAGGGAGGTATTACACATATCAGAGATGGGAACTTAATTTTAAATATATTTTGTCCTCTTTGTTTTTAAATCTACAGGAGCTAAAACCTGATTCATGGTTCATGGTTCATGGTTCAATGCACTTTTCTACCTTTCTACCATGATAAATAAATGTACGCAATTTGTGATCGTACACTGCATAAGATCTGAAGGGAAATATTCAATTGTTCTTGTTTTTATTCCCCAAAGTGGTTTATCTGGTGTATTATCAAAATGTATTATTTCAATCGTAGTTGACCTAAAAGCAATTTCTGAACTTGTTCTGCCTGACCATGCAGACCCTAGTGAAAGTTGTGAATTTACCAACCTGTAAATTTATGAAAAGAGCAAGAAAAAGTTGATATCACCCAACACTAATTTTAATTAAAATACCTTTCAACCAAGGCTGCCAACTAGTTGACTCAGGAAAAGTGCAAGACAACAAATGTTCATGTTGCCCGACACCAATGCCTTTCACCAAAAATTTCACTTTTTTGAATGAATCCGTATTACCCATACCCCAAGAAATGTTAGTTTTAAAAGATCTATAAAAAAAAGTTGGTATAGTGCTTACAGTGTCAACAGCCATTTTATGCTCTTCCTTGACCGACCGCAGGTCGACTTCTAACTTGCGGACATCCCTATTTCTCTGGGACAACCTTTCTTGCGACACGGACTCCTGATTTTCTAATCTGTGTATCGTGTCCTCGTGGGTTTGGATCTATTGTGGGAGGAGTAAGAGGTGATACATTAATATTCATCAACTCATTAATATTCATAAGGTTATAACTTTGCAATCAGTGTATTGTGTCCTCGTGAGTTTGGATCTATTGTGGGAGGAGTGAGAGGTGATACATTAATATTCATAAACTCATTAATATTCATAAGCTTATTAATATTCATAAGGTTATAACTTTGCAATTGGTGTATTATATTAACAACAGGGATTAGGATTGATTGTGTAACTGTAATCCAACACATATATATTTACACACACACCCCAACGGGTAATCACTGGCAAACAAGGCCCATGAAGTGGTACTTTCAAAACAAGGGGAGGGGGGGGGTGATACTGCCAACAAGACCGAGGTATGTCAGTGTATATCACAAGCAAGGACCTCATTTAGATAGCTTTTTTACACTATTTGCAACATTTTGCAATCTGCAAACAAGAGGACAGTCCACGGTTGCAGGTGTGTCCACGATTGGAAGGTATGTATCAAAACTAATATCCGTGACTAACGGCGATAGGCTGGCGTGGTGCACATTAGAATATAGGCCATTGCCATGTCAACTGGCTGACGCTAACTTCGTTATGAAACACTTACCACATTGATCATAACCCAAAGCCTAGGCAAAAATTTTTTGTTTGATTGTCCATAGATCACTTTTAAAAGTTGGGTAGGTCGGTTGGGAAAAGTTTTTCTTTTTTTTCTCACTTGCCCTTTTTTCAGGTACCAAAAGTAAAATGAGATTTACTTGTTGTCTGAGACTAGTATACTAGTCTCAGCTTGTTGTGGTAACCAAAACGGGGAACAAAATCTTTAACATTTTGATGAGTATTTTTATTTTCTCAACACTTTAAAAAAAAAATGAAAAAATGAAAATTTTGATTTTCGACTAACATTTGTAAAAAAAAAAATTTAATTTTTTTAAAAAAAATTCAAAAAAAAAAGTTTTTGGGTAGGAATGATTAAGAGGGTTGGACGGATGAGGACAATCAAACATTTATTTTTTTTGCCTTATGGCGGTATCATAATTTGGAATAAATGAATGGACCCAGGCTTGAACCAGTAACCATGAGTTACTAATGTGCACTACGTCAACGAATTACCTACGCACGCATTGCATGCATACTCAATGTACAAGAATGAACATCAATGGCGTGACAGGAGCTAGACTGAATCCTTCCTGTTTTCCCTATTTACACATGGCCCCTGTGAGGGTGTTTCAAAGATGGCGCCAAATAGAGGGACATAGGGACCCAGTCTAGTAAGAAGATAGGATAATGCCATGCACACCATCAAACATGCAAACTATAATCTATTCAGTAGAAATAAGATGGAACGTGACCCCAACCTGAATGCGATATAATCTAATGGACAAACAGCGCCAAAGCTCATCATTATCTATAGTACATTTACCCATCAAAAGACAGTGATGTAACTGCGTAATCTACTAATTGCAGTACATAAACACGCTTGCCTACTCGAGGCGCCGGCGTATACAGGTGCGTAGAAAGATGGAAGATGCACACATGTGCGTAAACGCTGTGCCAGTAAAGTTACGTCACTGTCCAGAGGAAGACTAATAGAGTTTAATGGACTATGGCTAAATATGGTATGTTCAGTGTAACATGAAACTGACTATGACCTTTGACATGCAATTGTGTATTGTATGGAACATAACAAGAGTTTGCCTGTATATTCCATTAAGAAATGTTTACCAAAAAGTAATTTACTGATATGTTGATACCGTGACCTGAATATTTGGACTCACTTTTGTATTGAAAATGACATTTTTCAATATTGAAAATGACATTTTTCAAAGACTATTGTTGCATTGTCCTGCTAAAGCACTGAGATAATTTATCCCTACAGGGGCAACATCCCGCTGTCAGCCTACCTTTTGAGAAAACTGTGAGAGCTGACCATTGAGAGTATCATTCTCAGACTTGACTTCCTGCAGGGATCCTTCCCTTTGAAACAACTCCGACTTGAGTTGCGCGGTCTTGTTACTCCTTAGTTTTTGTCTTTCCGTCCACTGTGGGAAGATGTGCGAATAAAGGCAGAATTGATAACATTTTTTGGGGGATTGTGGACGGCAACTCTTATCGAATATCTTGTGCAAATAAAGGCGGGATTGATATCACATTTTAAAAGGAAAAAAGTTGTGCCCATTTTGTTTTCACCCCTTAGTACTACATGTCTATCTGACAGAGATTATGATTGGTTAATTACAATATATACTCATTTGAATAACCAATTAAAACACTGCTTCTAAAATATTTCACTCCAATCTTAATCAGGGATACTAATAGACGTTATTCATAATTGGCGATTTCAGGCTAAAGAGGGACTCTGAGGGAGATGACGTAATTTACCACAATTGGCCTCGCTTTCGTTATGATCAGTGACGTCACATCGAGTATGTCTCCCTCTTTAGCCTGAAATCGCCAATTATGAATAACGTTTATTGTCGTGACACTATCGTTGATTGGTGCAACAAATGATGTATCCATCTTTCTGACCAATCGGCTTTCAAAGGATTAAAGATATTTTCAAATATCCTATATAGTCTGATTCAGAATTCCTTAGACAAATCAAAAATAGGATAATGCGCGTGATACCCAACGCTTACTGCGTCCCATTGTGTTCTAGTAGCTTTATACTATGGCAGGCATGTATACGTACATTTCGAACTGTCTAAGGTATTGTGATTAGGACTATAATAGGCCAACAGCTAAATATACTTTGTTTACCTCATCGTACATTCATGAGGATGACGTTGGGATAAATTCAGTTTCGTATAGATTTTGATGTGATTTACATGAAACATCGAAGAAATAAGGATAAGAAATATGAAATAGAATAACCGATACATGGGTAGGCCAAGAAGAAGAAAAAATCTGTCTCACATACCCTGCACGCATAAGTATTTGGAGTCGTCACTTTTGTACGCAATGAGCCCAATTTTGGGCATTTTCTTTTTTTAGCTATCCGAAAAAAGAAGAAACAAAATTGGCTCCGAAAGGACTAAAAACACAATAAAAAAAAGAGAATTTCCGCATTTAGCATAGCTATTTCCCAAAATGCATGTGAGACAGACTTTTTGGGGGCCGAAGTTGTAGTTAAACAACAGGGAAAGCATAACATAATAACTGTCAAATGGAAAATAAAAATAATGAAATGGACAATATACACATTTTTAATAGAATTGATTGAGAAACCACCACATAGTCATAGAAAACAACAACAAAATAAAAATGTGGTGACACGATTAACGAAGGAGGAATTTGACCGGATGAAAAGTGACTTGAGGTCGTTGACCATAACTTTACAGAATTAGGTATATTCCTACCTGAACTCAACACATGCAGAAGAGGAATAATACAGAGAAAAACCCCACACCACCGATTTAAATAATTTATTGGATATTTGTACTTAACAACACAGGCAACTTTCAATGAATAAACTCTCACCCTATCCCACAGCCTATCTTTCTTAAACTGAGTTCTAAATCTAATTCTGTCAACCTACAGTCCACTCTAAGCCCGGATAAATTTGACAGCTATCAAGTTCATATTGTCATATTGTCTTGAGGTCAAATTGTCTTGAGGTCAAATTGTCTTCAGATCAAATCATCTTGATGTCAAATAGACTTCAAGGTCAAATAAACTTAATATCACGTAAAATCAACTTGAGGTCATACAGAGTTAAGGTCAAATAGAATTGAGATCAAATCGACTTTAGGTCAAATTGACTTGTGTGGTCAAATTGACTTTAGGTCAAATTAACTTTAAGTCAAATTGACATGAGGTCAAATCAAATTTAGGTAAAATCAACTAACAGTAAAATCAACCTGAGGAAAATAACTTAAGGTCAAGTTGACTAGAGGTCACATCGACCGGAAGTCAAATCGACCTGAGGTCATATTAACTTGAGGTCAAATCAACTTGGGGTCAAATATACTTGCGGTCAAGAAGTATAACACTCTTAACACAAATACATCTGTAACCTCATGCTCAAAACAATGCAGCTCTTCCTTGGTTTCTTATAGTTCTTGGTCAAACTGACTTAATGTAAAATCAACTTAAGGTCAAATCAATTAGAGTTCATATAGAGGCAATACCAGCTCTTTACACACACCCCTACGTGTACCTGCCGGAAAACAGGGACCCATGTACTGGACCGGCAAACGTGGATGTGTTCTTTATGATTTTCCACGCCTAACCGCGGGGAAATTGATGAGTATTACCCAACTGATGCACAATAGTTTATGAAATCAACGTATCAACTGGGGACTGTATCATATATGACCAATAGGGGATGCACTTTCAAACACATTTTTAGGCTGTTTGTAATCCATTGCACATATATGTGCTAAATGCGGACGGTTCCCAATTTCAGCTACGTCCACGGTTGGATGGTGTTTATTCATAAAAACGTCTACGTTTGACGGCAAACACGTACACATCTGTAACCTTACCTCATGCTCAAAACTATATAGCTCTTCCTTAGTTATTTTTAATTCGTGTTCTAATTTCTCTATTCTATCCGTTTGCTCTTCAATCTGAATGACAAAAAAAGAACAAATGAACAGGTTACATACGTTGCTGGTTCCCTGTACCCTGAATTCCAGCGCCAACTCATCCATAACAAAATTGACTCGACTCTACACCACATTACGTTGTCGCTCTGTTATCACATACGGGAAGTAACGATCAACACAAGTTGAAGTTGAAGTGACGCATCGAATACCAAATGCATTGTCGCATTGCCATGGTTACGATGCAATGGGGGAGCGCGCTACACCATGCGTGTGAAGTCTGACACTGTCGTGGGCGCAGACACAGTGTATTTGGTGCCAATCAGCAAATTTATTATCGTTCTAAGCGTGAAGCTGGCAATGACCGAATTTTAATTGTGGATTATTTTACATCATTTCATGCATATGCATGACTTTTATACCAGCAAATCAGTGTGATGATGTGATTTGCATGTACTTGCATCTATGGATGAGTTCTGTGGGTAAAGATTGGTTTATCCAATCGAAAAATGTTGACCCATTTTCTTTCGCCTTTTTTCTCTTGCCATCCTCCCCTATTTACATCTCACATTCACTATATGTTGAGTCTTGCAGTTTTGCCTTTATTTGTAACAGGAAAGTCACTGAGCAAATTAATTACGGTCTCGTGTTAATTTTTGCTATTTCTGCGTAACAAATATGTTGATTGATACACATTTTGGACAGAGCTACCAAAAAGCATCACAAGAGGGAACCTTATTCAAAATTACGATTAGAAATAATCGTTAAAATATTTTTGTATGGTAACTACACCGTTGGTTATTCCAAAAATTTATCTTATTTTTGGATAAGAACAAGGGGGGGGGGGGGGGTTGAAAATCCTCTGGCCGATAGGAAGCAACATGTTGTAGATGGTATGCTAGATGGCACTAGCTAAACTGTTGTTGAAATTTTATTCACATTTATTTGTTGTCTGCTTTGCTACAAACTTAATTAAAGTTAACACTTTCCAGGCGGCATGCAGTTGCAGACAACATTCCAAAATTTCTCAAAAAGTGTCAAAATTATTGAATTTCATCATCATATTTGGAATCACCTTGACAAATGCATTAAAATAAGTACAATCATTCACACTGCTACTTACCTTAGTTTCCGATTCTTTAACATCCCCTCTAAGTGTCTGTATTATTTCGCCTCTTGTGCTGGACTTGTGCCAAGGCTTCCCGATGCTTCTTACAAACATTCACACTGCTACTTACCTTAGTTTCCGATTCTTTAACATCCCCTCTAAGTGTCTGTATTATTTCACCTCTGTGCTGGACTTGTGCCAAGGCTTCCCGATGCTTCTCCTCCATCACACCCATATCTTCCCTCATTTCGTTGCATTCATCGTATCTATCAGCCACCTTCATCAAATAAAATATTTGGTGCGTGTTTTAAATCCATTTCGTAAAGAAAATGCTATATATCTACATAGCATGTGAGGGTACCCCACTGTTGACAAATTATAATCCTTACCTAAAGCTTTATGATAATTAAGCCTTACCTCATATATTAATCATAAACCCTAGCAATCGTCATGGTTTATTGTAAGTTTTACCATAAGCCTTATTTATGTAAGCCTTAACGTTGGACCTCAACTCAGCCTAATCATAACCGTATAGCTTAATCATGCATCTCACCAGAGCGGTAAAGCCCAATAATAAATGTAAGCTTTTTATGTAACCTAATCTTAACTGTATCATGGGCCTTACCCATGCCTGATCATAAATCTTATCCTAATCCTTATCATAAGCCTTGTGTAAGCCTTAACATAAGTCTCATCATACATCCTAACAAGTCTTTATTGTCAAATTAATTTGCGATCACTTTTTCGGCCGCCATTTTGAAAGATGACGGTCACATAGAGGGACGCAGGGACCCAGTCTAACCTAAACATTGGCACAAAGACCATTGTAACATTGCAGCCACAATGCATTACGCCAACTCAAGATTTTGTCTGACGAGTTCGTTTGGATATATCAGTGACCTATGTACCCCAAGATATCGATATCGTGGCTTTCTGTCATATTGTGGCTTTCTGTCATGTATGATCTTTTTATGGTTTTCCAATAACTGTGAGTAAGTCGTTTACTTCTCGAGCTCTTAGGTTTTAGAAATAAGAAAAAGGAACACTGAGAACTAATT
The DNA here is from genome assembly GCA_035610835.1 of Ophiura sarsii. NCBI lineage: Eukaryota > Metazoa > Echinodermata > Ophiuroidea > Amphilepidida > Ophiuridae > Ophiura > Ophiura sarsii. Next base: position 54,102,752 of record CM069458.1, on the reverse strand, counting down.
TATATATTGATGTAAACAAGAATCTAAGAGCTCGTACGATGATGGCGTTATGAAGCCATGATTTTTGTGCATATATGTCTATGGGAACTGAGATGAATCGACCACCAGATTTACAGCGTTTTGCAAAAATGCAATGCATATTAGTGCCGTCTTTAAAATCTTCTTTGACATTGGCATACACCTCACCTCTGCCGTGAGCGCATTCCTCATATCGGCAGCAGACTCCTGCATCTTGGCTAAGGCCTCCTTCATAGATGCCACCTCACTGCTAGCACCAGAATATTTCTCCCTGACCAACTGCAGTTCTTTCTCCAGATTTGAAACAATTTCGTTTGCGTTGTCTGCTTTCTGTTGGAACTATGCACAAAAATATAAGCGTTATCACAGTACGCTTCCAGCCTGGCGGTTTAATACTATTCTTGTGACGATGTCAACTGATTTATGATCATAAAATTATTTAACTTTCCTGAGAGTAGGCCAGTGCACATAAACGGTGATAAAAAACCAAAAGTGCTTCTGGCTGGATTCGAACTGGCAACCTTTGTATAACTAACACGACACTCTTAGTACCAGTTGAGCTACAGAGGCATATGATAGAGGAGTGTAAGATTTTAATCTATAGGTATTATAGGTTCAATGATTGTCCTTCAATTTCCTAGCGGAAGTCATAGGGATGATTTTGTTGAAATCACTCGGCTCTGACACAAATATACAATTTTCTATCGCGCCTCCTCCCCCCTCATTACCTCCAATGAAGCGTCTATCTTTTCAATTTTACTCTAGATTTTTGTCTGCAAATGATGTTGGGAAAGCATTTCCATTTTCTGCTATCTTAAGAGCAATCATGGTACTTATCAGTCACTATTCAGTGATACCACCATAGCACTTTTCACACGGCAGGCGACTGCAGACGACATTTACAAAAGGTCACAAAATACAAAATATTTCAAAAATGTAAATATTATTGAATGTTATCACCTTATTTGGAATCACCATGAGAAATGCATTGAAAGAAGTACAAATATGCCTAGTATTGTTCAGTAAATCTTGAGATACACTTTGAAAGTTGAGAAATGTTTCTGAAAAATTTGTTTTGTATATGGTAAAACCAACAGCCACGTGGAAAGTGTTATAGAACCATCTGTTCAAGTCAATTTACATATTACATATCTACCTCTTCGACCATGTCCCTTCTCTCTTCTTGAAGACTTTTAAGATTTCTTTCTTGCCTATCAAACTGTTGAACGATATAGAGAAGAAACATTAGTTCAAAATAACATTCTCTAATATAGTACTTCTTGTCAGAATCCGTTTAAATGTATGTCCATAGATAGGAAAACAACATTTTAAACTTTAAAGATAGAATTTGTAATAAAAACCTACTCGCCATTTTTTTCGCCACAAATAATACGTCTTGCTCTTGATCCAAAGCATGACTCGATGACATCACTAGATGAAATTCTCAAGGTGACTGAGTTGTAAGACTCCCCCGTCACCATTCATTTTTTTAAAACCCAGTATGTCTTTTCTTGGCATCTTCCACCAAGGATTGATTATAGGTCAATAAATGCATATGTATTGTTTCGAAAGAAATTAGACAAATCAATGCAGGCGCGCTGATGTTGATGTATGAATAATGGCACGACCCCCGAAGGGGAGTGCTATTGTGAGCATATCAACATTTGCGCAAGTGCATTGATTTGTCTGATTTTTCGAGAAACAAAACATACGCATGTATTGACCTAATTTATATACGACACTATCATGACTATACACATCAAAATTCACAATTTGAGCATCATTTTGATCTCTAGGTAACAACGAAGAAAACCATGTAAACACGTTTGCTATTACCCGCACTGAAAATCGGCGAACCCGCAATTCCTGAACATCGAATCAAAACAAAGCGTGTGGTGTGCGCATTGAACGGCGCACACGCGGAGTGCATTAGACACTTTCAATGCACTCCGCGTATTTCAGGTTCTTGCTTTCTGATTGGTTCGACACTACTAAGAGTGTATGAATCTTACCTCTGATAATGTAGACTCATACTTCTCCTGGAGACGAAGCATATCCAAGCGTAACTTTTGTATGTTCTCATCTCGTTTGCTCAACTAAATGTGGGTAAGATAGAGAGAAAGACATGGTACAAGTTGAAGTTATCATGTGGCAGAGAGAGAGAGATAGGGAATTCAACAACTCCCCCATACCTTAAGTACAGTAACAAAGCGTTGTTGATTTGAGATAAACCCACACTTCATATGCAAATTAATAGGATGGCGAACCTTATTTGGAAACCATGCATCGATGCAAAATTGTAAACAAACAACAAATGTTCGCAAAATGTGTTCATTCTTTCGCCCGTTTTTTCGGCGTATAAATGCATTTCGCCATGCGATCCTTAAAGTTAGCAAACAGCTTTATATACCAAAATGTAGCTATATCCCTAAGGAAAATATTTTTGGCGAGGGCCATATGTCACGGACCATTCCTAAAGCCACAATTTTAAGCGAAACGGTCGCTACCAAGCACAAGAGAATCGCGATTTTGTATCATCGCGCGGTGAAATGACAACCCTCAGATCTATTTGGACCGTACCACTATTGAAATGGAGGGGTGTGATAATTTGATACAAAATATTCTGTAAACATATATCAAAATGTGTTATGTAAATTAAACGCATTCTTGATTTAATTTTTCTCTGAATGTTAAAGGTAGTGTGTGAATAAAATGCTATTTACAAAATATTTTAAATTCTACAATTACTTGCGCGATAATTTGTCTTCTCTAATGTTTACCTTTTGTAACCCATCCCATTCAGAAGTTCCCTCGCCCATTTACAGGGAACGGACGATGTCCAAATAAGGGCCTAATTATAATAAAACGTAAACATTTTGTTCCGTTTTTTTAAAGAGCAGCTATTTTTTTATGTCAAATTAAGCCTATTAAACCACGCTTTTTACTAGTGTTTTCATCAATTTTCCAAAACGCTATTCACATATGAATGATGTAAATATATTTGGTCGTTGTTGAACGGGGTTCAACAAGGTCTTCGTCGTTGTTTATCTTGAATCGACAACGGTAAGACGGGTTTATTTTGCTCGGGCAGCTAAACTCTTGCTGTCTGATGACACTGGTCTTAATTACATACACCTCACCTCCTCCGGATCTACCCTCTCACAAATCTTCCCCTGATTTAAGCAATTGATGACTTTCTTGTAAGATGGCAACATTGCTATTATCATCCCCCTTAATCTTGCTTGATGCATTTCTATCTCCTCCAATGTCTGACAGCACTGCTCTTTGACCAGCACTGCTCTTTGACCCCCCCCCCCCCCCCCCCCCTCTCTCTCTCTAGATCTTACCTCTGATTTCAGCAACTGGTGGCTATCTTGTGAGGATGCAGCCTTCTGAGAGAGTAAAAATCACAAGATAAATACAAGATAAATATGAAACCTCTGAACACTATATATAGGGCTGGGATTTTCGGGAAATTGTGCCCTCCCAGAATTTAATTTTTCGGGTTGGACATGGGACTCGGGATCCCCGAATTTCTCCAAACAAACGACTGGGTTGATTGCTAAAAGAGGGCTGAACACTCACAACATGAAATTTATCAAGAGCTGTAACTTTTGAACTATTAATATGATGTACTTAGTATATAAAAGTATACATTTTTGGCTCAAAATTTGCAGCATTCGTAGCAAATTAAGTTTTTGGTAAAAACGCTGAAATTGCACCAAATTCATCGTTATATAATTCTCTAGGAAAAGTGTTTGTTTGTTTTGAATATCTGATTTAAGCACCTTTTGGTCAATAAATCAAAAAATAAATCAGATATTCAAAACAAAAACAAAAAACCTTCCTAGAGAATTAGAAAGACAAAATTTGACCAAATGTATTTTTAGTCATTTTGACAAAACCTAAAATGGGTCAAAACCGTGTTTTTTATAATTTTCTCCAAAATGGTCAATTTCATGTTCATGGTTGGATTCATTAAACCCTTTTCTTCAAGAAAATGTATACTTTTGTATAGATTAAATGAATAATGAAGAAGTTACGGCAGTTTTACGGAGGCTATACCTGAGGGTTCACAACCCCCTTAAGGTGCCAAATTGTATCGTGCATGTTTAATTTTAGCAAGCATAAGATTTTTAAAAAGGTACTGATTTGACTAAATAAACCCATTTCAAGTGAATATCCACTACAAATTTTCATTAAATATAAGTGATTTAGCTGACAATTATTATCTTTTTAGTAAGCTTATTATTATTTTGTTGATCGTTTAATTATTGGGATTCGGGAAGGTGATTATTGTTCCAGGGATTCAACATTTTCGGACTGTGACTCAATTTTCCCGATTCGTTCCCTCCCCTACTGCACACCCAACATGAGCCGTCCTTCGTGAATGAGCATGCCAAAAGGACGGGACATTCCATTCTGACAAACAACATAACGTCACTGTTCTGTCAAAACCATGTATGTTTTCCCAGCCCTTCAGCATGTATAAATAAAACTGCCCAATGGTTATACATAGGAAGTGTTGCTTTAGACACGTTCAGGGGGCAAGAGCACTTACAAGGTTTTTTTTGGCCCTTGAACAGGTTTAATGATGGAAGAAACTAAGCTGCTTCCATTGTTCCGTCCAAGGACGACCGATGATGATGATGATCGGGCGATACTGGTTCACATGATACCAGTGAGATTTATGAACGATACTGGTACTATACATAATTATGTTCCAGTATCGCCCGATACTGGAACATATCAACATATCATATGCGCCAATATCGGCCGATACTGGGTGTTCCAGTACAGTTCAGAATCTGGGATCTAAAAAGCACACTTTTCCACAAGTTGTAAGTAAAGATAATCTCATGATCAAAAGCAATGGCATTCACAGCTAATAAATTATTCTGGGACAGCCCGGCCCTGTATTATTTAGAGAATAAAGGTATTGTTTTTAGACCGTACCCGTGTTATATTGTCTGACATAAATGCGGACGATAGTATTATTTTAAGTAGAACAACGACGCCGCAGGCGGAGTTGTTCTACGCAAAAAATAATACTATCGAACGCATTTATGTCAGACAATATAACACGGGTACGGTCTAAAAACAATACCTATTATTCTCATTCTTAAACAGTCATACTTTAGACATTTATCAAAGAAATAAGTACATTTTATTGTCCACATTTGACAACTTTTACCCCTGCTAGGATCGAATAACCCACAAACATTCCATCCAATCACAAGCGATGAGTAAACCATGCGTAAGCGTCGTGGCGCCGGCATAAACGCAGGAAAAGCGCTAAAGACGCACTGCAGAAGTGCGCGTTATGGAACAAATCACGCATTGTGAAGGTCGGGCGCACTGTCAAAACGTAAGCCCCCTCCTCTCCGTGTTAAGTTGTCTCATCTAGATGTCGCCGATTTCTCTGAGAACCAATGAGATTGCTTAAACTTTCTTAGCTGTTTAAGAATATTATTTACATCTTACACTACAAATTATGAGCGTTAACTTTTGGACAAACTAAAAGTAAACTCAAAAGTATACGCAATACTAAACACTTTATGTGAGCCCAACAACTAAGCTGTTTTCCACCCAGCCTCAAATCAATAACTGTCCCATTATATCACAGATGGTGGAAACCTCTGTGATTATATTCACTCACTTGGAGCGTGCATTGAGGTCAATTGGGTGCAAAATGCAAGAAACGTTTAGTTTTGCGTTTACTTTTACGTTAACTTTTGTGTTTAGAATTGCGTTTACTTTTGAGTTTACTTTTAGTTTGTCCAAAAGTAAACGCTCATAATTGACATCTTACCTCTGCTGATAGTATTATGTGATTGGTAGTTGGTCCGTTCATAGCACCTCTGAATTCTTGTAACGCAGTCTTCATATTAGAAACCTAAACACAAAGTTAGCAACAACAAAAATCGATAGTTAACTTACTTTTATAAACAGAAAGGTATCCAAATTTGTTGGTCCGTTCATGTATAGCAGTCTTTATATTCGAAACCTAAACACCAAATCAGTATAAAATAGACAGTTAACTTAATGTCAATAACAGAATGGTATCCAACGTTGTTGGTCCGTTCATAGCACCGCTTGATTCTTGAAAGGTACATGCAGTCTTCATATTAAAAATCTAAACACAACTTATGTTGATCAAATAAGTAATAAACTTGATGTGTTAAAATCAGAACGGGATTACATAACTAGTTGTTGGTCATACATGTAATTCTTGTTAAATAAAAGTCATGATATAGATATGCAGCGATGGAAATACCCACATGACTTTCCACCTGGAGTTGACTAGGTAGGAACTACACACTTTGTGGACTTAGTATATTTCTAACCCTAACTTTTACAAAAGGAAATAAATCAGTTGAAAAAGTGGTCCTAGTTGGAATTGATCCATGGACCTCTGCATTGTAAGGCACATAACTCAACCACTAGACTAGCGAGGGGTGAACTGGCCAGCGCATGATTTTAATCCCTCGTATTATTACGGAATAAAGCAATACTACTATTAGGATCAGTACACATAATATTATTAATAGAGCTGCGACACACATGATCGTCAACCCTACAGTCATGTGGGCATTTCCACTAGTACCACTACTGCATATAAAGGGGTCAAAAAAGTAAGTCCCCCCCCTAAAATTAGATTACTTTTGTTTATGTAACTTCAAACACAATTAGGCGTTTCGAAAAGTTGAAAGGATTATGAAAAGAGAAAACGCTTGGCTACCAATAGAATGTTTTACATTTTCGATATCATGTTTACTTTTCCCAAAACAGTCACATTTCCCCAAAATGATGTTTTCAGAAAAAGTGGCACTTGGTCCATACCAGTCAATTTAAAAACTCTCTCTCGTGATTTTTTTGTCCGAAAATTAGACCAAGTTTGTTTGCATAACTCCGCACAAGATTAATCGTTTTGAAAAATGTAAAAACTTGTGAAAAGAAAAAGTGCTTGGCGTCTCACAGAAAGTTTCTCCTGTTCAATATCATGTTTACTTTTCCCAAAATTGTCTCTTTTTCCCAAAACGATGTTCTCAGAAACAGTGGCAATTTTCAAAATCCTATACAAATTTGTTTGGGTAACACCCCCACACAATTAGACGTTTTGAGAAATTGAAACTTTTCTGAAAAGGGAAATCGCTTAGCTATCCGTACAAAGTTTCCCATTTTCAATATCATGTTTACTTTTCCCAAAAAAGTGAAATATCCCCAAAATGATGTTTCCGTTAACATGAATGTTGCCAAAATCCAATACAAGTAAGTGCCACTTTTTCTGAAAACATCATTTTGAGGAAATGTGACTGTTTTGGGAAAAGTAAACATGATATCAAAAATGTAAAACTTTCTATTGGTAGCCAAGCGTTTTCTCTTTTCATAATCGTTTCAATTTTTCAAAACGTCTAAATGTGTGTGAAGTTATGTAAACAAAAGTAATCTAATTTTAGGGGGGGACTTACTTTTTTTGACCCCTTTAGACACATAGATACTGTAGACTAATGGCCCACCAAAATAAATGTGAGTGAAGTTTTTTTATTTCGGTATAATTACAACAACTTATTACCTGCTATACATAATGATATGTGTATCTGGAACTGTACCTAAACACACTTAGAATCTGCAGGATTTTTTTCTTTATTTTGAGGTATTTTTAGGATATTTTTTTCTCCAATAAATTGCAACATGTGCCTCAACCTATATGTGATGCGATCTGTGAAAATCCGCCACATGGTGGCATTTTTCATATTAGAGATACTTATATTCATAAGAAAGCTAAAACTGTGCTGATTACAGAACTATTTCGATCATTTTTCTACGATCACTACAAAAAAAGTTATGAGTGAATGATGATTGTGATGTCATAAAAAGCTACAAAACAAGAAATCATGAAAACAGGCCAATAAAGATACACAATTCAATAGAAGAATAACATTATAAGGTCAATGTTAAAAGTGACTTAAGTAAGTTTTTGAAGGTGAAATTTCATAAAAGGTGATGACACAAAGTATTGGAAATTAATTTTCTTTAACAAAATCTATAAAAAAAATTATATATTTTTTTAATTTCAATTTTACCCATAATCCCTAGTTCACATTTGCGACATCCGACGGGGTTTTCACAGTTCGCATCACATATGGTGGATGTATTCAACAACTCTTATGTTGCGCTTTACATATGACAAAATTACGAGTGGTCCAGTGGAACAGCGCGGGATTCACAATCAAGAGGTTGTGAGTTCTAGCCCCGGCGTGGCCAAAGTGTTATTAGTCTCTATTGACCCAAGCGAGATTGGGTAGCTGATAAAAAGGGTAATATTACAATTTAAGTGCTGATATGGATAGTCTATGGATGTGCGCCTAGCCAGCAGCCACGTAGATGAAGATTATTCTCGACCCTGAACATCTCTTCTCAAAAATTCAAGCACCAATTTTAACCCTCAACCCTTCATCTCAATATTTCAAACACTATTTTTGACCGTCAACCCCTCGCGATCAGCTCAATAATCAAATCGCTATGTTTTGATGTTTGTACCCAGATTTCCAAATCATGAAAATCAAATGGCTAGGCCTGTGCACTATTATACACTCGGCAAAAGAAGTTCTTGGACACTTAAATTAAATTAATATTTAATAGAATATACATAATTATATATATATAATTGTATATCAAAATAAGCAGAAAGTAATCCTCTAACAGCTTAACATGGACTTTAGACATGATCACTCATGCATGGCAGATCCCATTCACTTGACAATGGCAAGAAGATTGCAAAAAAAATGGACAATCCCTCCATTCAAATGACTGTAAATGCTCATTTCTTGCAATTTCCTTTTACGCACCTTACCATTGCTTAAAGGAAGGGTCCCGCAAGCACAACATTGAGCATTATTTGTTAGACAAATAATTATCGAGCCGAAATTACGTAATAATATAGAACAAAACACCATACTAGTCACAAAAATGAATAAAAACTGCCATCACTCAACATGCACTTTTTAAAATTCGCGGCGATTGAAAGTCCCAGTGTCGATGACGTCATAGGTATCGGTGCCCAAATTTGCGCATGTGCATTGTATAACTATGACATCATCGACACTGGGACTTTCAATCGCCGCGAATTTTAAAAAGTGCATGTTGAGAGATTGCGGTTTTTATTTGTTTTTGTCATAAGTGTGGTGTTTTGTTCTATATAATTACAAAAGTTGGGCTCGATAGTTATATTTCTAACATATAATGTACACTTTTATGCTTGCGGGACACCTCCTTTAATGAATGTGCTCAGCCATGCATGAATGCGTACATCTTAATTTCATACAGACATGATAGAGAATCATTGTCTGCTTATTTTGACATGCAATTGTTTAATTTATATTAAATATTTATGTGAAATATTTGAACTTCAATGAGTGTCCAGGAACTTCTTTTGACGAGTGTATATTCATATAATATTCATATATCAGATTGCAGTATATCTCCATTAATTTGTAGATTTTTGCAACAAATTTGCAACTCACAGACAAATTATTTTACACACAGCGTTATTGAATTACTATGAGGAGACCGGCATCATTAACACAAGCTTCATTGATACAAACCATATAAATATATTTTCAATACGTAGCGGAGGCTCCTCATTTGCATAAGAATGCATAGGAGGTGCAGTGAATGCCGTTCGTCGTGATCGTATTCACTGACTGGGTTCGACAGCGTTCACTACGGTTGGGTTTGAATTTCGCGCTATATTATAATGTCTGATTCGGATCACAACACCGCTTCAGCAAGTGTTCAACACGGGGATAAACAGTCTCCTCTTTCTTCTGAGATCGCTGCAGCAGTTGGGCATGCTGTAAGGGCAGTTTTCTCTCCATTTAAGAGCTACGTAGATGATAAATTGGATACGGTGAAGGAGGATAACGAGGAGAAGTTCTTAGCTGCTACACAGGAATTAGATCAACTTAAGAGATCGGCAGCAGTGAACTTTAATTGGAAAGGAAATAAAGCTCAATTTGATTTCAATTCCGGTGTTTTGTGTAAGCTGGAGAAAGCTGATTTGGATTTGAAGGAAGGTAAAGCAACTAGAGCGGAGAAAGCGTTATCAGAGGCTATTTCTGATATCCGTAAGAGAAACAAACACATCCGTTTGGCAGACAAATCAGAAGCAGGTCAGTTTTTTATAATTCCAAGTGAATTGCGTATATATTGATTCCTTTGTATATAACAATTGTTGTTGCTAGTTCCGATGAGCCGATTATGTAATCGTCTCAGGTTTGGTGTTTGTATGAATATTGATTCATTACACATGTTTTGTGTTCTCGAGCCTCCTCGAGGGATATATTTTTCTATTGATGTTAGGTCCTCGATTTAGACGGACTGAATAATCTCTTATAAATACATTTTTGTTTGCTATTTTTTATAATAATAATAGGTTGGTCTGTTGTAGACGAATATTTAAGTGATGACTTGGCTAGCGATCAGGAGGATGTTAAAAGGATGCGAGAAGCTCAGTCCAGAGCTAGTCGCTAACAGAAAGAAAAGAAGAAAAAACGTCCCACGCCCTTGAGTAAACGGCCGAGGGGCAATGTACGTAGTCATTCTAATGACTTTTCTGGTTCAGATGCCGGAATATTTTTTCGTGGCCCTGCCGGACCACCAGCTCAATATTATAACAAGCAATCATTTGGAAACAAGTCCGGTGATATCTGCTTCTCCTGCGGTCGCTACGGGCACTGGAGAAGAGAGTGTCAAACAGTTAAACATGACAACAAAGATGGCGGCGCCCAGGGTCGGCGTATGTAATTCAGGTAATTTACACCTGTTATGATTTTTGTTCAGGTCTAGAACAAGATTTTAGTTCATTACTGAGAACATGTCGATTACTTATAATCGTAATATGAGATATTGGCCGCTTGGCTGGATTAGCGATTGATATAAGATGGTTCGCGAAATTTTAAACATTGTTATTGTAATTAATTGTAATGTTACTTGCTTTTGTATTGTAAATTGTAATTGTTATTGCAATTTTGTTGATGTGACTGATGCATATTGAATACTGATCACTGTTCCTGATTATTTATATGAATGCTAACGTTTACATTTTGCAGATAGCATTGAACGTAACATTTACCAAGCATCAAGTTCAAGTCAACAGCTGACTGATATGACAATGGATATGGGGTACGATTCAGACTTTTACTCTCGTAATCTGCATGAATATGAAGAGGGTCTTTCAGAGCCAATAGTTAAAGGCAGAGTTCGATCTCATGTTCTTTTTTGGGAGCAGATAGGTGCTCCACCTCTAGTCATTGATGTTATTAGACATGGGTACAAACTCCCCTTGATAGAGACGCCACCTGTTCAAGAATTTAAGAACAATAATTCTGCTATTGTCCATAGTTCTTTTGTTTCAGATGCAGTTTCAGACTTATTATCTAAAGATTTAATACTGCAGTGTGATCATAAACCACATGTGATTAATCCCCTTTCAGTTTCAATACAGTCTTCAGGCAAGAAGAGATTAATTCTTGATCTTAGACTCGTTAACAAATTTCTCTGGAAAGAGAAGACTTCGTTTGAAGATTGGAGAGTTGCTGTTAATTATTTTAAGAAAGGTGATTTTCTTTTTTCCTTTGACCTCAAGTCAGGTTACCACCATTTTGACATTTTTCCAGACCACACAACTTTTCTTGGTTTTAGGTGGGATTCCGGCTCAGGTACCAAATTTTATGCTTTTAAAGTTTTACCATTTGGTTTATCTACTGCCCCATATATTTTCACTCATTGCATCAAGCCTTTAGTACAATATTGGCGGAGATTGGGAATCTTTATTGTAGTGTTTCTCGATGATGGATGGGGTAGAGCTCCTGATAGAGAGTCTTGTTCGCATATTGCGCATCAAGTTAAATCAGATTTGATTAGTGCTGGTTTAGTTGCTAACAAAGAGAAATCTCAATGGCTCCCCACACAGAACCTGGATTGGTTGGGACTGTCTTGGGATGGCAAGAATGGTTCCCTTAAAATCACTCAAAGAAGGATTTTTAATATTCTTGATTGTATTACAAATTTACAAGATTCACTTCCATATGTGTCAGCTAGACAGCTGGCAGCATTTACAGGTAAAATTATCTCGATAGGACCTGTTGTTGGTGCTCTTTCTCAACTTAAGACCAGATTTTTATGTTATGAAATTGTAAAGAGGTTTCATTGGGACAAGAGATATATGCTTCAGAGTGATAGCAATGTTATAGAAGAAATATTCTTCTGGAAAAGAGAATTGATTAGTCGTAATAATCGTCTTTTATTTGATTATTCTATCCCACAGATTATTGTTTACACCGATGCAAGTGCTATTGGTTGTGGTGCTTGGGGAAGTTGTGATCGGCTTGAACTCCAAAGAAACTGGACCGAGACTGAAAGTACTAAAAGCTCCACATGGAGAGAACTTAAGGCTGTAGAGCTAACAGTGCAAGCATTTGCCCCTAAACTGAAGTGTAAGTCAGTTAAATTGTTTTCGGATAACAAAGGTGTTGTCGCGATTATTGGTAAGGGTAGTATGGTAGCAGAATTGCAAACCATGAGTCTAAAGATTTTTGATATTTGCACTAACAATCATATTTCCCTACAAGTGCAGTGGATTCCTAGAGAGGAAAATGCTCGTGCAGATTCTCTGAGTCGAGAAATAGATTTTGACGATTGGGGTGTATCAATTGAGTTTTTTACATTTATTGACAAATTATGGGGACCTCATACCATTGATCGATTTGCTGATGAGTTGAATTCTAAACTCTCTCGGTTTAATTCCAAGTTCTGGTGTCCTTATACTGAGCATGTAGATGCTTTTTCATGTAGTTGGGCGAACGATAACAACTGGTTAGTTCCACCCATATATCTGATTGGTGATGTTCTGAGGCATTTGTGTTCTAGTCAGGCTGATGGTACACTTGTGGTTCCGGAATGGCCATCAGCCCCCTTTTGGCCTCTTCTTTTTTCCAAATTTAGTTCCTTCTCTCCATTTGTTGCTCATGTGATTAAATTTTCTGATCCATCTTACATCTTTGTGCAAGGTCGAAATAAAAATTCTATTTTTGGATCACCTAATTTTAGAAACAATGTTCTTTGCATTAGGATTAAATGCAAGTGAATCGAATTGATTTGATTCATGTATAGCCGCATGGCTCAGATAGTACAGAGTTGCAGCATTGCACGGTATTAATATTTGGTACACATGGATGTACGGTGCACTTCAGCTGCATAGCTAATAAGAAGTGGTTCATATTGTATATATATTCAGCTGCATAGCATTAGAAGTGGTTTTGTTATAGACATAATATTGCTAGGTATTGATGTTTGTCATTGAATGACAATGGTAAGAAACACTTCAATTAGCTGCATAGCTTTAGAAGTTACATGTTCCTGAAGAAGATGTTTTGTGTTATAAATGACAAATTTGCGATTGCAAGTACGTTTATTACGTTTATGTTTTTCAGAACCAGATCAGATAATGATTTCAAAGCTATCTTGGCGGATGTCCTCGAGGCCTCTAAATCAAAGAATACTCTAGACAAGTATAAGCGAGCATTTGAAGGATGGAGGCTTTGGTGCCTGACAAATAAGGTAACTCCGTTTGCTGCTAATGCGGAAGATGTTAGCCGTTACTTGATTCATTTACACCAAGTTGATGCTCCATACTCCAGAATGGAGGCGGCTTTTTATGGTATCAAATGGCACTATGATTGTGTTCCTAGATGCTTTAATCCATGTGACTGTAAATTTATTCATAATGTTCTTCTAGGCTTGAAAAGGATTCATGCCAAACCTATAGTTAAGAAGGATTCTATTACACCGGATATTATTAAAGCATTGGTGTCTAAATTTGGTCATTCTAACAGCCTCATTGATTTAAGATTATGTACTATGACCTTACTCGCATATGCTGGTTTTCTGAGGCATAATGAACTGATTAGCATTCGTAGGTGTGACCTAGAGTTATATGCTTCACATGTTAGTGTTTTTATCATGAAGAGTAAAACTGATATATTTAGACAGGGAGCATGGGTTTTAATTGGTGCTACCCACTCCGAGACATGCCCTGTTGGTATGTTAACTAGGTACCTGAATGAAGCAGAGTTACACAATGATGCTGATGAGGATTTTCTATTTAGACCTGTTAATTTTTGTAAGTCTTCTAATAAATACAAATTAAGATCCGGTCAGCTTTCCTATACTAGATGCCTGGAGTTGCTGAAACAGGCCCTCTTTTCAGTAGGTTTGGATCCAAAGAAGTTTGGAATGCATAGTTTACGCAGTGGTGGTGCATCGGCAGCAGCAAATTTTGGTGTACCCGATAGGCTTTTCAAAAAGCATGGCAGATGGAGGTCTGAAACTGCCAAAGATGGGTATATTCAAGATAGCATGAAAGACAGATTGTCTGTTTCTCTTAATCTAGGACTGTAAGTTTTACTTGTGCTTATATCAATATAATATTTATAACGTTTTGTGAATGAAATGGAGGTAATGATATAGAATAAATCTTCATTTAATGATTGCATAATATCTGATATATTAACGTCTTGTTCTCAATTTTCCCGTTTTTTAATACCTGATGGAGATTAGGACATTGGTGCATTCTGTCCTGCCATCGAAGCTCGGGTGATTCTCTATATACTTGTGTGTAATATATGTTTCTTTTGCAGAATGGGGAGTCTCGCGGTAGTGAAAATGCTTTATACTCGGTTGAGACTCGTCGAATTAGAGTGTAAATATATTTTCAATACGTAGCGGAGGCTCCTCATTTGCATAAGAATGCATAGGAGGTGCAGTGAATGCCGTTCGTCGTGATCGTATTCACTGACTGGGTTCGACAGCGTTCACTACGGTTGGTTTACCTTCACTACGGTTGGTTTACCTTCACTGTGTTTGGTTATGAAGTTAGCAGATAGTTGCAGTTAGAAATACAGGATATGGGTTGTTTTGGATACGGATAATGTGAAGTAGTAGAAGATGGACTAGAATGATCAAGGAAAGTATGATGAGTTCTATCTCTCATCAGGGGTAAGTAGATCCAGCACCTTTCAGGTACGTTCTTGGATCTACTGGTCTGCGCGTCTAACCGTTCTGTCCTGCCATCGAAGCTCGGGTGATTCTCTATATACTTGTGTGTAATATATGTTTCTTTTGCAGAATGGGGAGTCTCGCGGTAGTGAAAATGCTTTATACTCGGTTGAGACTCGTCGAATTAGAGTGTAAATATAACCATTCATTTGCAGGGTTGAATAGCCTTGCTTTTTTGTCAATATTGTAGACTATTCAAGAAAAAGGTACCATTCATATAAAAGACACATGTATTTTTACAGAATATATTTGGTATTCCATGTGCAAAACTCAACATCGGGAAATCACATTTAATCGAACTTGTACAATTTAATTGAAGTTGTAGATAAATTGTCCAAATCAACAGCTCATTTAAAAAATATCTTATTTTTGGTTGTATAAAATCCCCTTTGTCTTTAGAACTACACTATTTGTTTTCATTTCTAAATTTTTGGGTTAGAAAATTGTCACAAAGAGAATTAAACTTACGGCAATTTTGTGAGGAATATTGGATTTTATTTTGTGTTTAGAAATTTTGGAAAATTGTTTACATTTTTTGAAATACTTTGAAAATTGCCAGAAAATGAACTGTCTGCGGTCATCGTCAATTTTTTTTCTGACTCGGCGGCACATTTCCTGATTTTTTTTGTGGGGGAAAATAGGCTGACCCTACCGGAGAGGAACGTTTGCCCATAGAACAGGGTGGGTTTTCATTGTCGCCTTAACCCTAACCCTGCTAAATCCAACAGAAGCACCATGCCGGTGGACCCCCCCCCCCCCACCCCCATTTCCCAGTCAATCTTATTGTGCAATAAGGCACAGCATATGGGTTCTGAAAAAAATATTTTGGGAGTGATTTGGGGGGAATTTTATTTGGGGGAAACTTCCAGTTAGCCTTATAGTTACCACCCCCCCCCCCCCCCCCCCCCATGAGGGGTTAGGGCGGCCTCATCTGATATGACATGCCAAACCATAGGTATTTTTCCGTATTGTGTGAACATGCAGGGGATAACTAATAATATTATGTGATCTTTTCCAGGGGGCGCCTTCTATTCACGATTTTTTTTTAGGAAGTAGATTTTCTCTTGCAGATTTGCTTTTCTGATCATAAATCATGAATATAGTCTGAGTTAAAGAGCGATATGATTCTTAAATACTTCAAAATCATGGTTTAAAGAGTGAAAATAATCTGTCCTGATAGCAGAACAGTTTATTTTTCTCTCTAAAATTCACTCTAAAATCATGATTTTGAAGTAATTAGGAATCATATCACTTTGTAACTCAGAATATATTTATGATTCATGATCAGAAATGTAAATCTGGAAGAAAATCTACTTTCTAAAAAAAAAAATGAGTAGAGGGTGCCCCCTGGAAAATATCACATAATATGCCTTCAAGCACAAGAAAGTTGATGTTGCCCTTAAAGTGCCAATTTTTTTAAATTTTTAAGTGAAACAAACAGATACTACACAAGACCACAGATTTTTAAAAGAATACCAAGCATGCATCTTTCTTCTTTAATTTCCCAAAACTCGTAACTTTTAATATTTAAACAAATAAATAAGTGAGTAATTGATGATTTTATGTGTTTATGTCGCAGCTAAACATAAACAGAACACATTTCATGAAAATCACATTTTTGGCACTTTTTGGTCTATAACTAAAAAAAATTAAGATATTAAAAATAAAATAAAAAACACTCCTGGGGAATGTTATCAGGATTATCATAAAACTAGTATGACAAAATTTAACAAAATATATTTTGAGTTATCTTTTCCAAACCTAAAATGGGTCAAATAACATGTTTTTTAATTTCTTTTAATTTTTTTCCAAAATGGTCAATTTCATTATCATGGTTGGATTCATTGAACCCTTTTCTGCAAAAAACTGTATACGTTTATAAAGATTAAATTAATATTGAAGAAGTTACGGCAGTTTTACGGAGGCTATACCTGAGTCCACACCCCCCTTAATGAACCAAAATATGATTTTTTTTATTTTTTTAAATATTAAAAAGCCACCCTAGATTTTCTGATTTTTTTTCTTCTTCAGCCTTATAGTTGACCAAAAAGTGCATAGACTTTGGTTGATTTGATTTACTTGATGAAACATTACCATTGCTCTTATTTGAGCTTGTATTGATCCACAGTATAGTAGAAACAAAAGGGGATTTCCCCATCCTTTCAAAATATTGATGCCAATATCTGATGTGTGCTTAGGAGAGGGTTAGGGGGAGGGGTGGCACTCATGTACAGAAGTTGTAAGCATCTGTGTCAATGTCCCCTAGGTATAACCTTCCATTGAGCTTGTATTGATCCATAGTATAGAAGAAACAAAAAGGGATTTCCCCATCGTCTCAAAATATTGATGCCAAGATCAGATGTGGGCTCTAGGAGGGGGTACAGGGGGTGGCACTCTTGTTCAAAAGTTGTAAGCATCCATATCAATAGGCGCTAAGAAACCATCCATAGTATTGATTCCTTTTGGAACCTGGCGATTTTCATAACCTGAACACCGACAAGCACAGGATCATAATTTTGTTATAAAAAGTACCCATAAGGCAACAGAAAAAAATGGTCTATCGTTAATCCTACTTAATCTCAGGTATGGTTGTAGGTTTTTCAAAACATTTTTTTCTTCTTTCCAAGACCTTTCCACACATCACCTTTTTTTCTTCTTATTTCAACAACATTTTAAACAATTTCAAAAATTCAAAAATCAGATTATTTTTTTTCGCCTCATATATTTTTTTTTAAATTCACAAAATTTCAAAAATCCTCAAATTTTTAAATTTGAGGATTTTTGAAATTTAAAACAACATATGGGTTGGTTTGTCACCTAAGAATAGGTTTGGGTTTTTTTCCACTTGGTCTCATCTCTGGTGGGTTTTTTTCCTTCAAATTTATGCATCATCTTTGCTTCCCTCTTCCCCTCCCCTGTCCCTTTCCCTGGGATGTCCCCTTTCCCCGGGATGCCCCTTTCCCCGGGATGTCCCCTTTCCCCAGGATGTGAAGGAACTAAAGGACAGATGGAACTAAACAAAATTTACAGATGATCAACCAAATTACCTAACCATACTGATCAGCCACAAAGAACGGATGACTCTATATATGCAGTGAACATTTGTACATTTACATACATTTGTACATGGTAAACATTGACAAAATAAAATCTTACTTCGAGATTTTTTTTTATTTCACAAGGGTGATTTAACATTGTTCTCCTCAAATTTAGTCCAATAAGACCTATATTTTGCCTCATCGTTACTATCATTTATTAATAGAATGTATAAGGCAACAATAATATATAGAATGGTTTATTTTCAGGTGAAAGAATATTGGACTTGCTATAACAATATTGTACGAATCAATTACACTCTGCTTTCCCATTTAATTACTACATGTATGGCTCATGCTATACAGGGTGTCCCAGAATGATTTATACCGGGAAAGGTGTATTTATTTAGCTGTGAACACCATTGCAATTGGTCAAAGTGCTTACGATATTATTATCTACATATATTTAGCTTTCTTGGGAATTTTGAATTTTAAAGATCGGACGTTTCTGACAAAAATTATGGACTTATTTGTAAAAAATGGTAGAAGCCAAGTTTGATATAAAATTGGATGGATTGAGCGTGATACACAAAGATATTGGTCGAGGTACATGTATGAGGTCGAGCACAATATTTTATTATGGAATATCATCAAATAATTTTATCATGGAATATCATCAAATAATAGACGATTTAGAATTGATGCCCTGCTCCTTGGAACAATGTACACACCTCCTCACCTCCCCTCTGGTAATGATACACATCGATATACTACAGTACGTCTCTATTGAAAGCATATCTCAGCTCATCATCGATCGGTTATTGATTTGGACCTATTCCATTTCACGTTAGAGGAACCACAATGAACCAATCACAACGATATCAGCACGGTTTAGATACTATTGCTTTTGCTGCAATATAGTGCTCTATTCAAGCATGCTATCTTAACAAGTAAGACATATTGATCATCATTTCTAATCGTTCTTTGTATAGATGAGGATTAAATTAGAAAGAAAATCAATTTGGACAGCATGAGCAAACTTTGTCACATGAACTACCCTTGATGTGATACGAGACACAGGGAAGAATAGAACCATTAAGTACCAATGATCAGATTAAGGTTTCAAATCACTGCCTCCCCCTCAATTGTAAGATATTACCTATACTGAAATGTTAAATCGGCCAACGTCTGTAAATCTACTACTGCCCCCCACCCCTGGTAAAGATACACATCGATATACTACGTCTCTAATGAAAGCATATCTCTACTCATCAATATAACAAAGGTCTGTGGCACTGCATTTTATCGTATAGACCATAATCAAATAAGGCCACAAAAAAAATTGTTATGTTGTCCTCCACAACTTTCAGAGAGGAGGGCGGGCGGGCGTTTTTTGTTTTTTTTATTGTTTTTTAAAATTTTTCTTTTACCAGCGGAAGCTCAAAGTTCAGCCAACAAGAAGTTTAAATCACTCTAAGAGTCGCACATATATGTTATAAACACTTAATTTAATATTCAATGCCATTTAAACTGCTTTAAAAAATATCTGAAAAAAATCTGGAAAAACAAAATCTGATTTTTTATTTTATTTAAAAATCTGAAAAAAAATCAAAGCGGCCCTAAATCTGTCAAGGACAACATAACAATTTTTGTTGTTGGCCTAATAGACAATTGGAAGTTGTGTAACTACTCGTAATAACAAATGAACACGCCTGGTTTCAGTTGAACAACCTTACTAAGCGAAGTATGTGTGCCCATAGACAATGAAGGTATGGATGGCGAAGTGAGTACTTTCTGTTGAAACTCTGCTCGTCTCGGATTAACTTCGCGCAACACTAAAGTCCATATAGTCTAAATTGCACTGTCATGAAACAACTTCTCAAAATTCATAAATAAAACGTCACTCTCGTTCCTATTCGTTAATTATTGATTTGAAAAGACGTGCTTGTTGTCCATCGAACAACAGATTCGAATCATAGATTCGAGTTTAGGTGATTTTAAAACTGGGAAAAGTAGATGTCTATTAAACTTAACAACGAATGTTACATCAATCGCATCACTGAATGTGTGTATTAATTTAATATATTTAAAATATTAGAAATATTTTGAATTTTCACCTCGGCTTTTTTTCGCAAGCTATCCCATCCCCTACTGTGAGTTATGTTATTGCTACAATAGACCCAATTCATGCGGCAGCCATTTTCCAAAATATGCCACCCAAGCCTCGTTCCCGTTTGGTCTATCTTCGCCTCGCGCTGCACAATAGAACTGCGCGAGACGCGTGGTACCAAAGCGTGCGGCGTACGCATCCTCACGCAAGTCACGCAGACGCAGGTATACGTAACGAGAACGAGGCTTGGGTGGCAAATTTTAGAAAATGGCTGCCGCATGAATATGGTCTATAGAATACAATCCTGGAAAAGTCTTGGAACACTTGCATGTGATTGACGGAAAAGTGTCGCCCCCACTCCCCCGTACAATGTTGACCAAGGCCAGTGGCTCCTGCAGCTTGCCAGAGTGTCCCAACATTGATCGATGGGAGTGGGGAAGGAAAAATCTCATTTGAACAAGTTCCGTTTATAACAGAAGACACTAAGTATCAATACATGAACATAATACCCAACATGTGTGCTCAGCATTTTGCGTTCCAAGGACTTTTTCCAAGATTGTAGCAAAACCCACATTTAGTACTGGCCTTTTCAAACATGCCTGTTATACAGGTGTGAGCGAAACGCACATGTCACTACTTCTAATATTCCATTAAATGTAGAACTACTTTTCACAGATATGTGACTCGATCGAGCGGAAGAGTCATATGTCGGGAATATTGATTTTGAGCTATTCTTCACAAATTCTTATCTTTTACTTTGTTTTCACGGTTGGTAAATGGTTCGTAACTTAAAAACTAAAAGTTTGATTTTAGTAGGGTTTGGACCCTACTGTAGCATTTTGCACCTGCTTTTAAATGATGGACAAATATAGAAATTCAAAATTGCCGACATGCGACTCATTTCGCTTGTTCATGTCACATATAAGAAAATTAAAAAGGTGTACTTTTTTTTAAAATCAATGTCAAATCCATATCCTATATCCTATACAGGGGTTCTCAAATGGCGGCCTCGTAGGCCAAATATGACCCTCGGATCACTGAGACCTAGCCCTTGAATAGCTCTTAAATCAAAGGAGAAAAATTCAAACCACTGGGGCAATTTGGCCCCTGAGATTGAGATGTTCAGTGGTCCTTCATGGGCCCCATCAAGCAAACATAGTTGAGAATAGATTGAGAGTTTAACAGGTTCGCCGTCGGACAAGTTTAAAGTTGATAGTTGAGAACCCCAGCTAAAATTCTTATCTGAAAGTTAAATTACAAATTTTTGGGGAAATGCAGCCAGAAATACCTTTTTACCCTTTTTATCCATTAATGTTACCTAGTGTTTAAACCACTGATTGCATATAATATAAAATACAAACGTTCAAACAATACTTTCTTCACTTAGAATTTTGTTGATTTAGCAGTTCACTTAGGGGTACGTTACATATGACAAAAACCTTGTTTTCTTGCAATTTTCTGAACTATAACAATGCAATGCAATGAAGCTTGTGACTGTATAAAAGACTAAAGTTAACCCTAACTCTCACCCTTATCATGTTTTTGACAATTAAACTATCAGGGAGAAAAATGGGTCACATTTTTGGGGAAAGATCACTGTTTGCCCACCCCGAGGATCAAACCTAGGCCCCCCAGCGTGGCAGGCGGACGCCTAACTGATTGCGCTGACGGGGGGAGCTAGAAAAATTTAACTTTTCTGAGACCATTTGACAGCTTGCCGGATTGTGCCACAAGACACAGCAGCTATTTGCAGTGGTATTTTGTGGCCTTAGGGTTAAATAACATCATAAGTACGATCTAAACTCAAATCTTAAAATGAATTCATAGGTGTAGTCACTGTTCAATTATTAGAATATGTAATATAGTTTATATTTGGTGAAGTATATCACAGCCTAATTTCAAGAAATAAAATCAAATATCAGACTCCTGTATGAGAACTGCCATATTCAGAGGGGAAAAGTTCAAAATTATGCTTTGGGTTTTGACCCCAAGTTGACTTTCAATCTGATTCTCATTATAGATACTATTAATTATATGGTTAGGATAAGACATGAACTCATAGCAACTGTATCTTTCTTATTATTAGTTTTAATAACAATGTAGTTCTACTTTCCTCAAAAATACGGAGTAGTTAAAAAAGCTAGCTATCGAAAGGACTTACCCACCAAACATGTGAAAATGTCACACTGAAAATGTCATACTAAAAATATCCATCCAATTAGCGCTAGTCTCATGGTCGACATCAGCGGACCAGGTGCACATTTCTCAGAGACCTGAGTGGAGTTAAGTCAAACTCCTTAACACTTTCCATGCGGCAGGCAGGCGTCTGCAGACGACATTCCAAAATTTCACAATTTTTTTTCAAAAATGTCAAAATAATTGAATTTCATTACCATATTTGGAATCACCATGTGAAATGCATTGAAATAAGTACAAACATGCCTAGTATTGGTTTAGTAATCCTTGAGATAGACTTTGAAAATTGGGAAAGGTTTCTGAAAAACCTGTTTCGTATCATGCTAAAACCAATAGCCGCGTGGAAAGTATTAAGACTCAAAGCTCATATCAGTCGCTGTTCTGTCATTAAACCTTGTATCTCCATCCGGCCCTTCAGCATGTGTAAAGTGATACTTCCTATGTATAACCTTTGAGCAGTCTGCTCAAAACGTGTTGTCAAGGGCCAAAACACATAGATCTACAAACGCCTTGTAAAGTGCCTTTGACCCTGAACATGTATAATAAAACAACACTTCCTACGCATATCCGTTCGGCAGTTTTAGTTTGACTTATACATGCTGAAGGGCCAAAAAAAACATACTAGGTATTGATAGAACGGTGTCGATATACCCTCACCTTATCGAGTATTGCACATCATTTTTGTTTACGGTGGATGAGGCAGGTAAGGCGAGCACAAAGCTAATGCTTCATTCATCAGTATCTGTCAAAGTAACCATGTGCCTATGCGTGTATATCAAAAATACACACACTTGAACTGGTAACAATATATCTGACGTCATATTTGAACTGCATTTGCGTGCTGTTGTCTCATACGAGTGTTTTTCAACACTGTTTAGGAAAACAAAAATTGTTTGTTTGTCCATTTCAGACCTTCCCTAATTTTGAAAATTGACAAGAAACGTTTTTTACTGTACAAATACCAATATTAATTTTGGAAATTCCAGAAAAGGGTTTTTTATCATTCAGAATTTTGCTTCTGGAAATATACTGTTAAACTGTTTCTTTACTCTTCTAAACTATTTTAAAACATGAATGAAGTGATTTAATACAAAAATATTCCCATTCACATCTTATTTAGCAACTATTATACATGTTTTGAATGCTATTTATAAAAAATATAAAAAAACATGATAAGATTTGGCTAAAATTGATAATTGTATGCCATTTTCTTGAGAGAGTGAACACGATTTCTGATAAAGCCCTTATAATGGAAGATGAAACAAATCAGTGTTTTTTTCTTTTCCTTACATAAGGCTTAACCCCCTGAGAACTACCTGCCGATTGGTTCGAAAGATGGATACAGCATTTATTGCACCAATCAGAGACAATGTTAAAACAATTGTATCCCTGGTAAAAATTGGGAGTAAAATTTTAGTAGCGGTCTTGTAATTGGTGATTCATTAGAGTACATTTTGCAATCATCCAATCACAAACACCGTTAGATACATGTAGACAGATAGTGCCCAAGGTGAGTGTACTATACCAACCTGGTACAATGCACTGACGGTTCAAAGAAAGTCAAAGTCATACCATTTTTTTATGAACAGACTCGACTATAGTCTAATCAGTTCCAAATTGGCGAGACATATTCGGTGTATCCTTGGTGTAAGATATTTATAAGTTAGACTAGTGTCCAGACCTATTACGGATTAAAGCTGTATAATCCTTTAATCCCTCAATAGAGGATTTGGTGCTAGGTTAATTTCGTGCTGTCTTACACCAAGGATAAACCACATATTCGGTCTTTATCTCTCCGCGCGCAAAAGAAATCCAAGTATACACGCGCGATTCTGGCCACACGCACGCACACGAATTGGGTCATACGCATGCATCCACATATGATGCTTCCTTCAGCGCGCGCGCATGCTTCTGTATTCATTCGCTGCTGTGCGGTGGCTTCGCCAATTTGGAGCTGATCAAACTACTGTAAAAGTGGAAATGTTTGCGCTACATTTATTTTCGCGCTTTTCGCGCTCAAATCAGCAAGCGCGAAAATTAAAACGCGCGAATATATTCATTTTGTATAGGTCTGTCTATGCATGGAAGCTCAAAATCGCGAAAATAAAAACAAGCAAAATTGTTCAAAATGTGCAATGCGCGAAGATTTACACGCGCGAACATTTCCACTTTTACAGTATAACACATCTGTCGTTTTACCTACCTCAGAATTCTTTATTTGCAATTCCTTTTGCAGGTCCGCAGTCAAAGCTTGCAGTTGTTCTATGTTTATGTCTTTCTCCGTTGCCTAGGTAACACAGAGAGAAGAAAAAATAACGACAGCTTTTAGTTATTGTAGATCAGATGATTAATTGAAGGAGATGCTAGTAGGTGAATAATACTGGACAATTTTTTGCGCTGCGTTTATTTTCGCGCTTGATCCAGCTACTGCAAAAATAATAAGCGCGAACCAGCTACAGCAAAAATAATAACATGTTAAATATATTTCTTTTGCGTATAGGTCTATGTGAAGAAACTACAAATCGCTAATTTAAATAAACACTTAAACAGCTGAAAATCTCTACAAAGCGTGAAAAATTAATTGCGCGAAAATTACTACTTTTACAGTATTGGACAAGACGAGAATGCACAATTTTTTTTTGTCCAATTACATTTTTTGCACTTTGATGATTTTCAGCCATTGTTTCCCGTAGGTGGTCTGAAAAGCAAGACGCGAGATGCGTTGGGTTTTGGTGGTTTTGTTAGGTTTTTTGAGGGGGGGGGGAAGTGGGGTGGGATGACTTTCTGAAGGCAACTTTCGCAACGTACCATGAGCCGAGAACCCTGAATACAAAAAAAATGCTCCCGGCACGAAGGGAGACAGGCTTTATCAATTGTTTGTGCAAAATTGTAATATTTTCTACAGTAATATGTATCATCAAACTCAAAAAATAAAATCGCAAAAGTGATTTCAAAATCACTTTTGCGATTTTATTTTTTCAAAAATGCGAATAAAAGAAATGAAATGCGCAAATTTATGTCGCCAAAACGAAATGCGCGCGGCCTACCGGAAACAAACTTGTTTGTTTGTTTTTTTCTTTTTCGCCTTAACAAAATTCATTATTATTCATACCATAGATTTAGACACAAGCAGAATGTGTTCACACATTCACACAGAACAAGAATAATGTAGCAAAAACTTAACACACACATTGTTTTCAATTTGCCAAAAGGGTGAAATCACCATCCCATACACTATCCTCAATTTGATAAGTCTGATTTTCATGATCTAAAATACCAGTGAAAGGTGTCAAGGTTTATTTAATTACAACACATCTATAGTCGATTCGCAGACATTGGCCGATTTGGCCGATTAACCATTTTCAGTCAGAGGTAACAGAAGCAAAAGAGGGGGGAGGCACTCGAATTTAATCGTAATTTGCAAGGTTAATACTGTGTCTTCATGTGCATGTACTACTGTGATGTAGTCACCACTATGTACCTAGTGACAGGGAACTTGCGGCTGGTATATCGGCATAACTTTGGCTGCAAACAGTTGTTGTCAATTGCCCGCGTATTTTCGATAAAGATATGTATTGTTATTCAGATAAATTGATAAAGGTATTCAGGTGGTCTCATAGCCAGAAATACTTAAGTAACGTTTATAATCCGTGTCTTGGTTGATATAACTGTTGTTCCATTTAATTAGGGCAAATGGTATATAAAAAAATGATTATTGAATTATTTTCAGGGTTTTTTCTCGCAAATAAATACATAGAACTGTTATTTTCATTTTAATGTTTCTTTTATTCCACATGCACAATAAAAACGGAAAATAATAAAAAGTATCCATTAAATTATGAATAGGTAAAATGACATACATAATATTTAATATTTTTCTTTCGAAACCTGTATACGGTCGATGATGGTCGATTCGTTTTTATTGTGGTAACCGCTTCCAAAGGGATAACACATATGAAGCTGCTGGATTAAGTTTTTGGTTGTCGTGATTGTCAGGGTTGTAGCTATGCCGGGCGGCGCCGGGCGGGCCCGCCACTGGGCTAGCCTGCCCGGCGTTGGGCCTGAAATTGGGCTGGCCGCCCGGCACTCTAAAAAATAAAATTAAAAAAAATAAATTTACATTTTCTTTTTACAATTTGTGGATAAAATCATTAAACTGCCTCATAAAACAAGACATTATGTGGCAGGAACCCTCAAAGTGCCTTAAAAAAGCCTAAAAACATCCCGGCCCCTGAGCCGCGAGAATCAGCAACCAAATAGCGAAATATTGAGCCCAAATAGCGAAATATTGAGCCCGGCACTCAAAATGCTCTGGCTACAACCCTGGTGATTGTAAAGCTACATGATCAGCCCTATTCATAAAGCCACACTATATGAATAGCATTTGATTATGAAGCGCAAATAATCATGATAATAACATCTATAAAAGTACCGCTGTTTCATCATTGGCCAAAATGGGTTCCTCTAATGCACAATGGACGAGGTCCAAAATCGATACCGATGCCCCAGAATTTATGAATCTACTATAATATCATTGAATTCCAAGATGAAAAAACATCATGAACTTTGGGCATTGATGTGTACTAATATTTGTTGACGTTAAGCGCTACACGCCTATGGTGCATAGTATGCTTGATTCCTTTGTGCATGCCCGCGTCCTTCTGTTCACCAATTTGGAACTGATCAACTTATTGTGATTGAATTCGTTTCATAAGGGCTAGCAGAACATCACTAAAAGATGATCTTTAAGAAATGTCATGATTTTTTGAAATTCCCAGAAATGTTCAAAATAATTTTACAATTTTGTCAAATTCAGTCGATGTTTTGTCCTGTTTATGACTCTTTTTTTGAAAAGAAAATGACAAATTATTAACAATCACTTTGTAGCAAGATCTATGTATGGGTTTAAAGGAAATTTGAAGGGAAAAAATCTTGTTTATAAATAAATCACTTAATGTACCTTTACCGGTTATCCCAGGCCGACATAAAGAGCATTGCAATATCTATTTTAAATCTATTTCCGCCTCAATTTTCTTCAATAGTCAATTTTGCAATCTAATTCAAATCTATAAATTTCAGTCTGAATGGCAAGATTATGATCTTCGTTTAAAGGTATATGACCCGATCACTTTTTTGGGGCTATGATTTTTTTTTTAAATCAAGATATTTTGGTATCAGAAGAATCCCCATATTTTTCTCATTATGTCTGTAAAATCTTAGGGACCAGAAATGTTTCATTTGGAAATTATAGGCTAAAATGTGGTGAATTACTGCCAATGGTGGTTGACCACCAGCGGCCAGCCAGTCTGTGTACTTCTCAATGGGCACATGTCTTTTGACCTTGCGCTTCTAAAAATAGAACCATTGGAGTTGTGCAACTCAAACTTTGGAATGCAACAATTTTAAGGATGACCTTTCATTTAAAATAGAAAACATCAAGTTGAAATTCAGGTCATCTACCTTTAATAAACAGTAAACATTAAACTATGTATAGTCCATTCAGCTGCAAATTGGTGAACCTTTTACATTATGTATTGATTGACGCCATTATGTATTGATTGAGGTGCATTCCGAAAAAAAGGAGTTGAAGGCCAGATGTTCAAGTTTCATTTTGGTAGGGACTTTGGTTTTAAACCAAATTTTGAACACATTTGACCACAGCAAGTAAAAAGAGGCACAATGAGGGAAATGTGAATGTTGAGTTTATTTATATCATGATAATATATATAGTTATGTTGAGTTTATAGTTAGGGGACATTTTTGGCACCAATGTCAATGTTATCACATTCGCATTCCTAACTAAAGTTATGGATTATTGATAATCACTTTGTCGCAAAACATCACATACAAGTTGTTAAGTTATAGACGTTTAAAGTTTTGGTTTTGTTAATAAATCAATGGAGCAAAATAAAAATGAAACACCTCAAATTGTAGTTTAACTCTTTATTTTCAAGAATTTTAGTATTTTATAGTTGGATAAAAGATGTATCGAAGATACATATGCGACCCACTGCGACTAAATCAGGCACAGGAAGAAAATATGAATATTGAGTTATATATTGAGTTGAACCAGGTGAATGACAGTGTTGTGCCAACTTGAGTCAATCACTTGACTTGACTTGAACTAAAGTCACCATTTTCATACACTCATAGTATATACGAGGGTCATTCAATAAGTTCTACCTCCTACCTCATAACTTTATTATTATATAAGCCAGTCTTATGAAATATCACACAATTGTAGCTTGGAACCTCAGCTACAAATTCATTGTAAATTGATTTGAGTACTGGTGGTACTTTTCTAGAGGTGCAGTGAAAACCAACCTCACATTAAGAGTGACGGAAACAGATGAAAAACAGCAAAAAATAGCCGAAGTGCTATTCATTTGGCCTATTGTAAGAGGCAAAACATACCTATCGGTCAATTATAACCTTTTCGAAATGTCACATATCTCTTTAACAGACCATAAACATTGAATGTAACTGATTTCTTTGGAAAGATTATGCCCTCTGATTAACGAACCAAGTGATTTTCAATATACCGGACTAAAAAGAGGAATTACAAGTCTCCCAAAGAGATAATTTTCTATCATTTACTACCTGATTGACTATTCTGAAGATGGCACATCATGAAAACTCATAAAGTGACTATTATGTTAAAGATTTAACGTCGAGGCATCACAGTGGCTTGAGTTGTAAGAACGATAATTATACTGATTATCAGTATTCCAGTATTCCAAAGGCATAGCAATACATTTGAGTTGATATTACACTATTTGCGATCCTATAAGAATTAATATTGCTTGCAATCTCATTCATACTATATGTTACCTAGGTCTCTTCGTGAAGCAACAGTGTGAAAAAGTTCAAGAAACTTCTTAAAACGCACCTTTTTCCTAAACTTTAGTTCACTTCCTGGCCTACTGGGTTTTTAAAATTATATATCACTTTGTCGATTCATTCGTATTTTTAAACATTTTGTAACTGATTATTGTGTAAATTATGTAATACTTTTTATACAACTGTGGTGCTTTGCTGTAATGCATCTTTTATATCATATTTTTAAAGTTTTTGATGTTATTTTGTTGTTATATAATTTTATGCCATTTTTTGATGTCTGTTATTTGTACAGCGCATTGATCTTTTGGAAATGCGCTCTATAAGCACCGGTAAATAATAAATAAATAAAATAATAATTCATGATAGTACCATACTTTTATCAGATATCATTCAATATTTCCATTTTCAGTATTAAAATCATGCTATTATATCAAACCATATAATACGGAAAAAACCCTGAAAAACATGCATTTATTTTTAAGGTAATTTTCCATTTCCGTGGTCCAAAATCTCTCTCCAGACTTTTCATATGAAAAGTAAAACAGATATCGATTATCATTTACTCTAACTGTGTAGCTATGATTCAGAGCTATAATTATGACTAATGTCATGAGGCTGACATTCATTTTAGAAATCTTATGAGGGAGGAGGTAGAACTTATTGAATTACCCTCGTAGTTGCGAACCAATTAGAAAGCAAGAACTAAAATATGCGGAGTGCAGTGAAAGTGTCTAATGTACTCTGTGTGTGCGCCGTTCAATGCGCGTACCACACGCTTTGTTTTAATTAATTGCTCAGGCATCGCAGGTTTGCCGATTTTCACTGTGGGTGTTAGCAAACTTGTTAACATGTTTTAATTTGTCATTACATAGCTCAAAATTATGCTCAAATTGCGAATTTTGATTTGTATAGTGCCGTGTACGAATTAAGGGTCAATAAATGGGTATGTTTTGTTTCTCGAAAAATTTGAAAAATCAATGCACTTGCTCAAATGCTGATATGCTCACAATAGCACTCCCCTTCGGGGTCCTGCCATTATTCACACATCAACATCAGTGCGCATGAGCATTGATTTGTCTAATTTCTATAGAAACAAGACATACAAATTTATTGACCTATAAATGACTTGACTTGACTCAAGTTACTTTACTGAGAGCAATTACAATTTTTAATTTGGTTTCAATTATTTCTAAAAAACTTGACTTGACTGCTTGGCTTGATTGACTTGATTTGATTGCTTGGCTTGACTTGACATGACTTTACTTGTCTGCTTGGTTTGACTTGACTTGACTTGACTTGATTGCTTGGCTTGACTTGGCTTGACTTGATTTGATTGCTTGGCTTGACTTGACTTGATTGCTTGGCTTGACTTGATTTGATTGCTTGGCTTGACTTGACTTGATTGCTTGGCTTGACTTGATTTGATTGCTTGGCTTGACTTGATTTGATTGCTTAGCTTGACTTGACATGACTTTACTTGTCTGCTTGGTTTGACTTGACTTGACTTGACTTGACTTGACTTGATGCTTGGCTTGGCTTGATTTGATTTGATTTGATTGCTTGGCTTGACTTGACTTGATTGCTGGCTTGACTTGACTTGATTGCTTGGCTTGACTTGATTTGATTGCTTGGCTTGACTTGACTGCTTGACTTGACTTGACTTGACTTGACTTGACTGACTTGACTTGACTTGACTTGACTTGATTGACTTGACTTGACTTGACTTGACTTGACTTGACTTGACTTGACTTGACTTGACTTGCCTTGACTTGACTTGACTTGACTTGACTTGCTTGACTTGACTTGACTGCTTGGCTTGACTTGACTTGACTTGATTTGACTTGACTTGACTTGACTTGACTCGACTCGACTAGTCCTGTGCTAAACCAACTTCAATAATTTGAGTCTATAAACAATTTGTTACTGTAAAAATTAATATTATTATGCTTTACAACTTCTTGATGTTGGCACAGCGATATTTTGACCAGGAATATATACACAATTCCGAATACACTTTAATATATTTATCAATAAAATGCAATTATTGAATAAAATGTATTAAAGTTTACTCGCAATCGCAATTGCTCCCATGTTGTTAAGCACTTTATCCAACTGATTCATATCAACAGCCCTGGATATTATATATACAGTCATCAAAAAAAGTAATAAATGGGCTTCTAACTCTTAAATATATATCCTACCTCAAAAATATTAAAATATAAAGTTGTTGAGAAATTCGTCTTCTTTAATA